>WNWU01000089.1:1231066-1298081 GCA_012654045.1 Ptyas mucosa
GATAGCAAAGAGGAACAGATAATGTCTGGTTCTTAAACAAAAACCTTTTCTCTTTGTCTATTAGAAGCCTTGTAAAAAACTTCTTTGAGTTGCTTTAAAAATGAAATTCCTTATTTTTCTGAGCATTTGTAAGAATTACCAGATCATTCCAGGAGCCCTCCAGAAGGAATAGAGAGCCTTGTATGACCATGGCATTGCCAGAAGGAGATTCAATCCTTCAGGATACTGTATAGCACCCACTGATTTAAAGAGATATTTCTGGGGTCAAGGGTACTTCTTAGGGACTAATGTGGCAAGATATTTGGGATTAAGTAAGAGTCAGGTCCATATTCTAAATCTGTTGGAGGCTCTTCAGAAAAAAAGGAGCAGTTTTAGATTTGTGGGCCTTGTCCTTTTTAATGTCATTAAGCTGTTACATACTACGTCTCTGCAATTCTGAAATGTGAGATCCTTTCAGTTTTTATTGTTGGCTTTGCAAATAGAATACATCTGTAAGCCCATTGATTGTAAGGGTGTATTTGCGGGTTGTTGGCTTTTGAGCCAAGAGACAAGGAAATAGAGGGGCACTGCAGGGATGATAAGGCCAGTGCCATGGAGTTTTAGAGGCACCAATTCAAATAAAAGTCAGATAAAGAAACGTCTATGTATTATTTCCTTTTCTGCATAATGTGCAGCCACAATAATTCTAATTATTTCACTGCAGTCTCTACAAGCTTAGATAACACTAATAGAAAATAATGGACTCGCTAAAGTAGGACTTGCCATGATTCTGCCCAGGAAAAGTATGCTGATCTGCGTGATACAATGGAAACAAGTTAATCTCCATGGGATATGTCTACCAGATTACCACATGAAGCACCAATCCTATCTTAAGAATAGTCAGTGATGGGATTCAGCCAGTCCTAGCCGGTTCGGGCAAACTGGTGGTAAAAATTCTGGCTGGCCACGCCCCTCCCTGCCCATCCTGCCCCATCACTCTTCATCTTGTCCACTCGCCCGGCATAGCTGCTTCTTCTCTCCGCTTGGCTCCCTGGCTTGCCTCGACCACACGGTCTCTGAGGGCCCGCTAGCTTGCCTGCCTTCGGCTGCATCCCACGCAGCACTGAGCTGCCCTGATCTGCCTGGGTGAGTGACTGCAAGCAGCAAGGCCCGAATCCCAGCCTAGCTGCCTCCCATGTGGCCCAGTGCCGCCTCATTGCCTACCCACTGGCAAGCAATGGATGCTGCAGAGACAGATTTCCTACATACCATTCCGAGCCCCTTCTCTCCCCTCTCCGCCCTTTGGCTGACAAAATAAAAGCCCATCTAAAGATTGCGAAAATTAGAGCCACAGGGAGGAAAGGCACAGTAAGGCCACTGGTGGGCTTGTTAAGGCATGCAATATGTTGCCGCTAAGATCCAGAGTTCCTTGCACGAACACTGGAAGAAAGGGAGTCCAATTGTGAGGGTAGGCTTTTCCAAAGCCAGTCTGGAAGGCAGCGGCAGCACACGCAGCTGCCTTTTCTCTTGCTGCATGATCTTTGAGGCAGTTCCCTAAAGGTAATGGTGCTGTGGCGGCAGGGGGAGGGGCAGCACGGGGGGGGGAGTAGTGAATGCCAAAGCTTAAGTGTGCAGGAGCGAAGGGCAACTTGCCTTTGTGCTGCCCATTCTGGGGGGGGGGGGCTTCATCACAGTACATTTGTGCCAGCTGGTGGCGCCCAAAGCATGGCCTGGGCCCATTGATAACGGCAGAGAAGTGGATGCAGAGTGGGCCGTCTGTTCACCCACCCGCTAGCCAGTCTGGCCCGAAAGTGTGTTCTCCATTGTGAGCAGCAGGATCTGAGGCAGAGGGGAGAGTGAATGGGGACAGCCATCCAGGGGGGCTGGCAGAAACTGAGAGCCGGGCCCATGCCTTTGATGGTGACCTGCATCTGCAGCATCCCCTCAGCTCAGCCTAGTAAAGTAAAAAGGCCCCGATCTTTCCACAGATGAAGGGAAGGAGGAGGAGCAGGAGCGTCACTCGGGCATGCCCCTCGGGCATGCCCCTCACCACCCGTCTCTGCCCATTTGTGGCAGAGCAACTTCTCCCTTGCTGGGCAGGGAGAAAGGCCAATGGTGTTCATGAGTAAACTGCAGATTAGAGGCAGCCGGCAGATTGCTGGCTTGCTCGCTCAGATACTCGCCACCCAGAGCTCGCAGGCAGCGAACGAAACCTGTGTCGTGACTGTCGTCTCCTGCCTTCGTGCATTGAGGAGGCCGGGCAGCAGCGGGAAGAGCGTGGACCTCCTGAATCGCAGGAAGTGGCTGCCAGCAAGGCCCTCAGGCGAAGATGTTGTGAGCGGGAAGACTCGACCCTCCCTCAGGATCCGTGAAGCCCTTGCCGCCCCTCTGACACGTACCAAGCCTTCTCCCACCATGCTTCTCTTCCTCCTCATCAGAAGCGCTCTCATGTCCAGTGGGAAGGGGGAGGCCAGTGACTGGCTGGGCCTGTTTTAATGGAGAGGCTGTCCTCACCAATCTGGCGCAGCACGGAGGTTCAGCACCAGTTCAGAGGTTCCTCCCCCCCCCCCCGGGGAGGGGGCCGGGGGGGGGGGATGGACGGAAAGAGAGAGACAAGAGACACAGAGAGAGAGTGGGAGGGAGGGAAATAGAGAGAAACAAGAGAGAGAGAGGGAAAGAGAGATGAGTGAGAGGAGATGAGAGAGAGAAAGAGGGAGAGATGAGAAATGGAGAGAAGGAGAACGAAAGAGATAAGAGATGGGACACAGAGATGAGAAAGGGGAGAGAAAGAAAAAGATGAGAGTGAGGGAGAGAGAGAGAGGGAGAAAAGAGAGAGAGACGCAGAGAGAGATACCTGTTTAAAAGAAAATAGAAAAATGGCTCTTTGAATGTTTAAGGTTGCAGACCCAGATGCCTGGATTAGGCAAACAACATGGTCGTTAAGTGAACCTTGTGGTCATTAAGCGAACACTGTGATGGTTAAACAAATCCATTTTCCCCAATGGGAAATTTTTCGCCGGAAACGAGAAGTTGTTGGAAACTGGCAAAAAACATAGAAAACCTCAGTCACATGACTGTGTGGGATGTTGTAACTGGTCATAAATGTGTGTGTGTGTGTGTGTGCGTGTGTGTGTGTGTGTGTGCATGGCTGTCAAAACTCTAAAAACAGGTCAACTAGCTCTGTGGAGGTTAGTTGTAAATTGGAACAGTTGCTAAGCAACTGGCCATTAAGCGAGGACCACTTGTATCTGGTTTGCCTTAAGGGTTCAGAGCTGTATGGAATCTGTATGGAAGAAAGAAAAAGAAAGAAGAAAGAAAGAGAGAGGGAGGGAGGGGAAAGTGAATGATATATAGTTGGATGGATGGATGGATAGATAGATACATGAAAGGAGGGAGGAAGGAAGGAAGGGAGAGAGAGAAAAAAAAAAGGAGAGGAAAGAAGGACCACAAACCCTGGCACTAGATGTGGCTTCAGAAGATGCTTTGAAACAGCACATCAACCTAGGGCTGGAAGGGATCTTGGAGATCATCTAGTCCAACCCCCTGCTCCAGCAGGAAACCTTATATTATCTGGATTATTTTGGTTCCTGTAACAGGAAAATTGCCAGAAAGGAGAAGGAGTTTACTAGGACAAAGCTGCCAAGCAGAAGGCGGCAAAGATAGTCCTTGACTTATGACCACAATTGAGCCCAAAATTTTGGTTGCTAAGCAAGAGCATTGTTAAGTGAGTTTCACCAAATTTTACTCAATCTATGACCTCTCCTGGCTCTAACAGTCATGTGCAGGCAAGGGAAGAACATCTGAAGGCATGTGTAATGTTCTAATATATAGACGTTATAGATAAATGTGTAGCAGAAAGTGGACTCTGGGTGTATTTTTGTATTTTTCCAAACACAGTAAGTGAGGTTGAATGTGTATAGTTTTAGAAGAGCTCTCTCTCTCTCTGTGTGTACAGTATATATACAGTATAGTATATATAGTAGATAATGTATCTTTTTGTGTGCCTATACACACACTATATCATTGAGGCGAGGAGAGGCCAAGCAAGGCTCCCCTTGACGTGAGTGATGTCAAGTTGGCCACACTCACCCAGTCACATGACCACCCAGCCATGCCCACCCAGTCACATGACCACCCAGCTACACCCACAGAACCGGTAGTAAAAATTTTTGAAACCCACCACTGAGAATAGTTAACTATATTCTAAAAGGATTTCATTTTCTTTCTCTGTTACCCAGCTGAACAGTACCCATGGTTTGATTGTCCAGTTTTTGTAACAGAAATCTTGGATGTAGATTTGAGGATCTTAAACGTTTTATGAGATGAAAGGAATCAACAGGCATGCTAAGCTGCCTTGTCATTGTGCCTTGTGGCCTGAGATTTCATAGCTGCATAATGATTGTGGACCTATTAGTCTAACACATATGACAAGACAGGTTTTGGATTGGGATTCCTGCATGGGTTGCAGATGTTGATCTCTGTAAAGTTTGCTGTGGAACTGAATATGAAAATAGAGAACCCTTGCTGTAGAATTGTCTGTTTTCCTTCTTGAAGGCCAAGAAGATCAAGATCGGTATGTCCATCTGATGATGGAGAATCTGGGTATCTATGCATCAACTTTCAAAATTCTGCAATCACTGTGTTTATCATTAATTCTGGGAGCTGAAGTCCTTATATTTTGAGGGTACTTATGGTGGGAAAAGTTGGCTAAAAATAAGTGTAAAAATCCTTATTACTCCTCATCCAAATTAGATAACTTCTGCTGCTTCCATAGGGTCATTTAATGAAAAGCTCTAATTTTCCTTTCTGCAGATTGGATGCATGAGTTTGGAGAAGTGTGATGCTGCAAAGCATTTCCTTCTCCTCTCTCTCTCTCCCTCCCTCCCTCCCTCCCTCCCTCTCTCTCTCTCTCCGACTTCTTTGGTATTCTTTTAGCATGAATTTCTAGGGAATGGTTCACAATTGTGCTCACCCCAAAGTTCTTTTTTCTTTACAAACTCCATGGTGACTTTCAAAATAAAAGGGATTCTTATTTGGTTCCTGCAGATTACAAATCCATCAGCTGGCCCCTAGTTCTGCTGCTGAAGGATTTGTTTGAGAAAAGAGCTGTATTGGCATCCTCTGTTACTGAATGTGCCCCCTGGGAAGGCGTTTTGCCTATCCCTCTGATGTCTTGCTGCTTCTAAAGGCAATTGCGCTGAAGGGGATGCAGGAGGGCCCCCTCCCCTCTGCTTTCCCCTCCCTGCCCCCTCCCTGCTGAGAGCTATGTCTGGTGAGTTTCACCCTCTTCTTCCTTCCCAACAGAGTTCACTGAAAGTTCGCTTCCAACCAGCACATGGACTGGCTCAGCTCTTTTTCTGCCTTCTCACACCTTGTCCCCATCCCTCCTTGCAAGGCAGGAATCCCAGCGCCACCAAAGGTTGGCAGGCTGGGCACAGCTGACTGGTGGTTAAAAATACTCCTGCTGAGGACCGGAGGGAAAAGGGCATTGGAAAACATGACAAAATATTGATAGTCTCCATTTTCATTTTGAATGGAGGTAATATGACCTTCAGGTTTCTTTTTATAATCATAAAATGGAAAGGACTTGTTGATTTTGAAAGAAAAACTGAAGCCCACATAGGAGCCCTTTTGGTTACCAAGTTTATTGATTTATGAGGAAACACCCAGAGTAGTGACAGAGGGCATAATTTAAATAAACTAATGAATAAAATAAATCAGCTTACTTTTGCATGCATCTATTTGAGGTTAAAGAAAGCCCTACTAAGCAGGTATATACAAAAGTATATACAAAAGTATGAAGGCTATTGCTTAACGCATTGTAAGCCGCCCTGAGTCTCCGGAGAAGGGTGGCATATAAATCGAACCAATAAATAAATAAATAAATAAAAGGTAGTCCTCAACAACAGTTTATTTAGTGTTAGTGACTGTTCAAAGTTACAAAGGCATTGAAAAAAAGTGATTTATGACCATTTTTCATAGTTACAACTTTTGAAGCATCCCCATGATCATGTGATCAGATGCTTGGCAAATTGACTCATATGTCCCCCCACAAGCCTGTGTAAACAAGGCATTATGAACTCTAGCTGACCAGATTATGGAGGCTGAAGACAAATATCCCGATTCACTGGCCATTATTTTGGGAGGTCTAAATAAAGCAAACTTAAGGAAAGAGCTACCAAAATACTTTCAGCATGTCAATTGTCCCACTAGAGCAGTGATGGGTTGCTCCCGCTTCGCACCGGTTCTCAAGAACTGGTAGTAAAAATTTGTAGTAGTTCGGAGAACCGGTAATAACATTGGCTGGCCACACCCCCAAACTGGTCCCCGGCCCAGTTGCCACTCGCTTACTTCGCCCACCTCATCAGAGGCTTTTTTTAAAAAAAACCTTTAAAAGCATTTTTTCTACAACCTCTTCAGCCGAAGAGGTTGTAGGGAAAAAAATGCCTAGTGATCATAAAAAAGGAAGTGCAAGATCTATTTCACAGACAAAAGCCAGGAAAAGCTCCAGGCCCAGACAAGATAACTCCTTCTTGCTCAAAAGTCTGTGCTGAGCAACTGGCCCCCATCTTCACCCATATCTTCAATAAATCACTAGAGATGTGCTATGTTCCATCTTGCTTCAAACGCTCCACTATCCTCCCCGTGCCGAAGAAGCCCATCATCAAGAAACTGAATGAATACAGACCAGTTGCTCTAACATCTATAGTTATGAAAACCTTTGAAAGTGCTGTCTCACTTGAAAACCATCACAGATCCGCTGTTAGACCCCTTGCAAAGATTTTTCCTCGCCTTTGCTAAACCGGGCGTGGCCGTGGTCAGCATATGATGCATCCAGCCCTCAGGCCGGGAGTTTGACAGCCCTGGTCTAGACTCTTCTTAAAAACCTCCAGTGATGGAGAGTCCACGATTTCTGGGGGCAAGGTGTTCCACTGGTTAATTGTCCTCACTGTTAGGAAGTTTCTCTATAATTCCAGGCTTTTCTCTTTGATTAGTTTCCAACCATTGTTTCTTGACCTGCCCACCAGTGCTTTGGAGAATAATTTGACTCCCTCTTCTTTGTGGAAGTCCTTCAAGTAGTGGAATACTGCTATCATGTTGCCCCTAATTCTTCTTTTCTTTAGACTAGCCAAACCCAAATCCTGCAGCCGTTCTTCATATGTTTTAGTCTCCTGGCCTTTGATCATCTTAGTTGCTCTTCTCTGAACTTTTTCCAAAGTCTCAACATCTTTTTTGTGGTATGCTGACCAAAATTGGTTGCAGAATTCCAGGTGTGGTCTTACTAGGATTTTATAAAGTGGTACTAATACTTCACGTGATCTTGATTCTATGCCTCTGTTTATACAACCCAGGATTGTATTTGCCTTTTTGGCTGCTATTGCACACTGCTGGCTCATATTCAAGTGATCACCCGCTTAACTCCAAGGTCCCTCTCACAGTTACTGTTTTTCTCATAGGTACAGTAGGGATATTTTAAATAGCAGATTTAATGAAATCTAGAATGTTGATGGCAGTATCAATAAGATCATGAACACACATGACTCCAGGATAAAGACAGTGTGACTCCTCTTTGTTCTGGGGAGGCAGTGATGTGAGCTATTCCTATCATTTAGTTGACTCTTGCCTGTCAAACCTTGTGGTCTCACTTTGCACTAAAGTTAATAAACCTTGAAATTCTAGGATCGTCTGTCTCTGGTCTAGAAATATTCTTTTTTCATTCCATTCATGATTCTGATTTTTTTTCCTTTGTAGTCTTGGTTCCCCACTTAAGCCAATTTTTCCTAATTTTCTTGTGTTTGGAATACTATACAACTTTTGCCAGCTCTATTAGAATTTTACTGTAGGGTTTTCCAGAGTGTTTTAAAATTTTCTTGATGGTGAAATTAAGAATTTAATTGCATTAGCAAAGTTCTTAGGAACTTTGAGAAAAAAATGGTTTGTATCAATTTTGCATTATACTAAGGAATATTAATTTCTATTTTATGTTTTATCTTGTTTTACTGTGTTTTATTCAATTTTCTTTCTCTGAGCTTTAAATTTTATTTTTGAAGTTTTACATAACCATTATATTATCTTTTCTGTTCATTATTGGGCCATTTTGTCTAACGGGTTCTTTTTTACTTTAATTATTCTGTAATTTAAAAAAATAATTCAGAATATGATATGAAAAGATCACAACAAATTGTCCTGAAAAGTCTGCCTCAGAATTTTTGACAGAAGGCCATCATAACTTCAATTTTTTTTTAAAAAAAGTTTTCATCTCTCCTAAAGCATTCTGTGGTGCCTTGGTGGTGCAATAGTTAGAATTCAGTATTGAGGCTGACTCTCCCCACTGCCAGAAGTTTGATCCTGACTGGCTTGAATGAGGACCCAGATTGTTGGGGACAATATGCTGACATTTGTAAACCACTCAAGGGTACTATAAAGCACTTTGCAGTAGTATATAAGTCTAGGTGCTATTGCTATTCTCATATATCTTTCAAATCAAACATGTACTTTACGTCCAGAGCAGTGGTGGGATTTTATATAATTTAACAATCTGCCCTAATGACTGGCTCGGCAGGTGTGGCCGGGTGGTCATGTGACTGGGTGGGTATGGCCAAGTTGACATCACTCATCACACCCAGCCTCGCCTCCCGGCCACTCGCCTCAATCTCTTGGAGTAAATTTTTACCTGAATCTAGGGGGTCCTCTATGATAAAAACCAAATCATCTGCAAAGGCCTGACTTTTATATTCTTCAGATCTCACTTTCAGCCCCTTTATTCCCTGATTTCTCCTAATTTCTCGTAGTAGAGGTTCTAGTGTAAATATAAATAGAAGTGGGGACAGTGGGCATCCTTGTCTCGTACCTTTTCCAATTTCAATCTTGCCCGTTTCTTCCCCATTAATTAAAGCTCTAGCTATTTGAGTTGAATAAATCGATCTTATTGCCTGTATGTAGTTGTCTCCAAATTGCATTCTGTCTAACAAGACACACATAAATCTCCAGCTGACCCTATCGAAGGCCTTCTGAGCATCAATAAAAATAAATGCTACTTCCTTATCTGAAAATGTCTCGTAATACTCCATTGCATCTAATATCATCCTCACATTGTCTCTTATTTGCCTTTGCGGCAAAAACTCATTCTGGTCTCTATGTATATAGTGGTTTAAGAATTTTTCATTCTCCCTGCTAAAATTGAAGTGAAGGTCTTATAATCAGTATTCAGGAGGGATATAGGCCTGTAATTGTGAATCAACGATAAATCTGTTTCTGCCTTGGGAATCAGGGATATAGGCTTCAGTCCAGGAGTTTGGGATCTTACCCTCCAAGATGATTCCATTAAAAACTTCAGTCATATATTGTCCCACTGTCTCAGAAATTTCCTTATAAAATTCCATAGGTATCCCATCTGTCCCCGGAGTTTTCCCCAATTTCTGCTTCCCAATTGCCTCTTCCACCTCCTTTTCTGAAATTTCCCTATTAAGTATTTGTCTTACCTCTTCTGGCACTTTTGGAAGGTCCAACCCCTCTATATATTTATCCATCTCTTCATCTGACCCTTCCTCTCCCTTGTATAAATCTGTGAAGAACTTCTGTACAATTCCCTTCATACCTTCCCCGTCTGTTACCCATCTTCCATTCGCATCCTTCAATCCACCTACTTTACTTCTTTCCCTTAACTTTTTAATTCTATAGGTTAGCCATCTTCCCGGCTTATTAGCATTTTCAAAATAGCCTTGTTTAACCCACCTAATTTTTTCAGCTACTTCCTCTTGGTCTATTAAATTTATTTTATGGCGGATTAAATTTTTTTCCTCTATTAATGCCTGGTCCATTGGTTTATTCCACAGTCCCTTTTCCACCTGTCCTAAACCATCTATTAAATTTGATCGTTCTTTTCTTTCCAGCCTCTGCTTCCTTATTATGTATTTTATTACCAATCCCCTAATTAACGCCTTATAAGAATCCCAGTTATTTTGCAAGCTCGTGTCTTCTTTCTTATTCTCTTTAAAGAAATATTCTGTTTCTCTCTTAATCCCAGTCACAACTTCCTCATCCTTCAGCACTCTCACATCCATCTTCCATCTTTTCTTTTTCTGTTGGCCCCTCCATGTTACAAGCTGTCAGGGAGTTGATTGATCCCATCCTGGCTGTGGGATAATCGCACCCTGGTTTAGAGGTTTGGACCGAGGCTTTTCCTCGAAAGTATACATTAAGAAAATAAAACCCGAAGATTTTCTAAGAGAAACTCATTTTATTGTAAAAGTAAAAAAAATAAAGATAACTCTTACTATCTAATTAATTGGCTACATCTTGCCAGCGTTCCTGCCTCACCTCTTGGCAGGAGAACAAAGGAGTAAGAAGAAGGATAATGGAGGCTAGAAAGGAATGCACGCTTGCGCACTTAATACTGATAACAAAACTTGGCAAAACTACAGTAAGCCTATTAGACCAAAAATGACAGCTCAGCTGGGAAATACAAGAACGCAGTGACACAAGCAGAGGACTATGATCAGCCCACTCATTAACCCCAATCTCTATCTGGGAAACGTACTCCCCTAACTGCAGTGTCATCCAGGCCATATCGATCCGCGACCATGACTTATGCCTGTGTTCTGTCCCCTCCCTGCTTCAGAAGCCCAGACAAGCACACACACTCGAACGGGAGTATTCAGAAGTTGTTTATTTACCATCCATAAACAACGAGCTGGCAGCGAGCCCGGGAGAGATAGCTTTTGTTTTGAGTTGCCACGGCCAGTCCCTGATAAGGCTCCAAGTATTTATATCCAATACGAGCTTCAAAGAAAACGCTTCACTGCTGCAGTATTTCAGGACACAAGCAGTCAGGGTAAAACTTTGTTCGTCACAAAAGCCAACAAGGTAAGGTCAGTTCCTTTTATACCTTGTGGGGCGTTGGCTTTGTGACTCATCACCTCGTGCTCGGCCCCACCCACTCCTTTGCTGAGCCCGTCTCTCTGATCGTCGCCACCTGGGATTAATCCACTCCCTCTCCTCATTATCATCTGACTCAGAGGAGCTTTCTTCCACAGGGCTTTCAGCTGGGGCCTGGGGTGGTGCCAAACCAGACGGGCCAGGAGAGGAGTCCCTTGCCCCCTCCTCTTCACTTTCGGAGGATTCCTCCTCTGGAGGTCCGGGCTCGGGAGCCGAAGACACAACAGCCTGTGGGAACAGAATGTATATTGTTTCGTCCCTGAGTGCCGCTCTCTCCATATATCCCGAAGACCTACTTCTTCTCTCATCATAATTCCTTCATTTGGCAACCCCCTCCTATATGTTTTCTTCTCTCCCTCTGACAATTTAATACCCAGTAAATAATCCAGGTTGTTGTCTAATATGACATTGAAGTCCCCGATCAGGCAAACATGGTCATAGTTTAATTCAATCAGTTTTTTATATATACCATATTTTTCGGAGTATAAGACGCACCAGAGTATAAGACGCGCCTACCTATTTGGGTTGTTTTTTTTTAAAAAAAGGTTTTTTTTATTTTTTAGACAAACACATATACAAATATACAATGTATTTTCTTTGAACAGAGTATTTGGCTGGTTCACAAATTTAAACAGTGTTTAGTCTTTTCAATTAAATTTACAATTTCTATTTTTCCTTTTTGCCATATTTATTCCTCATCTATTTTTTTTAAAAAACAATATTACCCTTCATCCTCATCTCTAATCTTAATCAAATTCAATTTTTCCCTTCTATTCTATATTATACTCCTTCCTATTGTCATCTATTTTTATATCCATCCTCACATTGGTTAATTATTTAATATTACAATTGTTTAATACAAATTCAACATTTTTATATAAATCAATTAGTTATAACTATTATTTTTGTATATTAATCAATATGAACATGAATATTCCAATTATTTCCATGCAATCCAATTTCTTACAAATCCATTAATTATATTTACCAATAATAATAAACCAAATAATTTCCCCCATATATTCCTCCAAACCGTAACTTAACCATTTCTGCTTTCAACACAATATAGAATTAATAGCATCTCAATTATTACAATTCCCTAGTTAAATAGAGCTTTTTTTCTTTTGTGTTTTAAAATCTTGAACTCTCCTCTTTTGCCCATTGTTTGCACCTACGTTTTTTGGTGAGCAAAAAGAAAAAGAAATCTCTCTCCCTGACTCATTTTGTCACGTTGCAGCAGAGCCTGATTTACTTTCAGTTTCGCTTTAGCTAGGGAAAAAAAAAATCTGCAGCAAGCTAAGAGCTTGCAAAACAAGAGCTTGCAAAAGAACCTGCACAAAACAGCTGAGAGCAAATCAGCTGAGAGTCGGGAGGCCGATCTAATCAACTTGTGCTAATTAGCCTATGCAGAAGCTGAATGGGGCTGTTTTACTTGCTGTTTGCTTGCAAGGAGGTAAGTGCTGGGCGGCAGAGGCCAAAGGGTGGGGGCCAGTGGGTGAGCAGGGCTACATTCGGTGTATAAGATGCACCTAAATTTTCACCCCCTTTTGGGGAGTAAAAAGGTGCGTCTTATACTCCGAAAAATACGGTACCTTCATAGAAAGACTTCTGGTTCCCATTTGGAGCATAAATAGTAACCAGTAAACATTTCAATTGCCTTATTTCTAATGCTATTAACAATAGTCTTCCCTCTTCATCTTTAAAAATTTCCTTTGAATTTAAATGGTCCTTCACATATATCACCACCCCCCATTTCCTCTTATCTGCTGATGAGAGGTACATCTTCCCAAGTCTTGAACTTAGCAAAAGTTTCTCATGTGTTTTTTTTATATGAGTTTCTTGAAGACAAGTAATATCATAATTAAGTTTCGCTAAATTATTTAGTATTTTCCTTCTTTTAGAGGGAATATTTAAACCATTAACATTCAATGAAATGAGTCGCACCTCTTCCCCCATCCCACCTTTCTTCCTCTCCTCCTATTAGTCCTATTTCCCTATTTCCTAATACCTTTTTCTTGGTTTGCCGGGTTTCTCTTGGTAGCACTATCTCTCTGCCTCCCTCTCCGTTTCCCTCCAATTTCCTCTCCTTCCCTTCCTTTCCTTTTGGTTTCCCACACTATTTTCTTCCTGTAACTCCTCTGAGCTTCTACTTTCCTCCTCCCTTTCTAATTCCAGATCCGGTTGCATAGATTTAAAATTATGTTCATAAAATTCCTGGGCATCCCGGCGGTTTTCTATTTTCACTTTCCTATCATTCCACATGAACATGAGACCCTCCAGTAATAGCCACCTATACATAATCCCATTTTTCCTCAGTTGCAGCATTAGGGGCTGGTAATTCCTTGTAATTTCCCTAACCTGTCTTGGAACTTGTCTCAACACTGAAATCTGTTTTCCCCTAAATACTACAACTTGGTTCCGGGATTTCTTATAGATCTCCTCCCGCACAGATTTCTTATTAAACTTAATATGTACTTCTCGTGGGTGATTGTATCTCTTTGTGTAATTGGTAAAGACCCAGAATACCTCATCAATATCACTAAGGACCACGGCTTTATTTTTTCCCAAAATTTCAGAAATAATGTCCCCTATAATCCCTTTTAAATCTTCTCCTTTTTCCTCTATTACATCTTGCAATCTTAAGATAAAGGAAGATCTTTCAAGTTCCAAGAAAATTATCTCCTCTTCCACAACTCTATTTACTGAGGTCTGTTCACGTTCATAGCCATCTAGTTGACCATCGCATCTACCTAACCTAATTTCCACCTCCTGTAGTCTTCCCTCCTGCTTTACCATATCACCACTTATTTCTTCTAACTTCTCATTAAATTCTTTAATATCTCCCCATACCACTCCCAGAACCAGAGAGCATCTGGGACGTGGTCGCCGCATGGTAGGCCAGGGGCAAAGGCAGGTAAGTGGGGAAGGAACTGGAGAGCAGCTGGGGCCTGGGCATGAGTCTAGGCTACCTACCGGGTACCGGCGAAGGCTAGCAAGCAAGGCAGGCGAGCGGCCAAAGCACACGAGGTGAGAAAAGGAGTGGCTGTAAGAGGTGGAGTGAGCAGGGCCAGCCAGTGGTGGGATTAGCCAGTTCACTGAACTGCACAGAATTTTAACCAGTTTGCCTGAACTGGCTGAATCTCACCTCTGGTCCAGAGCCATGATCTTTAAAAATAGTTATGAAAATTTGAAGTATCTGTTGCTTATAGGCTGTTTGAAGGAACTTTTTCCATGTTCCAAAAGCAGTTTTGATTTTATAAAGCCTTTTTTACTAGACATTAGGTAAATGAAAAATGAATAAATACATTAACATTTAATTTAATATTCCGGTAACATGTAATGCAAAATTTAGCAAAATAAAATAAATGGAGCCCAAAGCAAGGAGCAAATGCCTTTGCTGAATTAGAATTCAGTATGCTTATATGCTTGCCAATCATTTCGGTTATGAAGCTGGAAAAAGGCTGGGTTTACGTTGTAGCAGAGGGATTCAGTAGGAGCGCTCGTTTTATGTTACGCCTGTCTTCACTCTTCATGAAGTGTTCAGCTGACATAGTGGTAAGGTTATGCTGATAAGCAAGTTGGTGATTCTTGTGTATCTTTGTTTTTATGTTTTACATGGTATAGTTTTCAATTGTAGCAAAGGATGGCTTATTCTGAAAATATGTTGTCCTTGAAATGCATACACTGCCAGGGTAGTGACATAATGGCAGGGTATAGTTTGGCTTATTTACATGGCTAGCCACATACAGTATCTTGAATGTTCATGTTTATTCCTTCACTCCTTATTTCCATTAAGTGCAAAAAAGGATATTATAGGATTCACCTTTATTATATCTGTATAATATAAACTAATAATTAAGCTAAAATTCTTTCTTTTGTGAATCAGAAGTCTGATCTCAATCTTTTGTGTGTGTATATGGAGTAGACTTGTTTGGTAGGTTGTTCTTTTTGAGCCAATACTTAGTGGACATCTTTTGTCTACCTTGTAGGAGAATCTTTATCTTAATCTAATGTAATGTTTTGCCACTTCCCTGTTAGAAGGAAGAGTTGCCAACATTTGTCTGCAAGAATGACTTTGTCCATAACTGTTACAGGAAATACAATCAGTCTCACATCTCCTGTTGTGATATTCCCTTTATATGACAAAGTGAACTAATAATGGTTTTTTAACACCCAGACATACAAGATCAGAAAGGCAGATTATTTGATTTGTCTTATCTGATAGATGCCCAGTATCTGTAGTAAGGCTGCTAAATTTGATGCGGTTGCCATTGCTTTTAGATGCTTAATTATCTACCATTCTTGATAATTTGTTTTCCCTTAGGCTGATTTACATTTTATGTCTATTTTGCTTATCATTTTTTGACTGCTTTAAAATGCATGCTTCTTTTAGTTTGTAACTGTTGGTCTTTAACTGTAAAATCTATCATTATTAGATTATTATTAATAATTGTAACTATTATTAATCCTTTGTACTTTGCGGGGAAAAGGAAAAGAAATGTATAAACTTCAAGCTTGCATACTTAGCAAACAGTTAAATTTGGATGGGCCCAATATATAAAAATGTTTAGGCTTTAGGAAAAATCAGTATTCTCTTATTAATATTGGAGGTGAAATAATTACAGGTAGTCCTCGACTTACAACCATTTGATTAACAATTATGCAAAGTCACAATAGCACTGAAAAAAGTCCTTGTGTTTCTGACTGTCCTAGTACCCTCACAGTCATGGATTCATTTAGCACCCACATGATTATCAATGGAAATTCTAATCCTAATTGTGATTGTAAGTCAAGGAATACCTCTACAGGTATCAATTGTTGACTGTAAAAACTAGAAAAAAGTGTTTTTGTCCTAAGTGCAGTGATGGGATTCAGCTGGTTCAGGCCGGTTCAGACGAACTGGTTGTTAAAATTCTGTGCTGGCCCCACCCCACTGCACCCTGCCCAGTCACTCCTCATCTTGCCCGCTCGCCCAGCATAGCTGCTGCTGCTCTCTATCTGGCTCCCTTGCTTGTCTCTCATATGGCCCTCATATGGTCTCTGAGGGCCAGCCAGTTTGCCTGCCTTCACCGCCGTGGCTGCATCCCACTCAGCGCTCTCCCCACAGTTCAGCTGAGCGGCCCTGATCTGCCTGGGTGAGCCTGCAAGCAAGCCCTGAATCCCAGAGTAATTGCCTCCCATGAGAAGCCTCGAGAACAGCCCTCCATGACGGAGCCCTTCCTGGGGAGCAAAGCCTTGGACAATCTCATCTGTCCTGAAGGCCTTGAGCTGCAGTCTTTCCATGCGCCTCCGCCGACCCAAGTGCCTTGCCCTTCAGATCCCAATGGGGCCAGTGTCCAGCGGCAGTGGCACTCTGGGAGGGCAGGCAGATGTCCCAGGGCTGCATGCACTGCAGCACAGCAGCAATCTCGGCCCCAGGGTGATGTCTCCCCCAAGGGCTGCCTGCCATCAGCCTTACCTTTACGGGCAAATGCACGTTGTACCCATTGGGATCTGAAGGTCATGGTATTCAGGCCAGTGTGTGGAAGACCTAGAAGGTAAGGCTGGTGCTGGTAGTGGGGGAGGGAGATCTGCTGCACTTGGCTGAAGAACCACCTCAGGTGACACGGAGAGGCTCACTCACCTTTTGGGTCTGGCATGCTCTGCTTCCGCGGAGCCTCCAGAAGACTGCCGCCCACTTGCCTTCCCCTCTGCCTCGGGTCCTGCATCCAGCCCATGATGGGGGATGTGCTGCTTCTGGGCCAGGCCAGCCAGCGGGTGGGCAGATGGCCCTTGGGGGAGATGCTGCACTGGGACTGAGACTGCTGCTCTGCTATGGTGTGCATGTGCAGCTCTGGGACATCCGCCCACTCTCCTGGAGCGCTGCCGCTCCTGCCACTCTGGATCTTGCCTTCCGCCACCACCTTCTGCCACAGTCACTGCTCTGGAGCTTGGCTTCTGCTTTCTGCTGCTCTGCCACCACTCTGGAGCTCACCTTTTGCCACTGTCGCCACTCTGGAGCTCACTTTCTTCCTTCTTCCACTGCCGTTGCTGCTCTGAAGCTTGCCTTCGAGACAGATCAGTTCATCCAAGCCATGCTTTGCTCTGCAGGAAGGGCTCCATCATGAAGGCTGTGTGCCCAGACCAGGTGCTTTCTCTTGGGCCTCCCGCTTCATATGGGGTGGCAGGACGAGGAAGTATGTGGCCGGGAAGGCTACCTGCAGTACTTGCAGCCAAAGCTAGGATGTCTGTGAACCCGCAAGTATATAGGATGTCTTCTGCCTTGAGCAGAAGTTTGAACTATAAGACCTCCAAGGTACCTTCTTCTAGCCTATGATTCTAAAGTCTCCAAGACAAGGGAATTTGCTTAAATTGTGTGTGTGTGAGAGGGGGGGAGGGGTGGCTTCTTGGGGGTGCATTTTGGAGAAGTATTAAGAGAAATGCCAAAAGGGCAATCAGTTCCAAATGAAATTGGGTCTTCAGGGTAAGAAGACATGAAGAACTTTCAACTGCAGGTTTCTAAAAATCATATTAAAATGAATGTCTAGAGGCAGCTCATTAGTCCAGAGGGAGCAAAAGAGATAGGGTCCCAATGTGGGTCTTAGCTATTTAGCTTAGCAAAAACAGAATAAAAGACTTGAAAGGGACTTTGGAGGTCTTCTAGTTCAACCCCCTGCTCTGGCAGGAAAACTTGAAGATGCCAAAATCTGAGTAGAAGGCCTGGGAAAGGTGTCAGAATAACACTTAGAAGGGACCTTGGGGTGGGGGGGACCCTATACCATTTCAGAGAAATGGCTGTCCAGTCTTTTCTTAAAAACTTCCAGTGATCGAGCACTCAGAACTTCTGGAGACAAGCAGTTCCACTGTCAGGAAGTTTCTCCTTAGTTTTAGGTTGCTTCTCCCTTTGTTCAGTTTCCATCCATTGCTCCTTGTTTTGCTTTCTGCTTCTTTGGTATATACATTGCCCCCCCCCCTTCTTTGTGGCAGCCCTTTAAAAGCCTGTTGCCTATCACACTTTTGGGCAAAGCATGTGAGCCATTTCCTCCTTTCAGTGGTCCATGAAAGTACATCCATAGTATGTACATGCAGATGATAAAGTAAAAAAAAGGTGAACAACATTTTTACAGAACTATAGATACATTGAGGCTGGGTGTGACAAGGAATGACTGGGAGGGGAGGGGCTAGGTGAGGCACCCCTTGACATGAGTGACATTGGGTTGGCCACGCCCACCCAGTCACATAACCACCTGGCCACACCCACCCAGTCACATGGCCACCTGGCCACGCCCACCCAGTCATATGGCCACCTGGCCATGCCCACCCAGTCACATGGCCACCTAGCCACACCCAGCTAACCATGGCCACAGAACCTGTTGTTAAATTATTTGAATCCCATCACAGCCTAAGTGTATAAAGACATTTCTGGGTTTGATTTATGGAGATTGTGAATATGCGTAAGTCATAATTATGAAAAATCTTTTTTCCAGCCTCTTTAGTCTAAATTTTGTGATCAAGCAACTGGCTAAAATGAATTAAGAATTATTATACATTCCTGTCATCTTCAAAATGTGTGTGTGCACGTGCATATTCACATATACATATATACATAGATATATATATACACACACAGAACTAATACTGGAAATGTGTAAAACTGGTTTATTTTGCAGATCCTGTAGTTGGAAGCAAATACAGCAGATTAAAATTGGTGGATCTAATTTCAAAGCAATTTCCAGTCCAAAATAGAAGAGTTTTACACATTTCTAGTAGCTGTACACATCACTGATTGGTTGGCAGATGCCAAATCTTAAGTGCTCCCTTCTCTAGGGCAATTTTTCAAATCTGAACAAAAGTGAAGTGGTGTAAAGCCCTTGAAGAAAAATAAATGGGTCTGGAGCATTAGAGTGGCAGTTTTTCTGAGCTAGTATCCAGTAATGGGTTTTAAAACCCAGCGCTACTGGTTCGCTATCTGTGCATGCACAGATCGCTTTTGATGATGTCTGGGCAGGTGGTCAGAGCATCCCACTGTCGCCACTACTGGTTCACCCGAACTGGGAGCAACCTACCACTGCTAGTATCCCTTCAGTTACAGTATTTTTTGCCACTATAGTAATGTTTGGGAAGTATAGTTTTAAAATGTTGAGGGAAGAAGTGGAATAAGGAATTCTAAGCAAATACAGTTTTATGAAATGTTACCGCCTTTTTAGATTTTCAAAGGGTTTTTTTAAAAGATATCATTGCCAGTGAATATTACTGGAGTTTTGTGCGATGTTTATTTCATTTCATTAACAAAGCACCAGCCTGGAAAAAATATGGTTCTTAATTCACTCGATTCAGTTAAAGGCATAACTCAGGTTAGTATGAAAACTTCCTTACACTGGCAGGGAAGATTTGGGGGTCAGCTCTGCTCTATATTTCAACATTCCTCATCATTGCCACATTTTTTACCATACAATACCACACCATACATTCTAGAGTCACATTTTATAATGTGCAAAAAAGTGATGACCACTATTCTGCAAAAGTTTACAAAACCTTTTCTAAATCTGCAGGGATCCCAATGATCAGACACAGCTAGCCTTGAAATGGAAAAGATTTGGGATAATAGTCTTATTTTTACAACTGTGACTGTTTTGTAAAATTCTGTGGGTATAGCATTAAATCATCTAGGTAGTTACAAAAAATCGCAGAACATCTATGGATCGGCAGCCCTCTCTTGTTTTTGTTAAAGTCAGTATTCATGACTCCATGATCACAAAAAGATAAACAAGATAGTAGCAAGATGGAAGCTATTGCTCACTGAGAAGACTATGTTACTTGTCTCATTTTGGCAAAAATCACACAAATGATTTTCCAGATTTCTGGGGGAACACCCTATGATTTGAAAATGAAATTTTAGCTGCTCTCATGCTGTTGATACATCTGGGAGAAATCAAAATGGGGTTCTGCAATAAGAATCTTATGCTACACAGGATGTCGTCATTGAAAGGACCATGTATTCTGTTGTGTAGTTAAGCATTCTACATTGAAAAATTAGGCCATCTGTCTATCCACTAAAGAGCAGGTGTAGTACATCAAAACAGTGATCCCACCATACACTTAAGTCTCCTGAACAAGGAACAGATAAAGGAGAATACATTCAGTGCTTTGGAATGGTCAAGTTCCATTAAAAGTTGTGACAGGACTTGAAACAAATAACTCATGGTAGAAAATGATCAACTGTTACTAAATTAATAATATTTTTCACACTGGCATACTACATATTAGATTACTTTGCTTAGAAAGTAAATGAAAAACAAGTATCAAATTTTGTTATTTGTTATGACTCAATATTGTGGCAAAGAGCAAAAATTCAGAAAATACAAAAGGTGATAACTACTTTTTCATAGAACTATGTATGCAATACTAAGTAGCAATGATGCGTAATTTACTTGGCAGCTCTCTCCCCATCTCTCTCTGTGTATCTGTCTTTTCCTCCTTAAAAGATCTTGAGGAAATATCATTGATATATTTTCATTAGTGGCTTTGTTTCACTTTTTAAAAAACAATAATTAGATGCATAATGAATCACCAAATCATTTTTTAAAAATCTACTCATTAAGAGCATTACTTGAGTGCAATGCCCAGTTTTTGGACTCCAGCTTGCCTGGAATTAATTAGGGCTCACCAAATATTTTTCTGCATATAGTATCAATTCATAAACACCTCTTCCTGGGCATCAAACCCACGTTTCCAGAGCCTTGAAATATTTCAATAGATAACGAAGGTGCCACTGTGGTTCCGTGGTGAGGGCTGTGCTCTTGCCCTTCTCCTGTAAATGGTTCCTCCTTTGCTCAGTGCTCAAGTAATTGTCGCCTCTTGTCTACTAATGATTATAAATGAGTAGCTGAGTATATAAAAAGTTAATGAAGTTCTGCGAGTGGAACCATTATGAGTTCCCAGGATGGCATGTATAGGTTGGCTGCTCTGGTAAAAGAAGCCAGTTGGAGTTTGGCCTTTCAAGGTGTCAAGTTTCTTCTTGCTTGTTCTGGATTTCCAGCAGGACCCAGAACTAAAGCTTGCAATACTCTCAAATGCTTAGAGGAAGCAATATGAAATTTGCTTTTGTGGCTAGAAGAAATTCCTGAATTCAGGACTATTTCTCCTTGTGCTGCTGTTGAATCCAATGTTGATAAAAAATAGATGGTCACTAATGTACTGAATAAACATATAAAAATCATACTTTGTTCAAAATATTCCAAATACCTCATAAGAATTATTAGTAATTCAATTACTGTAATTAATGGATAGTTTTTTATTTTCATGGACTTGTTATGGACATTTATGCTTTCTCTTTCTGACATTATTATTGGTCTATTATTTATTGATTAGAATAAATCTTCAAATGGTTTAGTGCAATAGGTGAAAAAGTTGATATACATAGCTCACAGAGCATGTTACAATAAATGAAACATGAATAGTAGGCATGCATATTAATGTCCCTGAAACCATAAAGCAGTTTAAAAAGTTCTAAAGGCAAAAACAGAAATGACAATCTCAGTTCTCTTAATTTTAACTTTAGTCTCATATCCTCTCCAACGGTCTGGCTAGATTTTTCTTTTTACCTTGAAGAAATCTACCTTCCTTTTTTTACTTTATTTTTCATAGTAACGTGGCAATATCTCTTACCTCCTGAAATAACTTTAGCATATGCAGTGTCCTTCCTTTAGAATTAAGACACAATATTCACTGATGTCTTAATGTGGGTTATGGGGTGGGGGATATGCTATCCTAACCTTTACTGCATTCTGAAGTGTGCTGAAGAGAAGAGATGAACAATGAGTTGGGCTGTACTTGTTTAGAGTAGTATTTACAACCTTGATTAGCAGGAGTGCTGTATTTTTGTTTTTCTCATCAGTATTGGTTTATGCACTAGGAATGCCAGGTCCTTGCCCCAAGATAATGAGGGTGTTCACATCCTACAATAAACTAGAATTAGTCTAAGCTCTATCTGATTAAACTCAAGCAAGCATGATATTGCATGTGTCTTTATCACTTCCGTTTGGCTCCTCCTGCCAGTGGGAAGGGTTTCACAAATTAGGAAACCTCCATTTCCTAGGAAGAAAAACTCAAGCTGAGGATGAATTATGCCTGAAGGTTGTTCCAGTGTTTGTGTCTTTAAATAAGCTACTGAACATAACTGCAGACCAGACCGTTCCATGCTTTGCCATCATTCACTTTCATCTGCTGCCTCTGCAGAATTCTCAGGTTGTCCCATGACAACTTAGATGGGATTGAAGGCATAGTAGGCTTCAGTTTGTCTTAGTCCTTTGGAGCATTTAGCGCATTGGGAGCTCTCCTCCAAAGGTGGGCTCAGCATCTTAAGAGACATTCTGAAAGCTTGTTTGCAACTGTACTTGTGAGAGGTGTTTATTTGGTCCATCTATTTTCTGTCTACTGAACGTCTAGTATCAGTTACAAATTTCAATTGTGCTCCCTAAGGGTAAGGGTGAAATATCTTATTTTTAAATAAATTGGTATAGCTACTTAACACTATATGAAAAATATTATAATCTAAAGGTTTCTAAGATTCAGAAATTTACTGCTTCATTTTCTCAAGGATTTTGTTTTGTGATTCTTCTATTGCAGTCTGTCGATCTTTGATTTAATCCTATTTTTTTTCCCGTTTCTTAATCCTTTGAAAATATTAAATCTATTATTAGTTGTGCAAAATAGTAACAATATATTGATTTTATGTCTATAGAGATTCTCAGTCATCGAGGTCATGGTTTTCCCAAAGATGCTTTTTCAAAAGGCAACTGGATTTAATAACCAAATAAAACCTTAACTACACAAGGTAACAGAAAATCAATATTCCAATATTTGCTTGAAGACGTTTCACTTCTCCTCTGAGAAGCTGAAGTGAACTGAAGAAGCTTCTTGAAGAAGAAGCCAAATGTCTTCAAATAAATATTGGAATATTGATTTTACCCTGTGTAGTTAAGGATTTATTCAGCTATTAACCTGCTCCATCTCATTTTTAGTAACAAAATAAAAAATATAATGAAGTACAAGGAGTCATTATAATAATTTCAGATTTGTTTTTAATGCGGAACATGTGCTGGCATGGCAGTCATTTATGTTGCAGGTTTCTGAAATCCCAAAAAGTTTCTGAAATCCTCTAAATAAGAGAAGGAATGTAATTGAAGTAATGGGGTCCACAAAAATAGTCATGAGGTAAGCTGGGAATTGTAGTTTATCAACATTTGAAGAGTGTCAGGTTTCTTTCCCTGGGTTACTGGGAAACTTTTGTCTGACTTCCTTTGCTACCTGCTAATCTGCTCACCGAGCTGGGCTTAACCGCTGCAAACACAACTCACAGGCAAACCATGAGGTTGAAGACAGGTTTAATTCTCATATCTCGCTGAGTCAAAGACGAACGTTACAAGTAACTTAAAGTCGGCATCGGGAACGGCTGCCTCCCAATGCCCCTTTTAACAATAATCAAAACAAGTAGGGAGTGGCGGCAGCCAATCAGCTTTACTTACGGGTACCGCCCCTTCTCCATGTAGCAGCCCGGCGCACCGCCTCTTACCCTTACGTGGCCCTCCCGCAGCCACAGGGTGACCATCCACCTACTTTACCAGGTTTACCACCCCCCCAAGGTGCATGGCTGTCCCCACGGCCCCCCCTCCACTGTCACGATGCTGGAGAGTCATTTTTCGGGAGAGCCTCCCCCATCCATATCGGATCTGCCGTGAGTCCCCTCCCTGCATGTATGTCGAGTAAGCTTGACTCTCGACAAGCGGCCCCCTCTACCAGGAGTCCACCTGCAAGACACAAAAGAGATAGTTAGTTCAGGGTAAAGGACCGGGTTTTGGGGGATTAGTTCTATGGTACCAGTCTAAAAGCTTTGGGGCGTTTATGTTTATGGACATTACCCAGGATGCTTCAGCCAGGGGATATCCCTTCCATTTTACGAGATATTGTAAACCCCTTTTCCTAACTCAGGAGTCGAGCACCCCGTCTATTTCGTAATGGTCGTTTTGTACAGGGCCGGGGGGTTGGGTATCGGGTGGGTTCTCTAGTGGTTTCAACAGGCTGCAATGGAAGATGGGGTGAACCTTTCCCAAATACGGTGGTAACCGCAGCATTACGGTAACTGGATTAATCACTTTTCAAATTTGAAATGGGACCAGGTATTGGAGACCTAGTTTCCTGCATGGGGTTTGTACCCATAGGTACTTAGTGGACAGGTATACCTGGTCCCCCACTTGAAATGGCCTATGGTCAGCCCTTTTTTTGTCAGCATAGGCTTTATACTCCTCTGCTGCTTTGGTTAAAGCAGCTTTTACCTGTGGCCGGGCTTTTCCTATCCGGTTACTCCACTCCCCTGGGGATACCTGGTCCCGGATCTGGTCGTCTACCTCAGGAATAGCCCTAAACTCCTTACCAGAAACAATTTTAAAAGGGGTGGTACCGGTGCTTCGATGGGTTGTGTTATTATATGCGACTTCAGCGAAGGGTAGTAAATCGGCCCAATCGGTTTGCTGATATGACATGTAGCAGCGTAAATAGCGCTCAACCATTGCGTTAGCGCGTTCCACCGCTCCCTTAGTACTAGGATGATAGGCTGTACTCAAGCCTTGGGAGGACCCGATGAGTTCTAGGAAGTTGCGCCAAAACCGGGCTGTGAATTGAACCCCCCTATCTGAGATGATTCGTCGTGGCACCCCATGCAGGCGATAGACATGTTGGATGAACATCTTGGCGAGTCTCCTAGCCGACGGTAACCCACTACAGGGTACAAAGTGGGCCTGTTTGGAGAAAAGGTCAATGATGGTCCAGATGATGGTATTCCCATTACTAAGGGGTAGGTCTACCACAAAGTCCATCGTGATTTCTTCCCAGGGCTCTCTAGGATTAGCTACTGATTGCAAGAGACCCAGAGGTCGCCCAGACCATGGCTTCGTAGTAGCACAGGTGGAGCAAGCTTTTACATAATGTTTAATGTCCCTTCGTATTTGTGGCCCCCAAAACTGTCGCCTGGTCAGGTGTAGCATCTTCAGAAATCCGAAATGGCCAGCCAGTTTTGCATCATGGCACTGCTGCAATACTGCTTGCTGTAGCGTTGCCGGTACATAAATACGCGGGCCCATCCACGCAATTCCATTCCATTTACTCCCAGGTGTTTTGTGCGCAAAAGGTCTGTTAAAGGTAAAGCTACTTGGGCAAACGCTGGAATAAATTGTCTATAAAAGTTGGCGAAGCCAAGGAAGCTCTGTAATTGCTTTCGTGTGGTGGGTGCTTGCCACTCCAAGATTGTCTTAACTTTATTTGGATCCATCTCCACTCTGGTTCCTGATATCCGATAGCCCAGGTAATCCAGTTGTGTACAGTGAAATTCACACTTTGATAACTTAACGAAGAGATGTGCAGCCAACAACTTTTTGAGTACTTGCCGTACCAACTGAACATGTTCGTCCATCGTCTTTGTGTATATCAAGATGTCGTCTAGATATACTAGCACGCCCCTGTAGAGGTGGTCGAGTAACACCTCATTGATAAGTTGCATGAATATAGCTGGGGCTCCTTGAAGGCCGAGCGGCATTACCCGGAATTTATAACTACCCAACGGGCAGTTGAAGGTGGTTTTCCACTCATCCCCCTGTCGTATGCAAACACGATAGTATGCCTCGCGAAGGTCAAGTTTTGTGAACACCCGGCCGGTTGACAGTACGGCCAGGAGGTCTTTGAGTAAGGGTAGAGGGTAGAGATATTCGATGCATACCGCGTTCAGGCCCCGAAAATCGACACAAAGACGTAGACCCCCATCTTTCTTTTTCCTGAACAGGACAGGTGCTGCCATCCGTGACCTACCCCCTTGTGAGGTTTCATCGATGTACCGCCGTAACTCCTCCATCTCTGCCTGCATCATGGCGTACATTCGCGATTTTGGTAACTTGGTGCCAGAGAGTAGTTCAATGGCGCAATCGGTCGGTCAATGTGGTGGTAATACCTCACCCGCTTCCTCGTTAAACACCCTTCTGAAGTCCTTATACACTTCTGGGAACTCTGCCACCCCATCATCCTGGGCCCCAACTTGTTCTGACCATTCCTCAGGTTCCGGATCGGGACCAACCACTAGCTAATACCCCCCTTCCCACCAAATATGGGGCTTCCATTTGTCCAGCCATGCGAGGCCCAAAATGAGGGGTTCTACCATCTTCTCCACTATGACAAACCGTAGGGTTTCATAGTGCTCTCCTATTTGCAGACTGACTAGTTCAGTAATAAGTTTGCACGCCCCCCCAACACAGAACCGTCCATCTGTTCAAACCTTATTGGCATCCTTAAGCGCACAGTGCGTAGTCCAAGGTCCTCCACTATTGCCTGGCTCATCAAACACCGGGTGCATCCCGAATCTATTTACGCCCCCCGATGACTCACTTGGGAGGTGCGTGGGTTGCGTACCACTACAGGTATGAGAAAGGGGCATATGGGGGCACTTACCATGGGGTCATTTGGGTCACCTTCCTCCTCCTCATTTCCAACCTCTGGACCTCCCTCAGGTGCGCTGGAAGTCGTCCCGGTTTTCGTAGTAGACCGTGGGATACTACGTGGGGTCTGCGTAGCTAGGTGAGAGTGGTCTGGTCCCAGCCGTCCACGGGGCCCTGGTGTGCGAGCCATCCCGATTGGTTGTGTGGCAGCCTGTAGGGGGCACTCAAGAGCCCGATGTCCTGGGCGGTCACAGTGGAAACAGCAAAAGCCGCCTCTGCCTGCTGGGTCTGATGAGCGGGGTGGGACAGAACTATTCCATCCAGAGCTCATCATTCTGCCTGGACCTGGTTTCTCTATTTGCTGTCGTTGCTGACCTCCATCGGTGGGCCGGGGTTTGAATTCCCTCAGCCCAGCGTCCAAGTCTATAGCGGCTTTAAACCACTCCATTAAGCGAGGCGACAGGCCTCAGTAGACACAGGCTTGTCTGATGTCCTTATGTAACCCTAAGCGGAAATGGTGCACCAGCAGTCGTTCGGGCCAGGACCGTAGCAATCCAGCCAGAGCCCGAAACTCCATAATGTACTCTCTAACTGACCGTGCTCTTTGCTGTAACGAGACCAACTCCCGCTCCAGCACTTGTGTGCGGGTATCATCCTCGAAGTGAGTTCTTAATGCTTCTAGGAATAACCCTACATCTACCAGGTCACGGGCATGGTCACTGTGGAGGTCTGCGACCCAATCCGCAGCCTCCCCCGTCAATACATTAGTGATGGCAACCACCATGGACCATTGGGAGTGGTACAGGTGGCCATAAAGGTCCAGATAGCTGAGTACTTGGCTCAAAAAGAGAGACACTCGGTCAGCACTACTGTCAAATGTGGTCTGTAGGGGTGGGGGTCCCCAAACCTGTTGTTGAGGCCAACCCCCGGCCACCCAGAGGGCGGGTGGGCCAGATGGCGGCCTAGGATCTGGAGTGACCCCTCTTCTGAACCTCCCTGCTGTTGTCTGGGCTCACTGTTATGCCCAGCAGGATGCAGGCCTTGTCAACTAGGGCCTGCCTGGTCTAACTCCCGAAGCGCCTCCCCCAAGGACGTGGTGGTGGGCGTCTCTGTGGGCGGTTTCGGGGGTCGGGTCCGGCTGTGCGCTATCCGCAATTTCGCTGAATGGAACCGGGTCTCCGTGGTACTGGACATTCCTCCTCCCTGCCACGTTGCTGGAGCCTCCACCTCAGCCGCCCAAGGTTGCCATGACGGAGCGTCCCAAAAACTTGCTTCACCGAACCTTTCTCTCAGGATGTCGAGCGTGGAGGCCCGCACCCCAGTGGAGTAACTCCACTCCCCGTCATCCTCTTCAATCCAATGACATTCCCCCCACCCCCTTCTGGGCCGCACGTTCCTTCGGCCTCACAACAGGTGCGTCAGTGCCGGCCAACGTGTCGGGAATCACCACCGCAGGGACAGCCTCCACCACTTCCACCACCGCCGGGACTCTGGTATCCATGCCCTCCGCCATCCCGTCCGCCGGCTCTCAAGACCCTCGCCAAAAAGAAAAGAGAAAGAGAAACGCCGACTTTCTGTCGTAATCTGCTCACCGAGCTGGGCTTAACCGCTGCAAACACAACTTGCAGGCAAACCACGAGGTTGAAGACAGGTTTAATTCTCATATCTCGCTGAGTCAAAGACGAACGTTACAAGTAACTTAAAGTTGGCGTTGGGAGCGGCTGCCTCCCAATGCCCCTTTTAACAATAATCAAAACAAGCCGGGAGCGGCAGTGGCCAATCAGCTTTACTTACGGGTACCGCCCCTTCTCCATGTAGCAGCCCGGCGTGCCGCCCCTTACCCTTACATGGCCCTGCCACAGCCTCAGGGTGACCATCCGCCTACTCTACCACGTTTACCACCCTCCCACCACCAAGATGCATGGCTGTCCCCACACCCCCCCCTCCACTGTCACGGTGCTGGAGCATCATTTTTCCGGAGAGCCTCCCCCATCCATATCGGATCCGTCGTGAGTCCCCTCCCCACGTGTATGTCGAGTAAGCTTGACTCTCAACACCTGTATTCTACAGAAAATACTTTAGAGCCAGATCAAGGAAAAAGACCTCAAGAACCAGAGAACTCTGAGTTAGGGACTATGATTGATGTAAAATAAGGTGAATACTTCTAATAAAAGCCTTCCTTTCAATCAACATGGAGTTTAAAAGCAGGCACATGGTTCTACTCCTGGCAGGACAAACAAAAGCAAGCTGTCTCATTTTTCAAGATGCAGTGCTTGGCTGCCTCACTTGTGTTCAGCTCCTGTTTTACTAACTCCCTCTTGTATCTGCATATGCACAGCACAAACAGGAATTATTAGTGACTAGTCTTTGAAATAGAATAGCTTTACTGCAGCATTAAGTAACCTGATTCCACGCTTCAGACAGCCTCCAACATAATTTTTGAGGAAACACATGAAAACATTATTGTAATCCTTAAAATTGAGTTGATTAATGTACAGTTAAAATCCCAAACCCTTATCCTACCATAGAAGGAAGATCAAAGCATGCTGTCCTATCCATTTTGGAAGGGTGATGCAGGCTATTTGAACTGTTGCTCCTATTGCACTGCTATAAGACACTCTTGGCTGGATTGACTAATCAGGCCACTACCATTGGCTGCATCTTAGTAAAGCTTTTGAGGAAATGAGTTTCGTCAATATGTATCAACTCTGTCAACTAACAATGCCAAACTTGGAGGCTGCCATTGTTGTTGGAGAGAATAATGATGAGTAACTGTAGGAGGAGATCTGATTACCATAAGATATAGTACATTCAATGTATTTTCCATTATAATAGGATTAACATGTTGTGATAGGATATATTGTATTGTTTTTCTATAGTTTGGGTTTTAGCATATTGTATGAAATGATCTAGCCATGTAGTGGCAGTTTTTTCCAACTCTTTCAGTGTGTGGACTTCCAACTTCCATCATTCTGAACAATGATTGTGCTGGCTGAGGGATTCTGAAAGTTAAAATCTAAAGGGCACTCAAACTGCTGAGTAGGCATTTTAGAGCTTACTTTGTTGTGGGAAACCAGGGCAGTTTATCTTAGTACAGTGAAACAAATCAGAGCTTTGAGTATTGTGTGAATTGAAATTCATAGCTCCAAGTGGTAAAGCTAAGCTTCAGATAAAAGTCACCTTCAGTCAAAACCTATTTTCTTATTTGAAGATAATGATTTCCTAATAATCTTGAGGATGTTTGGCCAATTTGAATAATATTGCAAATTTAAAGTATGGATAATAGTTCCATATGGTTAAGAGTCCTTGATTATTATGTGGAAAGCCTTATGTTCAAGCCTTTGCATCTCTATTTAGAAGGATTCTTGTCAGGAGATCTGTTATTATGACCTGGCTATTTTCATATATGATTGCAGATGCTACAGTACTCTAAATAGAATGAGAATTCAGCTTAGATTCATAAATTACCCTGTAGCATACTATTGGTGATGCTGAACTTTTTCTGATTACAGTCTTCATGATAGAACTGTTTCTTCTGAGGCTATTTGACAGCCTGAATGTTCCTGGATTCATTAGAGTATTATCCAAGGACTTGGCCCATGAACTGTTTTAGTGTTGCACTGCTCTGGTTTTTATCTGGATAGGAACAGGGTCATTTGAATGAAAAAAAAAAAAGAATCTGAGTATGCTGTTACTTTCAGAGCTGCAGTCTGCCTATTGCTGCTGGAATTGTGTCTGTTTTTATTTTGAAATTTCTCTAGCAATAAATTTGGAACTCTTTCCTTCTCTTTCTCCTGTATTACCAAAACTCAATTTCTGTGCTTTATTTTATTTTGCTGTAGTCTTTCCAAAATATAGGTATTTCCATTCTCCTACATTCAGTCTTTACAAAACTTCAAAATATGGTTTTATTTTTTCTGTGCCTTTTGTTTGTTGTTAACTCTTTATATTGTTGGTAGTTATTGGCTTGCACCTTCCTATTAGGATCAGTTGCAGAAAAATGCTGGAAACTCATATACCAGCTATTCTGGAAATTCAAATTATTTATCACGCCTACCATACATTGTTCATATTCTCCTTCCCAAGTTTTTGGAAAGTCAGAACTGATTAAAAGAAAAAGTGTAGCGCAAGTTATTTTTGTAAAACCTATGTAACATTAAGATTATTGCTCATAAATGAGAAAAATCTGGCTTCTAAAAGCAGAAATGATGCCTCCCCAGAACTTTATCAGTTGCATTTATTTTACTGTGTTAGCTTCACACAACAGCAAAATTTCCTGCTGAAATTTTGCAGGAAAATTATTTTTATATTATAGAAGACTCCAAAGTTGAGAGCATTTATTTCAGGAAAGAACAAGATATGAATTAATTCCCAGCCAGCACTGGGAATTAGGATGAATAGCTTTATAGCAAATTTCTGTCTTCAGTCTTACCTTCCCCTCCTGCTCTGAAATCTCTCTGCAAGAAACAGAACAGAGCTGACAACCCACAACAATGGTTCTTTCTTCTCTGGTGTTTTGATGGTTTTATGTTACATTCCCCCTCCTGCTGTTGTGCTTTGGCGGGAGGGATTCATTTAAAGAGTCTGGTACAGTCTCCGGTCATTGTGATGTGAGTGTGTTTTCAGCACTGAAATGAAGTCCTTCTTCACAAAGGTAAGCTATTTCCAGACACCTTGTGGGATGGCAGGGTATGGGTATGGGTACAAACTCTTGGAATGGCAGGTACCTTGATTATAACCTAACCTAACTTAAACTGGCTGCCAATACTCCACAAAATTTGGTTTTGGGGATTTCACACCATAGCCTGAACTAGAAATATTGCTTCTGCAGTGTACAATTGGGGAAATACATTTTATATCCTATGTTTGTTAATCAGCCATCACATCTGTTTCCTATTGAAAACCTTTTTGGACAAGACAGAGAATGAAAGAGCTTAATAATCTTGGAGGCAATACATTGTTCCCTTGGCCATTAATTCCTTCCTCCCTTGCTCCTTGTGGCTTTTATTTTAGTTTCCATAAAATAAGCCAACTTCATCTTAGAATCCTACCCAAATCATCCATATTGCTTTGCCCAAATTTTTTCTTGGGACTTGGTTATATATCATATGCCTCTAGGCCAGGGGTGTCAAATTCTATTTCACTGAAAGCCGCATCAGGTTTGTGTTTGACCTCGGAGGGCTGGGAGGGGGCATGGCCAGGTTGGGCGTGGCCATGGTCGGTATGGCCAGCTTGACATCACTCGTGTCAGGGGGGCACCTGTGGTGGCCAAGTCCTAAGGCAGGACTTCCCTGACACCCTTCTTCACTCTCATTATTGTTCTGACCTAGGCTTCCTTAGAAATTAAATAGCACAAACTTAGTCCCGGCAAACCTCATACGGCTGTAAATTACAGCCGTATTCATTCATACGGCTGTAAATTACTTTCATTTACAGTCCCCAAAGCTTGATAAACAGTCTTTCAGAGGAAGGTTATCAACACCCACCTATCTTATGTGGAATGCTGCCAAAGAGCTAATTTCCCCAATATAGGGACTATGCAGGAAATGTATAGTTTCATTCATTTCAATGGTTCTTGTGAGCTCTATAAAACTAGCTATCCTTTTGACAGAAGAAGAGCTGTGTTCTGGTTCACATACTTATGTATTTTCTCTTAACTTCTGCTTCTTCAAACTGGAACATGGCCCTAATTCAAAGATTGCTGAATTCTACTTTTCATTCTGAAGAATTATCCTTCCCCCTCCCCCATTTTTGTTTAGCTTCATTGCTTTTGATGTTCCCTGCCTCCTATCAACTCAGTTCCCATAATGCCAGCCCTGTGCCTTTTCATTATCACGTTAACAAACTTGAGTCGTGCCTAACGAGGACGCCTCATACGTTATGCTAATGATCAAGAGACATGTTAATGATATTTTAGAAGCCTAATTAGTGGAATATATAACTATATGCAATTCGGTAATGGACTGTGACAACAAGTTGTTAGGAGGGGGCTTAACAAATCTGGTTGAATATGGCCTCAGATAAACATTTGCTGAAAATGGATTAACAGAAACTGTTTGGACAGGGATGTGGGGGAGAGAGATCTGTGGTGTGTGCGTGTACATGCATGCATATCAAACACATTTGTATGTAACTAGAACATTTTATTTCAGTAGAATTTTCTTTCACATAAATTATAATATACATTTTCCCTTTTCCACACACATACCTAACAATTTTAGATATAATCCAGACTGCTTTATGATATTTATGGGCCACAAGGAGCCTTCATCCACTCTTGACACCACCTGCAGAGCTTCCTGGTGATACCCAAATAGCCAGTTAATCAGGTTAGGTCTTTACTCTAACCATTGGGGAAGAAGGAAGCAAGCCTTCAAACCAACGGCAGAAGAGAAGCATGTTTGGGTGGAACAGAGAAGTTGCAATGAGTTTTCCACATCATTTTGTGATTAATTCCTATATTTTGGACATCAATTCCAGAGGTGGTATTCAGCAGGTTCTGATCAGTTCTGGAGAACCGGTAGTGGAAATTTTGAGTAGTTCGGAGAACTGGTAAATACCACCTCTGACTGGCCCCACCCCCATCTATTCTCTGCCTCCCAAATCCCAGCTGATTGGGAGGAAATGGGGATTTTGCATTAACCTTCCCCAGGAGTGGGGTGGGAATGGAGATTTTATAGTATCCTTCCCCTGCCACGCCCACCAAGCCATGCCATGCCCACCAAGCCACACCCACAGAACCGGTAGTAAAAAAAATTGAATCCCACCACTGATCCACTCCTATTTTTAGGCAGGGTCAAGGAACAGGAATTTCACATGATGCTAAGACTGAATTTCCTCCCCAACAAGACAGGCTACTTCTTTGATTACTTTAAGCATTGATATCTTGGATGAAGATCTATTTAGCTCCAATGTATGATCTTTAAAAAAACATTTTAATAGCTACTGGAATGCTTTGTTTATGAATATTTTTATTACCGCAATTCATGCTAAGGTTTCCTACCCCTGGATTATCTGACTAGGACTACCTCCTTTGCCATTGCTAGTAAATGGTGAAAGCAATGAAAGAAACCTTGAGTTCAGGAAATCAAGAACATTAACATGTGCATTCAGGGTTGAAGTTTGATTTGGAATTTAATACTTAAATAAAAAATGGTTTTAAATTTAGATACAATATTGATCAGTCTAGGTTTTAGCATTGCTAAAAGATTTTAAGACTGCAACTCCTGTGTTTTATAAGGAATATGTTTAATCTGTTCTTGCCATTCTTTTTCTTTGCAATCTGTCTTCCTCTGTTTCCTCATACTTTGTTTTTGCTATTGCAAAACTAAGTGTTTGTGTTGAATCAAAGAATATTTTCCTGATGTTTGAAAAAAACGTTAGGGTTTGGTTGCTATAAATTGTGTATGTGTTCAAACAGAAAAAATGACATGTGGTGTAGATGTGTTGCTTGCAACGGTGTTTTCTGACATCATACCAGCATGATATTGAGGTGTCCAATATGAACCAGAATCTGCAAAACTGACATGGATTTATGACATATATAATGTAAGGAAAATTTGAAGAAAAATTTGCAGGAGCTGGTGCTTATCTGGTAAATTAACAAATTAAAGAACTTCTTGAAAAAGAGCCAATTGAGTTTTGAAAAGACATTAGAAGAATACAAGAAATATTGCAACTCGTTGCTAATGTTGTACCTTCTTGAAGTGGCCTTCCAGAAAATCTAGGCAGTGCCCCACTTTAATATCAAAATATCTCCACACACCCCTACCCCAGAATTAAACAAGTACAATAAAGCAGAAGAACTTTTAGAATGGTGTGATTTTATTCCATGGATCAAAGGTCAAAGTAGAGCATAATGACCATAAAAATAACTGCTTTTTCAATTTTACAATGCTTTCAGTTGTAAAGTATCAAATAAATTTAATATTAATTAAACCACTTAGCTTTTAACCTTCTTCATCCACATTTGGCTGCCTGTTGGAGAAAAAAATTAATTGGACATCTTAAATCTTGCCTTACTAAATGCTTTGACAAAGGCTTCAGAAGCACTTATATCTTAAAGCAAAAGGCAATGGGATCATTTGTCCTGGCATTCATTTAATTGAAATGGGGGAGAGAGAAAAAGAGGGGAAAGTACAATTTTATAGTTAAAATAAGTTAAAACTCCCATAACTTATAGTTTCACCATTACAGATTCTGCTTAATTGTAACTCAGCAAGTGACGCTTTGTAGAATGGAAACAATTGATTTTTTGCTATTGATTCTGCATTGTGTTTGAATTTGGAAGAAATGTGTTATTTGGGCTTTTATGTGATGGAAAGATTTAATATCTGTTTATAGCATTCTTATTCCAGATCTGTGTATGGGTATCAGAAATAAAATTTACCCATAGAAGAGAAAATTTACTTAAATTTACTCAGTTGGTCGGTGTAGTTTCTCAATACTTATGATTACCATCATATTTCTTTTGTATCTGTATATTATAGATTTTACAGAGTTTCTAATGTCACTTTTAAATCTTGATTTGAAAACATAGCTGTTTGAAAATAATAGACACCTAGTTGCAAGGTAGCAGCAATACATAACAGAATAAAACAAAAAAGGAATAGAATTGCACAACAGAAATGTGGTTGATATAGTTTTATATAAAAAAGAAAGTAAGAAAAGATTCACTAAAACATTTAAAAATGTGAAATTAATTGCTTTTAATAATTTATATGAAAGATGTGGAAATCAGCTGGAATATTTTACAAAATATTAGTATTGGGACCTACACATCTTTCTACTGTGGAATACTTTATTCCTACCAGGAAGTAGGGGGCGCAATAGCTCAGTGGTTAGAGACATTGAGTTTGTCAGCTGGAAAACTGACTGCCTGTGTCTAAGCTCCCATTACTTGCCCAGCTTCTGCCCACTTAGCAGATTGAAAGCATGTGAATGCAAGTACATAAATAGGTACCCCTTTGGTGGGATGATAACAGTGTTCCATGAGCCTCGGTGTATAGTCATGCTGGCCACATGACCATAGAAATGTCTTTGGACAATGGTAACTCCCTCAGCTAAGAAATGGAGATTTGCACTGCCCCCTAGAGTTGGACACACCTGGAAGGAAAATCTTTATCTTTACCTTTACCTTTACCTTTACCTAGAAGTAAACAATGAAGCCGTGCAGTTTTTAAATAAACCTGGAAAAGTGCTTGTCAGGATCTGGATTTTGGGAAGTCAGTATTCCCTTTGCTGGTTCTGAAAGTGGATATGATCTGGAAGTCTTCTTCTTTCTTCACTGCTTTAAAAAAAAAAAGGCAACCACTTGACCCAACCAGAGTAGCTTTGGCTTCAAGTTGGTCTGGTAAGATTTTTTGAGATTAGCAAATTGCTGGGCTATCAAAGAGAACATTTCTGAGGCAAAGTGAGATTTCTCTAATCAATGCAAGAAATTAAGCAGAACTGTTGTTCCAAGTTAGAGGCAAGTTCCTGACTTCGCTTCTCTGCTTCTGACAACTGAACCTGAAAGAGCACCCCTATATCTCTGAGGAGAGGAGTTGCCTCTCCTTCCTTCCTTCCTTCCTTCCTTCCTTCCTTCCTTCCTTCCTTCTTCCTCCCTCCCTCCCTCCCTCCCTCCCTCCCTCCCTCCCTCCCTCCCTTGCTTCTCATTCCCATCTTCCTTCCAGGGGGTGGAGTTGGCATGGCCCCTTGCTGGCTCTAGGGTGGCCCCACGGATCTAAGGGACTGCGTTCTGGCCTGGATGGCCACCACCAAGTTGTAGATCAGCATCCAGTCGGCCTGGGTCAGGCCGAAGCACCGCAGGGCGGTCCTTTGCTGTTTCCAGGGCCAGATCTAGCCAAATCGTGGGCCAGATCTGGCTGGCGGGCCTTGTGTTTGACATGTCTGACCTAATGTTATCATAAGTGAAGATCAAATGTTGCTTCGGCACATATATTAAAATTGGAAAGATACGGAGAAGATTATCATGGCCCCTGCACAGGCATGTCACAGAAATTTGAGTGGCAGTCTCTGTTTCTGAAAGCAGCAACAACAAATGTGGCACAATTTCTGAAAAAAGAAACCATGCTAAAAATATCAGACCAGGAGACCCAAAGTAGAGAATATTCTGCAATAGCAAAACTGACAGTGTATTTCCATAGTAGAAGTGTAACCATGCTCAAATAGGAATGGCTCCCTGATCTACAACACATCACATAGCAAGGGAGATTTAGACATTTGGAATATGATTTGTTGGACATAGAGGAAAACCAACAACAATCATAATGTTCCGTATAAAACATAAAAATTTAAACTGTGGCTAATCATTAGGGACACAGGTGGAAAGATGGAAAGTTTTCTCTCTACACTTTTTAAAAAAATCTATTATTTTTTGTTCCATATTATTGTTTTCCTTAGTTTTGTATTTTATTTTAGAAGTAAAAATAATTTTAAAAAGAAAATAAAATGAAATATTATAATCTCTTGTACTTCTCATTTTTATTGATATGAGTATTTTTTAAAGAAAATGTAGATTGCAATTTGCAATACTAGCTACATAAAAGACAGATCAATTGACAATCTTAAAATTCAGGCTGATGAAAAGATTGTTAATATACTTTTTGCTATTGATTTTCCTTTGCATTGCATTAAAGCTCCCAGAAACTTTTTGATCTTTTCTTCCTGAAAGTATTTTCTAAATATTGGCTTTATACTATTTTATTAGTATTATTAACTAATTTAGCAGTCTCATTACTGGCAGGATATTGAAATATTATTAAGTACTTTTAATGCCGTACTGTACTCAGATATATATGGGATTGCCTGCAAAAAAACCTTACAATTTTAGGGGTGCATTCTAGTTTGACCATACTAGGATCTATTTATTGCTTCTTGGAATTTGAAATAGCAAGTCAATGGATATAACGTTATCTTTCTGCCTCTAAGGAAGATTGGCTAGCTCTAATTAAAGAATAGCTGTAAAGTTGAAGTAAACGGATGAATGATTGCCAACCCCTAATTTCTTCCTGGTTGCTTTCCTCTGCTTCTGTACCTCCGTCATTTGAGTCTCTATCACCATTTGTATTTTATGTTCTTCATACCTTTCCCATTTCTCTGCATTTTTTAGTGCTTCCCTTCTGTTTTATTAAGCTGCAATCCATTTCTACAGTCATATTATTGAGATGCCATTAAGTAATGGAAATTATTTGTGCAGAAATACAACTTGATGGATAATCAACATTTGCTCAAGCTGCTTGTGTTTTTGTAAATACTATATATTACCACATATTTGTGTCACAGTAAAGATATATTTTTGATTGTTCACTTTTGATGTCCACATTCATTCTTGACTCTTCATTCTTGTATATCTGAGCATATCAAACAAAATAGTCTTTGTTTTTCTCTAGCAGGATGTATATAAATAAGGGTTGATGAAGTTATAAAGTCATTACTGTTTCCTAAAACAGAGAAAAGCCCTGGTTTTTCAAGAAAAAAGGCAAGGGCAGTAGTGGAAAAAAGGGTCAAATAGATCAGTACAGAATGTTTATTTTATCATATCTTACACTTTGAAGGGGCTTGGCATGTGCCTTTATAATGGCTAAGCTTTTATTACTAGTGCTATCAACTTTATAGCATTTGAATCCTCAGTGCAAATGTATCCCCTGACATTGGCTTTGGTACTTGCTAATCTGTCCAAATTCTACTTTTTAAAAGAACTTTTAAAAATTAAATAAAATTAAATAAAATTAAATGGGAAGTGGGCATGATAGAAAATGTTAGTTCTAGCACAATTTTTATTTTCAAGAATGTCTCTTGGCCTCACTACACCTTGTGGATATTGGCAGAAGATAAAAATGGCAGTTGGAACTATGAAAACCAAGGGGAAAAAATGAAAATCAAACAATATTTGATGAAATTTTCTAATATTTACATTTAAAATTCCACATGCTAAGATGTGGAAGAAATACACCAAATCTGAAAATAAACAAGAATGCGCAAAGGTGAATAAGGCAAGTTTTTGAAGTTCATAAAAATTATAACAGATGAAAAATAGAACCTGCCAGTAAAGTGTTTTGAATAATTCAGATTCGGAAAGTGAGATTGATTAGGCTCTATTCCCATGTGGCAAAATATGTATTTAGGTGTTGCTCCCATTGTTTTCAGTTTTTGTTTTTTAAATTACTGCATTCTGCATCTGTTAGACATTATACAGCCCAAAACACATTGTTCTTTGTTTACTACAACTATGACAGGTTCTCCAATTTTCAGTGTAATATTTTGCCTGTTTCACCTTCATAGACAAAAATGAAGAGCTACTACATTAATTATACTTCAACAATTGATGTTTCTATTTTTTGTTTCAAATTGAATCATTTGAAGTTCCAAGACAAAGGCCAGTCCACAGGCAAAGGCAAAGGCCAACACCTGAAGAGACACAATCCACAATCCATCAAGAGGAGCGCAGCTGCCTCCACATGAGTAATCAGGCAGGCCTTAGCTGCTTCTGCCTTTTCTCTGCCCTGTTCTTGGATCAGATGAAAAAGGCAGTTCCTCTTCCTCATTGCTGATCAGTTGCAACTGCATGCTTTCTCCATCTTAAGTCTCAGGGCTGTCCTGCTGCAGCTGTGCTTCAGCCAAATCACTCTCAGACAACTGCTTGGAGCCATTGACCAACACCCCTCCTGACATGCGCAGAACTGGTTCATGAGCTGATATCTGGAGAGGTATTTGGGGAAGCATCTGGGGGAGTCATCATTAGTTTCCATCAATTTCTTCTTGACCTGCCTTATGGTGCTTTGGAGAATAGGTAGGCCTCCTCTTCTTTGTGGCAGTCTCTCAAATATTGGAATATAGGTAGTCCTCAACAGTTCATTTAGTGACCATTTAAAGTCACAACAGCACCAAACAATATGACTTATGACCATTTTTCATAGTTATGACTTTTGCAGCAACCCCATGATAATGTGATCAAAATTCAAATGCTTGGCAGCTGGCTCATATTTATGACCTTTGTTGTGGCCCATGGTCACCTAGAGCTGTGGTCACACAGTAGTGTGAATGCAGTATTGCAGGCTAACTCTGCTGACTGCCAGCAGTTCGATCCTGACCGACTCAAGATTGACTTAACCTTTCATCCTTCTGAGGTCACTAAAATAAGGACCCAGATTGTCGGGGGCAATATGCTGTAAACCACTTAGAGAGAGTTGTAAAGCACTATGAAGCAGTATAAGTGCTATTGCTATTTGTATCCCCTTTTGCAACCTTCTCATAAGCAAAGTAAATAGGGAAGCCAGATTCACTTAGCAACTGGGTTACTAACTTATCAACTGCAGTGATTCTGCAGTGATTCAGTTAACAACTGTGGCAAGAAAAGTAATAAAATGGGGCAAAATTCACTTAACAAATGTATCACAACACTTAACAACAGAAATTTGGGCTCAATTGTGGTCATAAGTCGAGCACTATCTGTACTGCTATCATGTCACCCCTAGTCCTTTTTTTCACTAGATTAGACATATCCAATTCCTGCAACTGTTCTTCATATGTTTTACCCTCCAGTTCTCTAATCATCTTTGTTGTGGCTCTTCTCTGCACTCTTTCCAGAGTTTCAGCGTCTTTTTTATATTGTGGTGACCAAGCATACTTTAAAAAGAGTAAGGATCCTACAACATCTGTATTTTGGCATTGCTTTTCCTGTCTTGATCCATTCGAGAATTACCAAGGAATTCAGCCTTCTTTGATCAGTAGAGTCCAGATGCATTGGTGCTATAATTGGCTGGAAATCCTGGGATTTGTAAGCCCAACTACATCTGGTGAACACATGGCTGGAGTTGGCTTATGTAGAAAAATAAGAAATTAAGTATTAATTTAGCCTGCTTCACTATTTGAAAGACAAATGACATGAATTGCAAAGCATCTTACAAGAGATACACAAAGTGAGGAAAATTCTCAGAATGTTAATTTCTATCAATATGACAATAGGGATTACTGACAAATCTTGAAGTTTCATTAAGCTTGTAACAATCAGGATCTCTAATAGGATGCTATCAGCACTTGCATGAAGCAAAACAAATTGAATATTTAAATAATGTCAATAATAAATGACAGTTCTAAATGGCTCAAGATTTTCTATAGGAGAAATCCATATCTAAAATTTCTGCCATCCAATTGTTATTCATGCTTCTATAAATTATATAAATTATCCCTATCCCAGATTAGGCTTCTCCTTGTTGGAGGGCTTCACACTTCTGTCTCTGACATGACAATATGAAAGGTCATTGCAGTATATTAGTCCAATATTGCTTTTTAAATCTCAAATTCTCTTTATGTTTGCTGAGGCTTGTTGAGTGGTTTAGGGAAGGCTACCAGTCCCATTGGCTCCTGGGTGAACCTTTCCACTTTCACTGGAACTGGATTCGTAATTGGCTGACCATCTGCACTCAACATGTGGTCCGCAATGGAACTGCATTTACATGGAGGGAAGTATGCAGTGGGGTAGGCCCAGTACTCTTCAACATCTTCATCAATGATTTGGATGAGGGGATAGATGGGGAACTCATCAAATTTACAGATGACACCAAGCTAGCAGGAATAGCCAACACTCCAGAAGATAGGCTTAAGATACAGAAGAATCTTGACAGACTTGAACATTGGGCGCTAAAAAAAATTCAATGGTGAAAAAAAGTAAGGTTCTACATTTAGGCAAGAAAAACAAAATGCACATGTTATATATATTATCATATTCAAAATAGGGCTCAGAAATAACTGGTAATTATCCTGGGTTCTTACCTCGAGCACCATCATAGTTTATATTTATCCTAGATTTGGCTGAAGGTAAGAAGCAGACATATTGTGCCATTAGTTTTTAGAATACTTTAATGGGACAGAGCCTTTGATTCCTGCAGCATGCAATCTTGGCAAGTGAGTAACCAACAGTATGCACCAGTTAAAATTCAACAACAGAGTTGCAGAGTGGAATTTTGCTAGATGTGTTTTTGAGCAGAATCAAACTGAAGCCCCTCCAGGTAGGTCAAACAGCACCCATTTCTCTAACCTCTCCTTCTTCCCTGCCCTGTTCTGAACAAATGCTTTCTATGGTTCCAAGGAGAGGAGGAAGAAGAAGAAAAGAACAGGATAAAAATGTTAATTTATTAATCATTGCCTTATATAGAGTTCATCTGAAATGCTGTTGCTATGCCAACACCCTGGGAGTTTATTTTCTTAATCCAAGTGAGGAGCTCTAGGTCTCCTGGCCTCCTGCTGTGTCATTTGAATATGATGGTGGTGGTGTTACTGCTGCTGCCACCGATGCAGGATCTGTTTTTTGGGGGGGGGGGAGAGAAAAAAGGAAGGGTGAAATGGGTAGAGAGAAAGGAGGCTAAACCACCAAAGCAGTCAAATGCAAAGCAGTAAAAGCCTTTCTCAGTACGACTTAGTAAAAATGACACAAATTAATATACTCTACTTAAACCAGACCAAGATTAATGGTTCTCTATCAGAGCTGCTTAGTCCAACTGTCAATCGGCAAGCACGTGTCGGACAAAATCAACACTAATCAACATTTATTCCTCTCTTGCCCTTGGGTCCGAGGAGTGAGAGCAGGCTGCGGCATTCTCCCGCTTGTCTCGCCACGCTTTTCACCCTCTATCCAGCTTTGCCATATATCACCCTTTCTTGCTGTGCCTCTCCTTTTACGGATCCAGACTCTCAGCTATCAGACAACATTAGAGGCATGATAGATTTTCTGTTTTAATTTACATCTATTATATTACAACATAGCAGTTCTTGATTCAGGGGAGACTAGTGTCTCCAATAGACAGCCTCAATGGGAAGATTTCTGCATTAACTTATTAGGTTTGGTTAGAATGTGCTTTCAAATAGACTCACTCTCTCTCTCTCCTTCATCCCCTGCTTGCAGGGTGAGCGACGATGCTCTGAAAATCCTTACATAGTGGGGCTTGGACTGCACCAAGCCGCCTCTTGAAAATCAAGCTTTTGTACTAAGGATCCTGATGGAAGAAGCAGGAGGCACTGTGCCTTGTCTTCTTCCTTGGGGTGCAGAACCTAATGCTATAAGATGGCATTACCTTATAATTATCTGGGAGATGCTCAGCGGCCTCTATTTACAGCCAAATTAATTTCAAAGACGTTTGTACAAGAGAAGCTTAGGGTGGAAGCTTAAGGTACAGGTTTTCACAATATTTATTGATTCAGACTGATAGCCCATTCAAGACAATTTAGTCTTTTTTAACTGGGTTGATTGGTTCAGCCTACTGGACTTGCCATAATTCATAATTGGAAAAAATTGTGAGCCAATTGTTCAAGCTTTTTAGTTCCTTATTCTCTTGCCTAGTACAGCCTTCCTCCAGACTCAAATTAGAATATTTAAAAAATATTTAAAAATATAGAAAGGCATATAAATTTAATAAATAAAAAATATTTTTGACTGCTGATGAATGGATAATTCCTGGTGGTCTAAACGCGATCCGATCTGCACAGCTCTGATACATGAATGGATAAGCAAAGTCAAAAAAATGAACCCATAGACATTTTTAAAATGCATACCAAAGGGCAAGACTTAGATCATTCTGGCATTTTCTAATAACTTTAGTACTTTATCCTATGTGCCCCCCCCTTTTAATTTACACATGAATAACAGTAGTTTGTGATTAAATTACTGATGTCAGTTGACCAACTGGTTGTTACTACATAAATTGCAGTATATTTCAAAAAGTGCATCCTTCCTCTACAAGACCCAGCTTTAGCTGCCCCTGTCTGAAGTACTGTGAAGGGGAAAACATTGTGACAGATATTTTTCACCCAAGAGTTATACCAGCTTTGTTAGGAAGATCAGGTTAGACCCACCATGTCTTAGCTCTGCACACGCGCACGCGCACACGCACACACACACTTTCCAGCAGATCTATAAACAATTCTTAATTATCTCTATGCTTTTGCTGCTTATATGCTTATATGTAATTTCTTTAGACATTTTTATGGTTTTACTGCACTGTACTTTTGTTCTTTTTATTCTCCTATATTTGATTGAAATTGAAAGCTGATTTAAGCATATTTTCTAGAAAATTGGTTGTATAAATTTTTTTAAAAGATTGATATCAAAGTAATTTTCAAAACATTTCCGTGTTGAAGATAAGCTTTGGTAGAAACTGATTATTTTTCACAGTCTAAAGCTGTGAAGTTTTTGTCTTTCTGTCGTTTCTAAATTATCATGTTAGGATTTGCTCAAGGTACAATATAAATCTAAAATTGCTTAACAAACCAGCGTTTTGTAAAACAATAAGGATTTTATCTTAACAGCAAAAAAGAAATCACTAGTAACTGTAGCAGGGTGAATAAATGACTTTGAGAAAACATTTTATTTCTTCTAAATGCTGTTAATGGCTGGGCTAAAATAGGGCTCCTTATGTCTCCTCCCTGCACATCTATCAAGGATTCTAAACAAAGAAATGATGGCTACTTTGGGAAGGTATTTGGGGAAAGTAATTCAGGAAGACAGCAACTTAATAAGCACATTTTCTTTCTCTCACTGATAAAGGTAATAGTATCTAAATCTTTGGGTACTTTTTGCTACTTTGAAAACATTGTGGACAATCTCATGAAATGGTTGCCCATTTAATGTATAGGAATTATGGGAGATTAATTAATTAATGACAAAGTGTTGATTGTCAAGCATGAACAACCAGACTCACACATGCAGAGTTCAAGCTAACTACTCGTTATATTAGGTAAGGCTCCAAGGAACTTAGACGGGTTGCACAGAGACTCCAGGGGCATAGCACTTGGTTCTTCCTCCCTGCCCTCCCTGTTGCTTCACAACATTGATTTTGCAATGTGTGGTCTGCCTCCTATTCTGTCCCCTTCAGAAATGTTCTCCATGTATATCTCTGTCTCTTTGTCTCTGTCTCTGTCTCCCTCTCCCTCTCCCTCTCCGTCTCCCTCTCCCTCTCCCTCTCCCTCTCCCTCTCCCTCTCTCTTCTTTTGTCTAGACTTAGCCAAAGCCAAATCCTGCAACTTTTCTTCATATGTTTTAATGTCCAGGACTTTAATCATATTAGTTGCTCTTCTTTGCATTTTTTCCAATGTCTAAATATCTTTTTTGTAATTTAGTGACCAAAACTGGATGCAGTATTCCAGGTGTGGTCTTAGTAAAACCAAGAATTGTATTAGCTTTTTTGGCTGTTGCCGTACACTGCTAACTCATGTTTAAGTGATCGTCCACTAGGACTCCAAGGTCCCTCTCACAGTTACTATTTTTGAGCCAGGTTTTGTACTTGTAGCTTTGGTTTTTCCTGCCCAGGTGTAAAACCTTGCTTTTCTCTACATTAAATTTCATTTTGTTGGATAGGGCCCATGGTTCAAGTCTGACAAGATCTTTTTGGATCCTGAGCTTTTTCTTCTGGGGTGTTGGCTATTCTTGCCAGCTTAGTGTCATCTTTTTAAAAGGCTCATAAGGTGGGAGCCATTGAAATTGTGGGATGGTGCTATTCCGGAAGGCAGATGCTGTGATAAAGGTGCTGTGATAGGTCTGTCTCCCAGGTCCTCCTAATTAGCATTGTTTAACTGGCAGGACAAGCTGAGAGCCAGCCGTGCCAGATTTTATAAGATTTTATTATAACCAGAAGAGGCAGGCAGTCCATCAAATATCTATGCTACAGGCGGGCAGTCCCTAAGGTCCTATGCTACATAGACCTTCCAGGGTGACAACTGACATCTTAAATTGTACACGAAAGCCCACTTTTGTCCAGTGCTACTCACGGAGCAGTGGTGTTGCATAGGCATAGGGTGGCCCATACACCACTACTTTTGCCTCTGTATTCTGTGCCAGCTGTACCTCGAAAAGGTTTTAAGAGTATTTTGTTACGGGACCGCCTCCTGCCACCGATTGCCTCCCACCGGCCGGTTCGCTCCCACAGAGAGGGCCTCCTCAGGGTGCCGTCAGCCAGACAATGCCGGCTGGCGACCCCCAGGGGGAGAGCCTTCTCTGTGGTGGCGCCCACTCTCTGGAATGATCTACCCCCAGAGATACGAGTAATTCTCGACCTCCGGACTTTTCGTCGGGCCCTAAAAACCCATCTTTTTCAACTAGCCAGGCTGGCCTGATTTTATGTTGCTTTTATATAGTGATATTGATCTTAAATTTTTAAATTTTGAATTTGTAATACCTTTTAACTACATGGGCCAAATTATTTAATTTATTTTAAAATTATTTTAATTTTTATATACATATGTTTTATTCTGGCTGTTCATCGCCCTGAGTCCGAAAGGAGAAGGGCGATATAAAAGAATGAATGAATGAATGAATGAATGAATGAATGAATAAATCCATCCATCCATCCATCCATCCATCCATGAGGTGACCAAGATGATGTGACTGTAAGAAGGGCTTCTCAATCCAGGAAGGTTTCTGAGGAGCTAGGCGTAGTTTGAAATCCCTGGGCTACAATTTTCTAAGACAATTTATGGTGGAATTAGCAGCATTTTTGGAAATAAAAGTGATACAGGAAACTGCCTTTGCTGTGTAGGCATGCCAGCTTCCATTTTAAAAATGTAAACAGATATTTAATGGGAAAAAAACACTTGATGGTGACAGATGTCAAGGGAAGTATCTGTGGGTATGCTAACATCCTTATGTGCCAAATTGGATTCCTCAAGAAATGCACTACTTATTCTGCAAAATTAAGGGAAAGATTTATTGAATTCTCTCCCTCTAAGAACTAGTTCTTCAATTTTTTTAAATGTTCAGGGCCAAATTGGCTCAATTAATGCACTATAATGCAGATCCAGTGATTTACAAAGGCATCCTTGGTACAAGTTGGATTGTTGAATGTATGCTTTGTGTATTAACTGATCTTACCACATGAATTGGTAATAGGGAGCAGAGTTTTGTTTTCAGCAAAGATATTAGAAAATGTAAGAGTGGGAAAATCTGATTTAGTAGAGATTGCTGTCTCTCTGATATATTAGCTGTGTTAATTTTTTGTTAGTGACTGAAAGAGTTGAAAGTGCTTCTTTTGAAATACAAATTAAATGAACAATATTAACCACTTAATCAAATTTAGAATAGTAGAATCTGATAGCCACACCAGAAATATTCTCAGTCCCTTGAGAACATTTACTTTCTCATGATACGTTTCTAGTTCATATTCTCTGAATATGAATTGCTGTAGACCAGAAACTAGAACTGGAGTTGTAAAATACAGTAAAAGAATTACTTGTTTGACCTTATGAAAGGAAGCCAGTAAGGGCAGTTACACAAACAAAAAAGGGTGCAGCTGGATGAATAGGAGCTGAATCTGCTCAGCCGTCTGCTTAGGTCACAATAGTATGTATATATGACATCTGCCTCTGAATGTGCTTAGAGACTAAACATTGTATTTTGTGTTGCTAATGGAAGACTCTGGCTTTTAAAGAAAATGTTTTAAGCTTTTTTGAAAATTGCCCGAAAGGACAGACTTTCTTTGAGAATATTGTGACTTTTCCACATGCTTTTAAATAGTCCTATATGGAAGAATGGAGAACACATTTGTTTGTTTTGTGAATTTATTCATACTTCAAGAACTAATACAATAACCCCTCAACATACATAAGTTGACTATATACAAAACTGGGCATCCATAGGACATTTTCCTATATTAATTTGCCTTGTGCAGTCCCCAAATCCAGGTATCCTCAAGGTTGTTTTTTCTTTTCAGAATTGTATGGCCTGATCCCCCTTGGAATCAAGATGACCCTCAAGTATTTGTTAGAAAGGAAGAGATCTGTGAAGAGTTGATTATTGTGATGATCTTCAAAGAAAAAAATAAATAAAGAGCTGGACAAGTTGTGCTGTTTCTTGCTTGCTAAGTGGAAACAAATCTGCAATTCATACAATTACTGTTAAAAATATGGGGAAGCTGTAAAACTGAGTGTAAAAGCGGAACAGCAGCATCACTTAAAATCTCATACATGATATAAGATCTGGAGCCTGATGTTTAGAAGAGAATGAAGCAGAAGAAAGTGCCAGTGAATGCGAATATGAATATAGCTAATAAAATCTATAAATGTTTTGTGCCCATTGCAGAAAAAGGCAGGCCTAGCAGGTTTATGGCCACCAAAGATGATTTTTTTAAAAAAGTGGTACAATTGGCATAATTTGAAGTTTGCTAGAGAAATAGAATCAGCAGATCATAACACACCAAAAAAGTTTCCTGCTGAATTAAAGAAGGTATTAGAATTGCTGTATATCAGAACAGCTTTCTAATGCCAGTTATTCTAAAATACAGTAGATTCTTTACTGTTCTTTATTAATAAATTGAATCATGACTTAATCTGTTAATCTCATTTTTAAAATAAAGTATAAAGTTTATTAAATGTGAATTTACTGACTGTAGGTTTTATCAGAATAGAATGCAGTTATCAGAACAGGATGCAGATTTCAATTATATTTTTAAGTTTGGAATTCTTGATTTAAATTTTATTTTTTTAAGAATGCAATGGGAAAAATAGGGATATAGTAGGGGGATGCTTTAAAAAGCATGCATGAATTTTAATTATTAAAAAAGTGAATTTACACTTGGTCTCAGTGGAATGGAGTGAAATTCAACCATAGAAACATCTCAGCACACCTCAGCTTTGTATATTAATCCCAGCATTTTAAATCCATCTTGGTAGCATACTAGCAGCCAAAGCATACCTTCTAACATAGTATAACATGTCTGCAAAACAACACTTCAATCACTGACCTAGGTGCTATATTTTGCACTAGCTATAGCTTCCAAATCCATCAAAAGGACAGCTTGTCTAATAGTAATACTAATGATGATGTGAAGGATAATGTGGCCGAACTATCTTTCTCAAGGAATTACATACCTCAGTTGGTAGCATGTGTTTCGATCCACAGAGGTCACCGAAGCATTCAACAATAATGTTAATGAAAGAATTAAACTACATAAACTACATAAAAATTAATATAGGCAAAATATGTCAGACTTCTGTCCTTTATGGTTCTCAAAAGAAGAAATATATTTTTATTCTTGACATGCTTCTTCTAAAATGTGACAATATCATTTCTGACTTCGTGTATATATTAGACTTTTCCAATTAATGCTTTCTGTATATTTTGCTACTACCAAGCTAGGATCGCATGTAGACATGGATGTAGAAATTCTTGGTGTTAAAGACAAAAAAAACCTGAAAAAACAAACCAGACCCAGGAAACTACAGACCAATCAGCCTAACATCAGTACCCGGGAAGATACTGGAAAAGATAATGAAAAAACAGACCTGCCAACATCTAGAAACAAGTAAAGTAATAGCTAGTAGCCAGCATGGGTTTGTTAAAAACAGATCATGCCAAACCAATTTTATTTCATTCTTCAACATAGTGACTAAATTAGTAGACCAGCAAAATACTGTGGACATAATATAATTGGATTTCAGCAAGGTATTCAACAAGGTAGACTACAACCTACTTCTTGGTAAGCTAGAAAAAAGTGGGATAGATAGCATCACCACCAGATGGATTCATAACTGGCTGACAAACCATATTCAATGAGTAATCGTTAATGGGTCTATGTCTACATGGAGGGAAATAAGCAGTGACATACCACAAAGTTCCATCTTAGGCCCAGTACTCTTCAATGTCTTAATAAATGACTTAGATGAGGGAATAGAAGGGAAACATACCAAATTTGCAGATGATACTAAGCTGGCAGGAATAGCTAACACCCTAGAAGATAGCCTCAAGATTCAGATGGATCTTGACAGACTTGAACATTGGGCTCTATCTAACAAAATGAAATTCAACGTAGAGAAAAGTAAAGTCTTACATTTAGGTAAGAAAAACCAAAAGTACACATATAAACTGTGTGAAAACAGGCTTAATAGCAGTAATTGTGAGAGCGATCTTGGAGTCTTAGTGCACAACCAGTTAAATATGAGGTAGCAATGTGCGGTGGCAGCCAAAAAAGCCAATGCAATCCTAAATTGCATTAACAGAGGGATACAATCAAAATCTAGTGAGGTACTGATACAACTCTCTAAAGCTTTAGTAAGACCACACCTACCGAATCCAGTTTTGGTCACCACACTATAAAAAAAGATGTTGAGATGCTAGAAAAAGTGCAGAGAAGAGCAACCAGGATGATCAGGGGACTGGAGACGAAAACATGTGAAGAACGGTTACAGGAACTAGGCATGGCCAGTCTAGTGAAGAGAAGGACCAGGGGAGACATGTTAGCAATGTTCCAATATTTGAGAGGCTGCCACAGAGAGGAAGGAGGCAAGCTATTTTCCAAGGCCAGACAAGGAATAATGGATGGAAACTGATCAAGGAAAGGTTCAACGTAGAAATAAGGAGAAATTTCCTGAGAGTGAGAACAATCAACCAATGGAACAGCTTGCCTTCGGAAGTTGTGGGAGCTTCATCAGTTGAGACTTTCAAGAAGAGATTGGCCTGCCATTTGTCAGAAATGGCGTAGGGTCTCCTGCTTGGGTGGGGGGTTGAACTAGATGACCTACAAGGTCCCTTCCATCTGTGTTAATCTGTTAAAGTTCCAATATATACGACAAATACCAAAAATGCTGTTGTACATACTATAGAAGAAACGTTTGGTTTATCACTAGTTTACTTTTTATTATGATTTTAGACAGGCCATGTAGGAACAAGGGGAGATTCTATTGCTGCAAATGTACTAGAAATTGGAGAAAAGGGAAGAAGTAGAAATAAAACCATGCCTTGGAGGAAAACATCTGTATCTCATGGGCTGCAGGGTTTTTTCTGTCTTCTCTGGATGCAGTTTATCAGAGCTAGAATACTGAATGGGTTATGTGCTTTGCTCTGAAGCGGTTGTGGCCTGACATACTGCTATTGGAAATACAAATCCAGAAATTATTAAAAACCCCAGTGAAGTACAGCAGATATAGAAAACTGTTCCAGTTAAATGTTTTTTCTTGCCACAGAGATGCAAGTTTCTCTGTCTCCCTCTCTCTTTCCTTTCTGATTTGGTTTTCTTATGGTTGAGGACTGAATGACATCATTGGTAGCACATGTCCCAATAGGATTCAATAAGCAACCTTTTCCTTGGGTCAGTAGTTGCCAGGGTCAGTTGTCTGTTAAGTTGCATATCAGTGATGTTTTCTCCCTGATGATTAAATATAAAAAAGAAGATCCTGCAAAAAGAAGTAATGGAGGAGCAGGAGGGACTGACGTGAGCAATTGTTTCCTAACTCTTATGCGGTTCAGACAATTGGCTCTCGTGCTCTAGAAGAGGATATACTAGGTTTATTTTCTGTTCTGTGCCTGATACAAACCTCACCCACTCTGAAGCTATTATCTCTGTGGATGGTGGAGTGATGTGAGCAAGAGACAAAATCAGCATTTATGACAATGTCTCAGTGCTCTTTTCTTTTGAACCATTAGTTGAACCATTAGCAATCCTCACCTAGAACAAGGAGAAAAACAGAAGGAAGCAGCAGAGCCACTATTCTGAGGTCTCATCTGTTTAGCATCACTATGCAATATTTAGGCATGCTTTAGCCCTAAAATATTTTCTGGATCATAATCCAGACAGAAAAGAAATGGTGAAACATTAATGAAAAACATCGTATTCAGGGAGTTTTCTCCTGACTTGACATTCCAAGCCATTCTATACCAGAATACTCTGAATGCTATTGGGGTCAACAAGGGCTGGACAATGGAATAGCTGGTATCAGAACTGTGTTTTGACTGTAGCCATATTAATGGAGGCCCCATATATTTCCCAGTAGCACAGCTGACAGAAAAACAATACATATACCTCTTCCCTATCATGTATGCCTCTTTTTTCATTGCCCTCATGCCAAAAAAGTGCCAAGTAATGTGCAGGAAGTAATTAACAGTCAAAGGTCTTGCTCCTTTTTATACAAACCCTTTAGCCTGTCAAGTTGCAGATATGTACTGATTATTAGCAAATGTGATGATGCTGTATCTGCAGTGATGATCAGAATCATTGTACCATATCTTTCAAAAATCCTGAAGCATCAGGGAAGTACCTGAGGATTGGAAAAATAAGATTGGTTTGGCATGATCTGTTTTTAACAAACCCATGCTGGCTACTAGGTATAACCTTATTTGTTTCTAGATGTTCGCAAATCTGGTTTTTTTTCCATTATTTTTTCCAGGATCTTCCCAGGTATTGATGTTAGGCTGATTGGTCTGTAGTTTCCTGGGTCTGTTTTTTTTTAAAAACTTTCTTGAAGATGGGAACCACATCAGCCCTTTTCTCTGTGATAAAGTGACTAAATTAGTAGAGCAGTGAAATGCTGTGGACATAATATATTTTGATTTCACTAAGGCATTCAACAAAGTAGACCACAACCTACTACTTGGTAAGCTAGAAAAATGTGGAATATTCAGTAAAAGTAACAGAGTTGGAAGGGACCTTGGAGGTCATCTAGTCCAACCCTCTGCTCACGCAGGAGACCTGTACTAGGGATTTGAACCGCCGAACTGCAGACCTTTCTGATTGACAAGCTCAGTGTCTTAGCCACTGAGCCACCTAGTCAGGCTAGACAACATCACCCCCAGATGGATTTGTAGCTGGCTGATAAACAATACTCAACAAGTAATCCTTAACAGTACTACATCCACATAGAGGGAAGTAAGCAGTGGGATACCACAAAGTTCCGTCTTAGGTTCAGTGCTCAATATCTTCATAAATGACTTAGATGAACTAATCATCCAATTTGCAGATGACACTAAGCTGGCAGGAATAGCCAACACCCCAGAAGAAAACCTGAGAATACAAAATGATTTTGATAGACTTGAACAACGGGCCCTATTCAACAAAATGAATTTTAAAGTGGAGAAAAGTTTTACATTTAGGCAGGAAAAACCAAAGGTATAAGCAGGGGTAGGATTCAGCCAATTCGGATCAATTCAGACGAACCGGATGTTAATTTTAAACTGGTTCGCCGAACCGGTTGTTCCAAGGACTGGCTAACCCCACCCACTCCACCCCTCCCCTCCCAGGAGTCTCCATGTGGCCCGTTTTGGATGCCAGGTAAGTGCAGGGTGCACGCAGAGGCTCTGGGAGGGTGAAAAACGGGAAGTACCGGAAGTCCAGAAATGGGCCCATTTTCAGCCTCCTGAGGGCCTCCGGTGCCCGGGGGAGGCCGTTTTCGCCCTCCTGGAGGCTCAAGGAAAGCCTCCAGAGCCTGGGGAGGGCAAAAATGTCCCCCACCATGGTGCAAAGGCTGAGTAGGACATGCCCCCATGGCCACGCCCACCCCTGGGTATAAGTACAGATTAGGCAAGACCTGGCTCAAAAATAGTAACTGTGAGAGGGATTTTGGAGTCCCATTGGATGATCATTTGAATATGAGCCAGTAATATGTGGCAGCTCCAAAAAAACCTATTACAATCCTGGGTTGTATAAACAGAGGCATAAAATCAAAATCACATGAAGTATTAGTACCACTTTAAAAAACCTTCTGCCTGGTGACAGAAACAAATGAATAGTTGCAGGATTTGGGTTTGGCTAGTCTAGAGAAAAGAAGAAATAGGGTTGACATGATAGCAGTATTCCAATATTTGAGAGGCTGCCACAAAGAAGAGGGGGTCAAATTATATTTCAAAGCACCAGAGGGCAGGACAAGAAACAATGGTTGGAAACTAATCAAGAAGAGATGCAACCTGGAATTAAGGAGAAGCTTCCTAACAGTAAGAACTTTGTCACTGGAGACTGGTCAGCCACTTATCTGAAATGATATAGGGCAGTATTGGTGAACCTTTTCGGCACCAAGTGCCAAAATGGGAGTGCGCTGGAAACAGGAAGAGCAGCTGTCCAGTATGCATGTGCGTGCTGGGAAGATGATCTTCCAGTTTCCGGCATGTGCATGCACACCGGCCACCTGGTCTTCCAGTTTCTAGCATGCATGCACATGTGAAGACCATGTGGCTGGTATTCATGTGCGCACCAGAAATCAGAAGATCATCTTTTTGGCGTACATATGCGCACCAGGCGGCTGGTCTTCCAGTTTCCAGTGCTCCCGCGCATGTGAAGACTAGGTAGTCTGCTCACCAGAACCCGGAAGAGCAATGGGAGACGGCTCACATTCCCGGAGAGATGATTCTGCATGCCACTTCCGGCACACGTGCCATAGGTTCGCTATCACGGGTATAGTGTCTCCTGCTTCAGCAGGAGGTTGGGCAAGAAGACCTCCAAGTCCCATCCAGCCCTATTCTATTCTAGATTCAACTTTGATGAAATAGTGTTTTCCACAAGGATGACCCACCCACCAACTTCATCATGCTATAGTTGAAATATGATGATGAGACCAACAGCTAGGACAACAGCTTTGTTATATGAGCTATTGCAGCCATTCTCTATACCCCATAATAGGACGCTGCTATGTCTTATCCCAATTTAGTATGGAAATGAGTGTGTGTTCCATCTTTTATTTTCAGATCTGAACCAGACTAACAAGAAGTTAGGACAGGAGATATCAGAGAGAAAAAAATTCTCCCTGAATTGGGATCCTGAGATCTAACAATAAATTCCAGTGTATCTTAATACTTACAAAATAAACTACTGTGTGAAAAATAACCATTGGAAAATGTTATTAAATCACCACCCCACCCCACCCCCTGCTTTTTTTTCCTGGAGTCTGAGCTGAGCAGAAGTGACGAGGCCATCTTTAAACTCTATAATCGAATTCCTTTTAGTGGATTTGAATAGGTGCTTAATGAACTGTTTCTAATGGTTACTGCATTTTTTACACATTTCATTTGATTTTTTTCACATATCTATCCATGTTTCACATAATATGAAAAATAACGTGAAAAACTGGAGGTATGTGAAGGTTTTAAGAAACCAAATGGGATTAAGCAAAGATAATTTGAGAGTTCTATATAGCTTGCATTTGGGTTTTCAGCTCTTCCTTGCTGAACCTAATGAATCTGATACTGTTGTGGATCTCCCAGATTGTTTAATGTCCAGCAAGAAACAGTGTTTATAGATTGGTATTCAGCATTCATTTATCTCTGCTACTTTTCTTCTGTATGTGTGCTTGCATATTTCAGTGTCATATTGAAATTTGGAACTTCCAAAGATAATTTTTAATTTACTTTCACATACACAAAGAAATTTCTTTGCCACTTTTTATTGAAATCCTAAAAACTCAATCAAAGCTATGTGAAAATAGCACTTGCATTTAGACTTATATATTGCTTCAGTGCTTTATAGCCCTCTCTAAGCAGTTTACAGAATCCGCATATTGCTCCCAACAATCTGGGTCCTCATTTTACCAACTTTGGAAGGCTGGAAGGCTGAGTCATTCTTGAGCTGATTAGGATCGAACTGCTGGCAGTCGGCAGAATTAGCCTGCAATATTGCATTCTAACCATTGCACCTCCACAGACAAACTAGGAATGGCTTGGAGCTCCAGTCTAGATTCACATTTTCACCTACATTTTCCTTTGCTCGCAACTTGACAATAAAGGGAGGTGGAATGGAATGCAAGGATGGGGGAAATCAGGGGGGAAATGCTATTGGTTCGCACTGGTTCGGGAGAACCAGTAGTAATAAAAGCTACTGGTTCGGGTGAACTGGTAGTAAAAAAATGCTACCGGTTCGTCCGAACTGGTATTTCCGATGATCAGCTGTGCCGCACGATTTATATTAGCTAGAAAGCAGGAAATCCTGCTTTCTAGCGAATCTAAATCACATGGCACAGCTGTTCCCCCCTTGCTGTTCTATTTACCTTCTTAAGCCTCCTTTTTCCATGCAAAGTGCATGTTTGGTACGCACTGCACATGCGCACACAGCATGCATTTGGTGCGCACCGCGCATGCGTGGGCAGCGAACTGGTGGCAAACCACAGAGGATTTCACCACTGGGGAGAATGGCATCCAAGTATCCATTGGCTCTCGTGAGACATTGCTTCTATCTCAAGGACACACCGAGCAGATGTCCCAGCGTGGTTGGCTGGTTCCCATAACAAAATGAGCAGAAGTGATTGGTGGACATAATGGACTGTGGGTGGCCCATAGGGGAATTAACTATGCTTGCTTTTGTGCGGGAAACCTAGAACTGGTTTTGCTTCTTCTGTGCCAATGTGGTTTATTCAATAAAGTTTATACTCTTGATAAAATAATGTCCCAGAAGTTTCTTTTTCTGGATTCACCAATTGGACAGTTGACATTGGGGTTATGAATTTCTTTCCCTGCTTCATGGCCAAACTGAGCATTTTGCTGATGAGACCTGCATTTATTTTTGCAATATAAAATGGGCCCTAGTTTTAACCAGGTTACCACACCATCAGGTTTCATAGTCTTTGCTCTGTAGCTTTTCACACTAAATAGCAAAGAATTCCTCTCATTTTAGGGGACCTTTTTTAAAACTATGTATATTATCACTGCATTTGAAAATACCTGCCAGCTACAAATATTTTTCTCCTTTTTTCTTTCACCAATTCATACCTCAGCATCATTTTGTACCGTAATTCCTGCAGGACAGTTTCTGCTTCTCAAAATTCACCCTTTTCTGTCCTTAGTCGTAGTTACATATCTTCATATGGGGGGGGGGGGGGGGTGTGGTTCCTCTTGGTTAGGCAGATAGTATTTGTCTTTCAGACTGACTAGGTCTGCTCTAAGTAGTTGAAACCTTCTTGTCTGCCGTGTTCTAGTCAATGGTTTAGCAGTCCTATTTGGGCCAATCGTGATAGGAAGACAGTATCAGTACAACCTCTCTTTCCTTTCAATTTTTTTTTTTTGGTGGAGAGAGACTATAAGCTGCAACAATGGTTTTCTATAGAAAAACACTCAGAAGGTCTCCGAATTTTGCCATGACAGGATGTCTGACTTGTCAAAAATGCCTTTTCTATTTTTAGGTACCATGCTTCTAGTAATGATTAGGCTGGTTTATGACAGACTGCTTAAAAACACTTTCATTTGACAGGATTGCTTAAGCAGCCTAATGTTTACATTCTCAAAACTTAGGTTTCTTATCTAAGAAAAGCCCTTGATTAAAACTGTACTCTCTGGCAGGCATAATGCATTTCCTACTTTCTTGGGTGGGGAATAGTTTTAAACATGGAGTTGTGGTATGGTAAATTCTGCTCAATTTATATAATGGCTTCACTTAAGACACTGCCGTCTTCCTATCAAACTCTGGATTCCCAAACGGATTACTTCTAGAGAGGGGGAAGAGGAATCCCACATTCCAGCTGTCATAATTCTAGTGTTTTCTCAGAGATAGATCTATTTAAACAGTACCTAAAAGGCTATTTCAGAAACAGAGCTTTGCTATTGTCCAGAGCCACTGCCTGTTGGCTGCCTTGAGCCATTCAGGTTGTGGGCAGCTTACAATACTTTAAATAAACAAACATGGCCCTTAAATACTCAGTGGTTGAATGTGTGGTCCCTCTCTCTTCCTCTCCCTCTCTCTCTCTCCCTCCCTCCCTCCCCCTCCCCCTCCCCCTCCCCCTCATCTCCCCCTCATCTCCTTTTCTTTGTATACATAAAAATCACAACCTTAACTCTTGACATCTTCAACTGAAAACAGCAATTTAGGAGGCCTGGAAAAAACTCAAGATTTTGAAGTGCCATTGCCAGTCATAAAAAGGAATGCCAATTAGAGTCAGACTGAATTAAAAAGGCATACAGAATTAGAAGGTTGTCCACCTTGTTCATTTGCATACTGTAGTTTAGTTCTTTCTGTCTTTGGGCTGATTATATCACTGCTTGAGAACAAATGAGAACAATGGCTTTAAGCTACATAGATGGAGAATTTCTTCACCAACATGCCTTTATCCCCCCTCCCCCATCCACAGTTACACATATTCTCTCTGCAAAAGGCTCAAGTCCAGATTTCTTTCCTTCAAAGAAGAGTCCAGCAGAGCAAATGGAGCATCCCTTCATCTTCCTTGCTGTAACCTTTCTCTTTTGCAGTTCATTTGCTGTGGCTGGCCTGGGGAGAAGGAAAAATGTTTTGTTTGCTCTGGATTTGTGAAGTTAACTCTGGAAGAAACTTCTCAATGATTTACAAAAGAACTCCTGTTCCTTCATAGTATTTCTCTAAAGAAGGAGAGCGGGCCTGGTTCCTGCTGACATTTAAATTGATAAATGTAATTTGTATGGTAAAATGCTGTTAATTTAATAGCCTTTCCTTTCCTTCATCTCCTCTGCCCATCGCCCCACTCCTTTTCTCCCAAGAAAAGAGGATTGCAGCAAAAGGCCTTTGCAAGGTGTCGCTTTGCATTGTGTAGAATGGGAAAGGTCTCTACCTGACTTATTTTTGTCCCCTTTGCTTCAGCTGTCACTGCTGACAGCCCTCATGTTTATTTCATCTAGCGCGGTGGCTGTCTTGTTTCCCTATCCTCCGATGTCATTAACGCACAGAGAGTGGGGCCTGCAATGCTGAGCCTAATGAAATCCACTGTGGCTGTTCTGTTCCTCACCTCGTTACTGAGGCTCAAGGTGTCAAATTAAACCCAGCCTGGGAAAGGAAAGAGAAAGTGAGGGAAGCTTGGGGTGGAGATGGGTTGGGAAAGAAAGAGGGAGAAGGAGGGGGCTCTAAGCTCTGGAAAGAAGGGGCTGATCCAATGTCAGGCTGAGATTGCTACCACGGCTCTTGGAGAATGGAGTTAGCCAGCTTCCCTTGTCCTTCCCCCACCTCATCTCCCTGCACATCCTTACTTTGAGGCCAGGGTGGTTGGAACCACAGAGGCTGAGTGGGCTGCTTCACTGAGCCTGAGACTAGTGGCACCTAACTGACAGCTGTTGCTGATGCCTGCTGCTGTAAAGGAAGACTGCTAGATCTGTGGGACTGCTTTAGTGAGAGGAAAACGGCATGAAACACTGAAGAGAGAGCAGTTAGCATCCATGTAAAATTCAGGTGAAAGAGTCAGCCATTCTCAGATAATTCTGATGACAAGCAGTTAAGAATAGATAAACTTCAATTCTTTGAATTAGATCTGAACAATTTGGGGAAAAGTTAAGATCAACATTTCCCAGATGTTTGCACACATCGCTGTCTTCCCCTCCTCCTTCCCACATTATCTCTTTTAATATACAATTGGCCCTGACCAGGTTGGCTTTTGAAAAAGATCTGAAAACTTGGTTCCATTTGTTTGTTGTTTGTAGGCTGCTCAGAGTTACAACTGTTTGAGTTGAGCAATCATAAAAATTTATTAAGCAAACAAATTATCAAAACTTTTTATGTATCTATCTAATTTGTCTATTCATTAGTCAATATATTTTAAAACATTTAAACAATTATCATTTTCTTACAGCAGCAGGGTCTACTTTTTTTCAAATCAAATGAGTGTTGGTCCATTTGGTTGTGACATGAATTAACTGACCCACTTTGTCATGCAAGTTTGACATTGTGGACAGAGAGAGTGAGACTGGCTCAAAATCACCCAGTCAGCTTTCAGGCCTAAGACGGGATGTCACGATCTATAGTTTCAAGCCTGGTGCCTTAACCGTTAGAGCAAACTGGCACTCATATACACAACAATTAAAATGTTTAATTAAAGTTAACATTAAGGTTTTAATATGCATGCATAAAAATGATATAAAATCAAGTCAATCAAAACTGTGAGGCCCCAGTCAGTTTCTTTAAGCTAATTTCCCCCACTCCTCCAAGATTATGCATACTCCACCAAGGAGGTATTTTTATCCCCTCTGGCCTGAGAGGATATGTTACTCAACAGGCAGGTTCAGTTGTTGGTGACTTTTTGAGTGATTCAGTCCAATCTACCCCGTAACGTGAAATTTGTGAGAAAAATTGGAAGAAGGTAGCTGTATAGATCATCTTTACTTCTGGAGAAAAGCCAGGATACAAATCTAGGAAACAAAAAACAGTACATATATTAGTTCAGTTCTGAGATGTATCTTTGAGAATATACAAAATGTTTCTTTCCCCATCAATTATTCTGAATAATTCCTAGCTTCCTATGCACTCCAAATTAAGAAGTCACATACGCTTATGTTGAATTTTAGAGTGTAAGCACTGAATCAACAATCCTTGTCACACACATACACAAAAAATTGATTTACAATTTCCCTTTCCTCTTATTCCAGCAGGAGGAAAAAACAAAACAAACAAAAAAATCAGAATTACCGTATATGTTATGGCTTGAGCAGACTCAATAGACGAGAGTTAGGGAAGTAATCAGAACTAATTCATAATAAGATAGAACTTTCCTTTGAGTAGGAAAGTTCAGAGGCAACAAAGCAACAGATGCAGAAACCTCTTGGTTGCCCCCAACTGAAATTTATAGCTTGGCTGGTATTGCACCTAAATACAGAAGTATATTTGCAGATTTGGAAGCCTGCTTCTTTGGAATTCAGCTGTGGTTGCTAGGAGCATTGAGCCTGAGTGACTTGGTCTGCCCTTCCTGACCATGGTTGTCAGACTTTCTCCAGGAAATCTAGGCAGTCCTGGATAAAATCACATGTTGGAGAATATCATATGAAATTAAAAAAAAATAAGAAGAAAGATTGAATATAAGAAGGACAATACATGAGTTTACTATTGGAATTTATCTGCTGGAATTGTAATTTGCTATTAATTTAGTGACAGATTGAAATATCCCACTGAGTTATTAAAATTTATTCTTTAATAAGCATATAGAACTGCGCTTCCAGATTTATAAATGACAGCCTCAGGGTTGTAGCCCTCTTACTGGATCCACGTAATAAATTCTGCAGCTCGATTCAATGTTGATTCCTGGAGTCTACTGGAACAATCCCTGCAGTTTTGTCAAGCAAGATTTTATTAAAAATTACATTTATAACAATAAAATAACACAAACTAAAAAATAATAGAATAAAAGTAAAAATAGAAGTTATAGAAAAAAAGACAATAGGAAAGAAATAGGAAAGAAAGAAAAAGTAAGAATAAATAAAAAGAAAGGAAATTATTTCAGTCATGATCAGCAAAAATCCATTAAGACTTATCAAAGATAACACATCTATTTTAACCCTGATTAAATAAAGCAACTTTATATTCCTTCCTTTTATTTCTAAAAATCTTAATCTTTAATATCCTTTCAAATAAGGTCTTAGAACTCACATTTCTTTTCATTTCTTCTTTATCTATTCTCCCCAAATTCTTCAAAGCTTTAACTCTTTTGTAAATCCAAATATAGGAAAATTATCCAGATCACATTTTTGGTATGTTTTTTACACATCCCTATTAATGGTTAAGATATCAGCTGGTTGTTGTTTTTTTTTGCATGTTCAGTGTAGTATCCCTTTCCATATCATTCTTGTAGTGTATGATTTTTAAATCCACTTTCAGATTAATCTCAGTCTTACTTGATAAAACTTGTTCCTTGTCCATAACATTAAAAAGAAAAGCCTATCTATCAAGACAGATGCTTTTAAAATTAACTTCGGGGCCTACTGTTCAAAAATATTTTCTAGTATGCCCAGTGTTGAAATGCTTTGTTCTGTTCTGTAAGATCAAATTAAATGGTTCTTCTTCTTTAATTATATTCTTAGTTTCTTCTAGTTCCTCTAGTGTTCAACATTTAGCATTCCATCCTATCATATTTTCTTTTTTAAAAAGAATTCAAAATAAAAGTATTTTCCACTGGAAGGATTCTTATAATTAATTCCAAAATTTTATTTCAAATTTATCTGGACCCTTATTCCATTTGTACTATTATTATCAAAGTTGTTACAACATTTGTAACATTCCAGAATCAAAATTCTAATCACCCTTTTGCTGTATTAGTTTTTTAATCCTTAACATTCCTTCACTAAGGATTGAAGGAAACTTACCCAGTGTTTTCAGACTTATTGATCCAAAGTTTTCTAATAGCTGAAAAGCAGTTAACAAGCAATTTCCGAAAGTGATTAAAAAAGGAAGTATGTGAGCCCAGTATCCTTTTGAAAGTACCAACCTTGGTTTAAGCAAGATTCCCTCATCTCCCAGAGCTGCCAGAGATGGCTGTCTTGCGGAAGGAACAACTCTTCAAAGAATTTGTGGGCGATCTCAAATTCTATTCTTGTTTGGAGAGGAATCACAAAGAGCTGGTCTACTCACTGACATTTCATTCCATTTAGGTTGTCAGCTTTGCTTTTAGAGGAGCTGACTTTAGTTCACCATTTCTTCCCCAGAAGTCAGTTTTCTCAGCAAGATTTTCAGAAGTGGGTTGCCATTGCTTCCTTCTTAGGACTGAATGGGAGTGAATAGCTAAAAGTTACTCAGCTGACTTTGTGTCCAAGGTAGGACTTACAGTCTACCAGTTTCTAGCCTGATGCCTTAACCATTACACTAAATTGGGTCTTTCTGAGTTCATTATACCTAAAATTAATCTGGCTTTTCAATCTACAACTAAACTAAATATCGGGATCATTTGCTATGTCCAAGTAATGTATATGATTATTATTTGCCACTCAAAGTTGTTTTGATACAAGATGGGCAAATAAATTTAATAAATAAATAAATAAATATTTAAACTTTGAGAAAATCATTGTAGTTTGCAAGAGCAACCCTGTGCTGTTTGTTAGAAAGGATTGGAGATAGTGGTAGCTAGTTGATGGGATGAAACAAGAGTGGCTGGGATATGCTAATAAGGACAATCAATCAGTGGTGAAATCCAATTTTTTTTACTACCAGTTCTGTGGGCGTGGCTTGGTAGGCGTGGCTTGGTGGGCATGGCAAGGGAAGGATACTGCAAAATCTCCATTCCCACCCCACTCCAGGGAAAGGATACTGCAAAATCCTCATTCCCTCCCCACTCCTGGGGGAAGGATATTGCAAAATCTCCATTCCCACCCCACTCTGGGGCCAGCCAGAGGAGGTATTTGCTGGTTCTCCGAACTACTCAAAATTTCCGCTACCGGTTCTCCGAACTGCTCAAAATTTCCGCTACCGGTTCTCCAAACTGCTCAAAATTTCCGCTACAGGTTCTCCAGAATCTGTCAGAATCTGCTGGATTTCACCCCTGCATTCAACTACTCTTTAATTGTGGCGAACAGTGTGTGGCCCAGTGATCATTGCTTTTATGTGCAAAGATGGAGGAGAATCCTTGCCCTCAGAGAAGTAAAACTTATTTAAATGGAAAGAGAAAAGAGAAAAGAGAAAGTTACTATAAATTCCATACGATACAAGCTGAAAATCAAACATGGCAGGTGAGAAATCCAAGCTAGTTGTAGCCATGTTAGAACACCTGCCATTTAATATAAATTGATTGATTTTATCTGACTAGACCATAGTAAGTTTGCTACATATTTTAACGTTGGCTGCAATAAATTACATTTTGGCTCTATTTTTCAACATATGTCTGACATTGAAACTTGCCTTGCTTCATAGATATATATTTTTGGAAGTTAAATTTATCATACCTTTTAGTTCTGCATTGTAAAGTGAGGATAAATTGTGTTTACTGATAATTCCATTATAATATACCTTATTGTGTGAGTTGGAAACCTTGCTTATAAATACTTTTTTAAAATCAAATATCAGGATTGGATGCTCCATTTTTTTAGTTAAGTTTTTAATGCATTAATACATCCTTTTTTTCTTCCATTCAATCATGTCTGAATCTCGGAGGCTACCTCGATAAGTCCATGGAGTTTTCTTTTAGCAAGGTTTTTCAGAAATGGTTTGCCGTTGCCTCTTTCCTATGGCTGAGAAAGTGTGACTGGCCCAAGGTCACCCAGTTAGCTTTGTGCCTAAGGCAGGATAAAATTCACAGTCTCTGGATTTCTAGCCTGATGCCTTATAACCACTACACCAAACTGGCTCTCAATAATACAATACACTCCTCCAAAAATGATTGAATATAAAAGTTGAAGCAAAGCTGGAAATATATTAAATTCAATTTATATTTTAATTGTACCAATTAAATTAGTAAAATTTTCAAATTCATACCTGTCGCAGTTTGAATCCTATTGACTACATTAATTTTGGCAGTTTCCAAATATGAAATAGTATACGCTGTCTATCAGCTACTACAAGATGCTATAGATACAAGATATTACATTTTGACTGTCAAATACTATTAAATATTTAACAGCTTGACAACTGGCAAGTATTATCAAATATGATTTGTCAGCAGCTTTTGAAATTGTCTTCCTCAGAACGCTGTGATTTCAGTTATTAGGTCATTGATTTGGATTATCACAAGAAAATATTAATTATAATTATATACTTATATAGTTACTCATACAAGCCGGATAATGTTCCAAGTAAGATTAATATAACCATAAGTGCCCTAGGAAAGTTATCTGACAATAGTACAACATTCGAAAATGATGATGACATACAACCAGTGGTGGGTTGCTACTGTTTTGCCCCAGTTTGGGCAAACCGGTAGCAGCGGCGGTGGGAGGCTCTGCCCACCAGCCCGAATGTCATCAAATATGCTTTGTGCATGTGCAGAAGCTTCTTGTGAAACCCACCACTGCATGCAACCGTACATGTCAGTGTCACTAAATGCTGCTTATTCCACAAATTGCAGTACTGCAGCACTTTAAATGTACTTAGGTAAAACAGGGATTTACAAAAACTGTAGTGATTTAATATCCAAAAGGTGATTCAGAACATGCAGGAATATGAATGCAGTACAGGATTGTAGCATTTCAAAGCAGCTGCAGCATGATACTAAGAAAAGAGGAGGCTGCTTTAAGGAGTTATATTCTGGTAGTACATTCATGCTCCTTCACACTTCAAAACATGCTTTGCAGGTTTGAATCCAAATACACTGCAGAGCCATAGCATTTTTATTCTTACTGAAGTGTTTTCAAGTGACTTTTTTAAACCTAGATGTTATGGTAAAAAAAGAAAAGAACTATGGAAATGGAATAAAGACTGGAAATGGACAGATTTTTCCTACCAAAGAGATTCCTCTTCTCTATTTAATTTTTCTCTTTGTTATACTGACAAGCCTTGAATAGTTTTTTTGTTCTCTGCCGTGCCCACCTAACAACAGAAGTGACCCTGCTTCACACTTAGTTTCCTGAAAGAAGAATTAGGGCACCACGCTCTACTTTTAAAATCAATGTCACGGTAGACAGAATTGTATATTTTAATTTAAAAAATAAATAAAATTTTAGTTTAAGAAAGCTTTCCAGGTTTCTCTGCATAAATTGCTGTTTCTGTCTTACTCACTGGTTGATCACTGCTCCAGACCACATAGCTAAAAATCTATTTTCCTTCCTGTTTGTGTCCTAAATCAGGTGACAGTTTCCTTTCAGGGCAGAAGTGCTGTGCCTCTTCCTTCAGCATTATGAGACCCCCAGGCAACTGAAACTGACAGTGCTCAAATGAAATCAGTGTCAATATATCTTTTATATCTGGATTTTACACAACACTGATGGGTCTTTTACTAGATTCTTTTTGAAGTCATTTAAGATTCTGCTGTGTTAATTTCTGATAGGAACTGAAGGTAAAATGCCCACTTCTTTCAGGATCCCCAAGAGTTCCATATAAATATCTACATTGTTAAATTAATAATTCAAGGATAGTAATTAGTTTAACCCTTTTCATTGGTTAAAAACTAGACAGATAATTACAGTTAGACTCACAGAGGTGATTTTCTTGGAAAAGATGGGTGCAGAGCAGAAAGGGCTGTAGCTGTGATAAATTATGAAGGGTGACTATATTGGCTGGTCCCCACGGAAGGCCAATTGGGAATTGGATTCTACAGAGCAAAACAGAGCTGGGGGATGGGGGTTCCTGAGCAGGGAACTTTATTTTCTATTACCACAAATGGGAGAGGCTTCAAACTTTCTAGAGAGTCTTTTTGTTTCAAGACAAGAGAGCAATTGGAGTACCGTAATTATTTTTGTCCTGCCTAGGCTTCTAAAGGAGATGTATGATAATTACCTCCAGGGCCCTTCCCCACTTTTTGGCCAGGCAGAGCTAGACACGGACTGACTTATAGCAACAAATAATGGCTATAAAATTATGAAAAACATGGCACTGTGCTAATAATTCATATGCTCTGTGGAAGAATTCTGTATGGCCTTTTTGAAAAGATATTACTGTAGGTGCAACCCAAACCTGGATGGGGGAGGGGAGAGAAATTGTTCCCCAAGGTAGGGCTCTCCTCGTATTCCCCTCACTCTCTGGGTCCCTGAACCATGGGGTCAGCTTGGTCATTCTCCTCCTAACCCCTATGGACCATTTTTCGGCCTGCAGTTATTTGCATCATTCATATGATTTTTCCTTTGTTTTGCAATTGCTGCAGCTTTTCTTGTCCTCAAAGAATTTCAGTTTTGATTGCCACCCGGTTTCTAGATTATAAACTTGCTTCATTCCGTCTTTTGGAGCTCTTGCATCATTTAAAAAAAAAATTGCCTCTAGTCTCTATTATGTCAAGACCGTCAGGCTTCCTGCTTCCTGACACAGCATGATTAAAACAATCACTTCTGACAACATTTACTCCAATCATAGGATGTTCTTGCTGCTGTTCTATTCTTTCATGATCAAGGTCTATGCAGTGTTCTGTATGCATGGCTACGTTTGATCACTTGTGTCGCTACTTTCTGTGATTGAGCGCTAGCGTGTGCATTAAACTCTGGGCAGTACAGAAACTGACATTGGAGGAAATGTGGAGGCAGTGATAGAAATTTAAACCTAACCTTCCTTTTCTTATAGTATTCTACGTGGGATATATGGGGGTTCATTTCTGTTGATTTCTGGTCCAGACATTGTCAAGACTTGATTGCTAGCATAATTTCTGCATCATCTCCAAGGCCATGCAATCATGGCATCTTTCAAAATTTTGCTTTTCTAACTTTTTAGAATATCTTGCTTATTGCTCTCCTGCTTGAAAATAAATTCCTTAAGATAATAGTGGGATATTATGGTGGTACTTTGCAAAGATCAGGATAGAACACAGATTTTAGTTAAAACGATCATATTGGAACTACTTTTCATCCTATTTTTACTGGTCTTCAATCTGTCATTTTATCTGCAGAAAATAGCTATAAGGTCAATTTTTTCTGTGTTTTGCAGCAACAGTATCTGGGCAGCCAATGTATGGTCTGAAAAATGATCTCCCTGAGGAGAAAGCAAAGCAAGGGGCCTACTATTAAAATCAAAGAGCCTCCAGCAGTATGTTGGGGCTGCTCTGAACCTAGCAGCTAACAACTACAAATTGGTGGAGACCAAATTAACACCCATTCTTTTCTTTGGCAGACCTTCTTAATTGGCATTTCTGAGAAAGTGGATTTAGGATAAGGCTAAAATGTGAGCTTGTCCAAAAACACTTAGTAAACCTATAACAGAGCTCACTTTAAAGCACAGATTAAAAGTCCAGATTTCTACTAATGGAACATGTTATTTGATGCATGTAGATCAGTTTTCCTTTTCTTAAAAAAAAAGCACTAAAATCGGCTTTGCATGCTTTTATTTTCTGCTTTGGTGTATTATCTGGCTTGATTCTAATTCTTTGAGAATTGTATGCCTTGTTCTGTAAATATGCAGATTGCTATATATTCTGCTAAAATATGCGATGTGTCCAGTCTGCATCTAGTAGAACATAAATCCCTTTGGACTGAATGCAGGGGTGAAATGCTCCCGGTTCGGACCGGATCGCCTGATCCGGTAGCGATGGAGGCGGGTGGTTCAGAGGCTTTAAAAAAAAAAAAAATTAAAGCATTTTTTCTACAACCTCTTCGGCGGAAAAAATGCTTTTAAAAGTAAAAA
>WNWU01000089.1:1303081-1454307 GCA_012654045.1 Ptyas mucosa
TAGACTTGTGTTGGTCGACCCTGTCTGGGTGGTGCAGGTCGACCTGGTCGGGTCGTTGTTGCTTGGGACGGGGGTCAGCTGGGCGGAGGATTTCAGACGGGTGGTGTAGTTCTTGCATGCAGGGGTGTCGTAGGCCTCCCTCACCGGGTTGTTGTTGGCCCTCTCGGTTGGGCATGTCCCGGTCTACTGGCGTTCCCTGGAGTTCCCTGCCGTCGGGGTGGCGTTGGGTCGCCTTGCCGGGGAGGCGTGAGTTTTCGTTGCCGTGGAGTCCCCTGTCTACTCGGCAGTTGCAGTACGGTAGCTGGTCTGCTGGCTGGCCGGTCATGTTGGGGTGGTACGGCCCTTCCTCGACTGGGTGTTGCAGGGCTACCTCACAAGGGTGGTGTTGTCCTGCCCTGCCCGGGTGGCGTTGCCCTACCTCGACGGGGTGGTTTTGGCCTGCCCTGTAGGGGTGTTGTTGTCCTACCTCGTCGGGGTGGTTTCGGCCTGCCTTGTAGGGGTGTTGTTGTCCTACCTCGTCGGGGTGGTTTTGGCCTGCCTTGTAGGGATGTTGTTGTCCTACCTCGTCAGGGTGGTTTTCGCCATCCCCTTCCCACCGCTTCCGGAGTTGGTCGATGTGACGTCTACAGACCACTCCATCTTGCAGTTCGACAGTGTAGGACTTCGGGCCGGTTGAGCTCTCGATTCTCCCTTTAAGCCATTTCGGCAGGCCGTGGAAATTAAGCGCGAAAACCGGATCTCCTGCGGAGAAGGCTCGGAGGGGGCGGCTCGCGGTTGCGGTGACCTCGGAGTGGTACAGGGGGTGAAGTCGGTCCAGGGGTGACCTCAGCTTCCTGCCCATCAGCATTTCGGCCGGGCTCTTTCTAGTGGTGGCATGCGGCGTAATATGCTGAATCAAGAGGAAGTTGTCGATCTTCTCTTGCCAATCGCCCGGCCCCATCCTGGCAAGGGCCTCTTTAGTGAACCTCACCATCCTCTCAGCTTGTCCGTTGCCAGCCGGTCTGTAGGGGGCAGAGAGGGCATGGCGGATGCCCAAACTGGCCAGGAACTCCTCCATTGGTTTCGAGGTCAGCTGCGGGCCGTTGTCGGAAACAAGGATGTCCGGCAGCCCGTGGGTAGCGAATAGTCGCCGGAGGGCTCTAATAGTGACTTCAGTAGTGATGGATGCCAGGGGAATGACCTCAAGCCACTTGGAAAAGGCATCCACCACTATTAGCAGGAACTTCCCTTGCATCGGGCCCGCAAAGTCTATATGTATTCGCGCCCACGGGTTGCTTGGTGTTTCCCATTCCGCAACAGGCGTTTGCGGAGGGGCGGGGCGGACTTCTTGGCACGGATCACATCTGGAGACCCAGTCCTCAATGTCTTTGTCCAGTGATGGCCACCAGACGTAGCTCCGTGCCAGTCCCTTCATGCGCACGATGCCAGGGTGCCCCTTGTGCAAAGTCTCCAATGTCTTTAGGCGCAAAGCCTGGGGAACCACAACCCTGTCACCCCACAGTAGGCAGCCCTTCATGGTTGACAGTTCCTGCTGCCTCTTTGCAAACGGCTTGAAGTCGTCGGTCATCGGTTCTGCAGGCCAGCCGCGCAGCACCCAAGACATCACTTGCTTCAAAGTCCGGTCTTTCTGGGTTACTGCCGCGACGTCTGCGGATGTGACTGGGCAAGCCAGGTCGCCATCGATGTGATGCAGTCCCAGGGTGGGGGCTGGGTCCTCCACTAAGTCCTTTGACGGGCATCTGCTCAAGGCGTCAGCGTTGCAGATGTTACTGCCCGGCCTGTGGCAAAGTTCGTAAGAGTACCCGGCCAAAAAAATTGCCCAGCGTGTCATCCTGGGCGATGAATAGTTAGGTGTGGGCTTGCTTCCCGACAGAAGGCCTAACAGGGGCTTGTGGTCTGTGATGACCGTGAACCTCCGTCCGTATAGGTACTCGTGGAAGCGCTTGATGCCCGCAACGATGGCCAGGGCCTCTTTGTCCAATTGGCTGTAATTTCTCTCGGCGCTGGACAGCGTCTTCGAGAAGTAGGCGATGGGGGCTTCCTTCCCGTCCGGGAACTGATGGCTGAGGACTGCTCCGACGCCGTAGGGGGATGCGTCGCAAGTCAATAGCAGGGGGAGCGTCTCGTGGTATTGGATGAGGACACTCTCAGAAGAAAGTAGGTTCTTGACAGCTCTGAATGCTGCGTCCTCTTCCTTCCCCCACCTCCAGGAAACCGCCTTCCCCAGCAAGCGATGGAGCGGTTCAGCCACGGAGGCTTTCTGTTTCAGGAAAACACTGTAAAAATTCAGTAGTCCCAGAAACGCCTGAAGCTCCGTCTTGTTTTGGGGGGCTGGAGCTTCATGGATAGCCCTAACCTTAGATTTGGTGGGGTGAATGCCGTTCTTATCAATGAGATAACCCAGGAACTCGACTTCCTGGACCCCGATGATGCACTTGTCTCTCCTGACTCTCAAACCCTTCTCCTTGAACCGCTGTAAAACCATGCGCAGTCGCTCAAGTAGTTGGGTTTTGGAGTGGCCGGAGATCAAGACATCATCGAAGTAAGGGACCGCCCCTGGAATGCCTTGAAGAAGGCGTTCCATAAATGATTGAAAAATACCTGGGGCTGCGCTGACCCCAAATTGGAGGCGCGTGCATTTAAATGCCCCTCTATGCGTGACAATGGTTTGTGCCTCCGCAGTTTTTTCATCCACTGGCAATTGCTGGTAAGCTTGGGCCAGGTCCAATTTTGCGAATATTGATCCGCTCCCAAGTGAGTGCAGCAGATGTTGCACTACTGGAACCGGATATGCGCTCTGCTGGAGGGCCTTATTTATGGAACACTTATAGTCGGCGCAGATGCGCACAGACCCATCATGCTTCATCGGGGTCACAATGGGGGTCTCCCATGCAGCATGATCGATCGGTTCCAGGACCCCCTGGGCGACAAGCTTATCTATCTGGGCGTCGACCTTGGGCCTCAGGGCGAACGGAACCCTGCGGGGCTTAAGCCTAATTGGGGTGACATTTTTGTCCAAATTGAAGGAAATGGGTTTCCCCACAAATTTCCCCAGCTTACCATCGAAGACTTCCTTGAACTCTTCGATGATGGCGTCGAGTTCGTCCCTACGAATTTGATGGATCCCGCTGATAGACAGCCCCAATGGCTCGAACCACTCCATCCCCAGCAGGCTCGGGCGGTTTCGCCCCACGACAGTGATGGGTAGGACGCCCTGGAAGCCGTGGTAGGTGACCCGGAGCGAAGTCCTCCCCAGGATCTCAACAGGGTTGCCGCCGAAATCGACAAGACGGGCTCGTAGGGGCTTGAGGTCTTTCCTCGAGATGCCCGGTTTCAGGCGCTTTAACTGGTGCCAGTCCATGATGGAGTAGTTCGATCCCGAATCAACCTCCATAGAGCAGGGTGTTCCCTCCACGATCACGGTGGCATGGAACTTTGCGGCCGCATCGTCAATGGTGTGGATGCCGGATGACAGCTGCTCAGTTCTGACCGCCGCGTAGCCGCCGCCTCGTTGCTGAGACCTGGTAGAGGACCGTTTGGATGGTCTCTGGTTGTCTTGCCGTTTCTCGCCCCAGCCGGGGGGAAACGGACCCGGGGTAGGTGCTTCGGCCCTGCAGGCTTCCGCGATGTGCCCCCGCTTGTTGCAGCGTCGGCAGACGGCGTCTCTCCAACGGCACTTAGCTCTGGCATGGCTTCCTTTGCAGCTGCCGCAGGGCTCGATCCGGGCGCCATCTTGTGTGCGCTCGCGACGGTTTTGGCGGGAGACCTTGTGAACGGCCATTTCGTCGTCGGAGCAGGAGCTGGCAGACGACTCCTCAGACGAGCTCTTAGGTTGGCGGTGCAATTTGTGCACCCCTTTAGCCCTATTCATGGCGGCAGCCGCCTTTTCTGAGATTTCGGCTGCGATTGCCTCCTCAACGACGTCTTTCAACGCGATCTTCTTTCGGCTGAGGAACTTACGTTGCAGTCCCATGTCCCTCATGCCGAAGACAATGCGGTCTCTGATGGCGTTCTCAACGTTGTCAAACTCGCAGTTTGACGCGAGTTGCCGCAGAGCTGCCACAAAGTCCTTGATGGGCTCCCCTTCCAACTGATTCCTTTGCTGAAAGGTGAATCTGTTGGCAATGGGAGTTCCAGTGGGAGCGTAGTGCTCCTTCAGCACGTCTTGCAGATCGGCCCAAGACATCTCCTCGATGTTCCTTGGGGACACGAGGTCGATGGCCATCTCAAGCACCTCGGAGCCGCAATGCGCTAGGAACAGGGCTCGTTTCCGTTCATCGGAGAGGTCTTGATAGTTGTTTCCCCGCAGAAACTGGCGGAAACGAACCAGATAGGAGGTCCATTTCTCCACTCTGGGGTCGAATTTGGAGATCGGAGCCATCGCGGCTTGTGACGCCTCCATCTTCAGTGACTTCAGCTCAGTGAGAAAACTCTCGATGAGTGACTTAGCTCCGCGTGGCGGTTCTTTTCAAATCCTTCGTCGCCAGTGTTAGATCAGGCGCAGGAAAGAAGACAAGACCAGCGGGGTCTGTTCAACAAGTTTTATTCAGCTCTTAACTAAGTCAGAACAGACGAACGGCTGTGCTGCCGGAGCCCTTTTTATAGCGCTCCGGCAGACCAGCCATCCAATGACAGCGGTTTAACTTTCCCGCCCGGAGGATTAACCAATCCCCGGCCGGATGTCCTTATAAGGACATAACAAAATCTATGGAGGTAAATCCCAAGTCCATCTTATATTAATAGACCTGTATAGTTCCCTGTAGAAGAATCTGGTCTGCTGTGGATTTTCCCCTTAATATCTGTCTATGCTGGGCTTAAGCAAGGTCAAGATAATTTGATTTTGATGTACAGGTAGTCCTTGAATTAAGAATGTAATGGAGCCTGTCATAACTTGACGATTCTTGTAACTTGACAGTGACTTGACTGTGACTTGACTGTGATCCCTCCCTGCTTTCGCCCGCACATTCACTAATCAAATGTGCAGGTTGTTAAGTGCACATGAGGTCTCTCAGGATGGGGAAGGCCATGAGGAGGCCTAGTGATGGAACTGGTCACCTGCTTCAGACCACCCAAGGCCTCCCCCAATCCACAGATACCTCATGCAATTGCTTCCCCCGCCCCCAATCCTACCACACCAGGTCTCCACAGGCAGACCTGTGGATACTCATTTACCTTTCAAGGATCTAACGAGCTGTCTCCTCTCCAGCCTCTCCATATCTTTGCCTGCTCCCGACGAGCAGGGACAGCAGAGGGAGAGCAGGACGAGCGCACCCTGCTTGGCTTCTTGACTCACCGAGGCTGCCTGTCACTTCAGGACTGCATAAACTGGAAGCATCTGGGTGCTTCCAGTTTGCAGGACTTCAGGTACTTCAGGCACCCATTCTCTGCAAAAGCACATGAGATCATGGCCCCCAGAAGCTTCTAGTTTGTGTTTGCATGCCAATGGAGACTTGAAGCAATGTGGTTTCACTCCCAAAACCTCCTTTCAAATGCTCCCAAAGCCTCCCTTGCAAATGCTTTTCCATGCCAAGTCTAGAAACTTCGTTTGAGCGTCTATTGGAGTTCTTTGAAGCAGCGTCCCATAGGTGCAGAAAAGAAGCTTCCAGTCTCTGGCCGAGAAAGGGAGAAAAAGATTACATTGCTGCCCAAAGTGGTCCTGGAGGTGGTGCCACAACACCTCCAGCCCCAAATAGCCAGGAGGGCTGCCTGCATCTGCTGGGCATCTGGGCTCCGTTTTCTCCTCCACACCCATTGCTGGGATCGAGGAACGGGCCATGCAAGCATTTGACATGCCAGACAGATATGTCAGATATGCCGTAGAGCAGCTGCTCCAAGGTACACTGGGGAAGAAGGAGGTTTGTCGGCTACGTCCTAGCAGCTTGGATGCTGATGCTGTCCAGCCAGCCCCAGTCTTCAAAGAGGAGCTCAGCCCTCATGGCTTAAGTGCTTCTGGTAGCGGTTTCCCTGGTCCCTCAGCTGTCAGAGACTAGAATGGTGCAAAAGGCGTTTGCAAGCTGATGGGAGGCTTCAAGTAAGGGATTTCACTGCCTCAAAGTTTTGTTGGCTTGCAAACACTCTTTGGTCAGATCTGGTACAGGCCTCAGTTCACAGAGAACAGAGGCCTAAATTACTTTAGTAGAAGATCATGCAAGATGATCTTCTGCTGATCTCGCATTACAATACATTAGGCATGTGTTCTCTATGAACTGAGGCCTGCATGAGATCCAGGGCAAAAGCCTTTGAAAACAAAAAGCCCTTCCCATTGTTTGCAAAGCCTTTTGCTCCAGTTCTTGTGCAGGCCTTGGTTTGTAGAGAACACATGCCTACAGTACTGTAGTGCGAGATCACACAAGATCAGTAAGTAGTGCAAGATTTCGTGCAAGTGATCTCTCACTACTTTAGGCCTCTGTTTTCTGCAGATGCACCGAAGCAGGCAAAGGAACCAAAGGCTCACTACATCATTGCAAGGTAAGTCCTGGTGGGGTGGGGGAATAGGCAAGGCGAATGTTGCAGTGCCTCTGCCGTCATTCATAAGTGTAAATGACAGTCTTGGTGCTGCAACATTCGTAATTTCAGGACTGAGTCATAAGTACTTGGAGGACGGGTTAGGTCATAACTTCGAATGGTTGCTAAGTGAACTATTGTAACTCGGGGATTACCTGTACACACTTCTACTATCCAGAGTTCCTGTGTCCACCTTTCACCATCCTCAAATATGTTCATTATATATTTGCATCCTCATACCAGAGGGCACTCACGCTGGCAGGCTTAGACATTCTGCATTTCATGATATTGACTATGAGATTCACTAATATCTGCCATTCAGAATGCTTATGAATATGTTTAGTCCTCCTGGATCTGAACAGGACACAGGCATACTTGGCTTTGTCTGTGAATAGATTTATATAATGGATAGTTTACATTTCAGCTGAGAACTGCAAATTCTCAAATGATAAAATAAAGTAAATATTCCTTAGAAATGGACTAAATTCCTCGAGACTGCATGAATTTATGTATTGATTATATTCCATCAAGTTATTTCTGAGTCCTAGCCCTAACCTTAGCCCTAACCGAACTGCTATCAGAAACATGCTTTCACATGAACAAAAGTCAAACATGTTATCCAAATGGTCACAGATATCACTGGCAGCAATTCTCATAATCACAACATATGGAAAAATGGCAGTGCAATCTTGGGAATTTCTTCTGGCTATGATCGGGTTGGGAGATACAACTTCTCTTATCAAAAGGAGATACTGAATATGACTAACCAACAGCTGAATAAATTCCACAGATGAGGTTAAGCTAAGTGCATCAGGAATTGTTTACTGAATGATAAACACACCTTGTTGTCTTTGTCCCCTGTGGTGTTGTATATTTTACAATTAGTGATCCACTTACAGAGGCATTCAAGTCTATGGGGATTGTTTTCATGGAAAAAGAAATTAATCCACAGATTTACATATTGAGAATGGTGAAACTAAATTGATTTGATAAATTATGGCGTAATTTCTTCTAAGCTTATTTGGGGGATAAATATACTTACTGGTCCCTTCCATTATTAACATTTAAGGACTCTTCCCTGGTTGTCTTCTGCTAACATATCTACCTGGTATCTTAATTTCCCTATGTTATACCTGTTTTCCTAATAACACAGTGGACAATTAACTTTCCCCCCACATTTTATTAATGCAGCAATATATCATTTCATCATAGTGAAAATCAGAAAATAAATTTTCTTCCAGCCAAATTGGTACCTGTCAGGAAGTGTCCCTTCCTTCTTAACTGTTTGCTTAAATAACTGACCTTGTTTGTCTGTCAGTCAAAATACAAACAATTCCCTAGCTTGTCAAAAGTATTCCTCCTGTTCTCTTATGCCTGACATGGAACCTAATACACGCACAGGGATGAAGAACTGAATATAGATGATATTTTGTGTTCCACCCTGTCTATTAGTCTATTAAAGGCAAACATTTTATAAACAGGATTGTTCTTTGTACTTTTGGGGTGAGTCACAGCTATTTCCTGTTCCCATTAAAAAAAAAAACCTACCGTAGTTTGAACACTGGCAAGAGGACCCAAGAACTCTAGTTGAAGATGTAGATTACTGACTAAGATAAAAGGATGATTTTTCCATGGCAGTGCCCTCTGGGACTAAGTGGTGGTTTTTGTGGTGAGCCTCTTCTAAATAGTGATTTAAATGCTGAGCATTGTTCTCAGCACTACTATCTTATTTGCTGAAACGCAACAGCTAATTAATGCCTAGGCATTGTGGCTTCCTCTCGCCTCTACTGCCAAATGTAAGTGTGGCTTTCTCTGCTGAAGCCTTCTCTCCTCTTAAAACACCAATTACAAAATAAATAGTCAAAGAATCTCTTTGCTTAAAAAAAAACCCACAAAAAAATCTCCCCAGTGATTTTGGTATTGCTGATAGGATATACATTGAAGATGAGATGGGGAGATCTTTGGATCTGGAGTGGAGGAATATTATTGCAGAAGTAGTAGAACAGCCACTGTAAAGATACTGATACGGCCGTGATGGCAAACCTATGGCACGGTGCCAGATGTGGCATGCAGCGCCCTCTCTTATGGCATGCGAGCCATCACCCCAGTTCAGTTCCACTGCGCATGCATGCGGACCTCCCACTGGCCAGCTGGTCTCTGGGTCTCTGCCATGCATGTGTGGGGGGTGGGGCATGCATGCACGGAATGGGCACATGCAGGGACGCACACATGCATGGGGGATAGCGTGTGTGCAGGGATGTGCGCACATGGGTGGAGGGGTGCATGCTTTGCATTTTGGGGGTTGTGCACGTGTGCTTTGGGCATTTGGTCCAGAAAAGGTTATCGATCACTGTGATATGGCAACTATAATGTTTGGAATGTTCCCAAATAATAAAGATATAAGACATTGCAATTACTTTTCAGCCAGTCATTCAGGTATACTGTTAATGGATTCTATTCTTCAGTGGCAATTTTTAAGAGTATTAAAGACTTTCGTATGTCAATCTCCCATCAGGTCCTAATGATCTCTGTAACAGCTTCCTGAAGCATGATGGGATCACCTCTCATGGTCTTTAGTTAACCTAATGAAAGTATTGCCCAGTATAAATAAGAATAATTTTCTTATGATCATCAAGCCTTAATTATTTTTATTTGTATTAATAAATCTGAGTTTGGATGCACACTGAATTGTACATAATCTATTATAAAATGTATAGAATAAGTTAAGCAAATCTCGTGAGGAAACTAAACTGTTTAAGAGGCAAAAAGCATATTAGGCAACTAAGCATCTTTGCAGTTCCCCTCCCCCTCTTTTCTTTTAGTAACTATGACTTCATTCATTATTTCCTAGTGTATCTTCTTTAATGAATTAACACACAACCACATTCTATAAGTCTGTTTTCATAATGTCCGTTAAACATTTGTATTCTGATTCCAAATTTGTCTCTAGCACAGCTCTTAGTTCTCTATGTTCTTGCACTCTTGAGTTTCCTCTTAGCCTTAAAGCAAAGTTGAAGAAATGTTGTGGTAGATATTGCTATAATTGTTTCATCTAATGCAGAGAGATCATTTCTTAAATTTCATTGGCACTCTCCCCCCCTTCCCAGTTTTCTTTAGGAACACTCAAAATGTCTATAATTTGGGGGTTTTAAAATTGTTTTCCAAACACTCGAGGGATTAATGGGATTTTGTCTAAATGTTTTTATTGAAAAATGTCAAGCAGGATTGTCCTATCTCTTCTTTATTGCTTAATTTATGCTTAGACCTTTTAACATGTCCATTTAACCACAGAAGTAAGAATAATCTTATGCCCTCGTCACTTCCCGCCTGGACTACTGTAATGCTCTCTACATGGGGCTCCCCTTGAGGAGCACCCGGAGGCTCCAGCTGGCGCAGAGTGCAGCCGCGTGGGTGGTTATGGGAGCGACATGGCGTTCCCGTGTGACACCTCTCTTGCGCAAGCTGCACTGGCTCCCGGTGGTCTTCCGGGTGCACTTCAAGGTTTTGGTTACTACCTTTAAAGCACTCCATGGCTTAGGACCTGATTATTTACGAGACTGCCTACTGTCACCAGTGCACCAGTGCCACCAGGCCGGTACGCTGTCATAGAGAGGGCCTCCTCCGGGTGCCATCGGCCAAACAATGTCGACTGGTGGCCCCCAGGGGGAGAGCCATCTCTGTGGGGGCACCTACTATCTGGAATGAGCTCCCCCCGGAGATTCGGAGGATCCCAGACCTATGCACCTTTCGCCGCGCTGTTAAGACCTTTTTATTTTGTCAGGCAGGCCTGGCCTGATTCCCCTTTTTAAATTAATATTATAAATTTTAATTTGTTTTAAATTATTGGGGTTTTAATATTTTCTATGGCCAAATTTGTTTTATTGGATTTTAGTGGGTTTTAAATGTTGTATTTATATGTTTTATTTATGGCTGTTCACCGCCCCGAGTCCTTCAGGAGGAGGGCGGTATACAAATTAAATAAACTTAAACTTAAATAATAATTTAATATGCACTATACATATAAGAAGTCTACAGGTGTTCTATTTGCAGCTATTATGGTAGCATGTACTGAAAAATCTAAACCAGATTAATAAAATTGTTATTGTGGCATCATTTTAGGGATAATGTGAATTGATCCAGTCTTGATTGATATGTTTAAGGATCAGTAAAACATTTCTCTTTTCTCTCCAGACAATTTCAATGATTATTAAATTGAATTTAAATATTTAAATTTAAACTAGCTATTGATTTGTATAGATGAGCTTCTCTTAAACTGTATTTTTCAGGTGAAAAGCTTAAAAAATATTTCCACATATGGTATAATCCTATACAGTCTATATAATTCCTAAAGCATATTTTCAGTCATTTCATGCACTGCTTTGAAAATTAATCTTGGAAAATTCTCCCCCTAGTTTGTTACTCTGGAAGTTTCACTTTTCAGTTAAAACAAGAGATTTTTATTTTCCAGATTTCAGTTTATACCCAAAGGTATATTTTTTCTTGGGTTAATAGATGACCCATTTTGTGGAATTTTTCCTTCACAAAATTTGTATAGTTAATACCGTATAAATTAGAGAATGTCAGGCTGCAATTACCATTGAAAGTATGAAAATCTCTTTCTCTTATTTTATTCAGATGAAGAATTTTTTATATTTACAGAATTCACAACATAAGTGTTTTTTCAGTATTTCATTTACAACGTATTTTTGATGCTTAGATGTACCTTAGGTACTTCAGATCTATTCTAATATCAGATGACTTAACGTGCTTTCCATGTACAAAATAACAAGTTTATAATTAGCTTTTTATATTGGTTAGAATATGCAAATTAAATGCTCAAGAACACAAAGTCACTGGATAAATGCCAATTAATTAACTTTTGGACACCTATACATTACATAGTTATAGATTTAAAATGATAATTGACTGAACAAAAATTATTATTTCATCATTTCATATCTGTTGGGCATTATGAATCTTTTCAGAAATAAACTAACGTTTCAACTAATTGTGAGAGATTTAATGTTAAAAATGTAACATGAATTAATATTGTATGGTTTTGCATTATACTGATTCCTTTTGTATAAAGTTATTTCACTTATTAAATTTGTTTGTTGGGTTTGTAGATTATTTGGAGATATAAAGCAATAATCTGAAGATTTATTGGAGGATAATGGAATAGATATTGCATGCTTTTGTGATTAAAAAAAATAATGCTGCAAATGGGAAGAAAACAGTTTATAAGAAATTGTTCTAAGAGATTTCCATTCTGTCTGTTGTGTTGTTCCTTTTTGTACAGTGATTTTCAATTATCTTATGTATAGATGAATTTTTTTCTTTTCCTTCTTTTAAATCTGTCGGAGGAATAGATAAAAGCTCCCAAGAGAAACGTCTGTAGTATTACCTATTGATAGCAAGAAACCAATGATCAGATTAATTGGATGGTGAAAAGTCATAATATGAAAAATTAAAGTTTTTCTTCCTCGAGTATTTAACTACTTACCTAGATGTAAATCAAACTTAGTGCATTGTAAGCCGCCCTGAGTCTCCGGAGAAGGGCGGCATATAAATCAAATTTAAAAAAAAAAAACCCAACTTTGAAACTTGTCAGATGTCTGTCAGATAAAACCACTTTATTGCAATTTATAGGGCTTTCCATAACCATGTGTTTTATCTCTCTCTTTAAACAATTTACTTTTTTTTCTTTTTCTTTTTACAAATAAGGGGACTAAGATGATTACTGATCGATGTTGTTTTTATTCCTGGCCGACACATTAATTTTAATGCAGATTCTATTTCAAGCATTTCAGACCCTTCTGAAGTCAGTGTCCCCTTTGAATCGACTGGGTCAAATTAATGCTAAGGATTTACCCAGAGAAAACTGAGGCAAATGGAATAATTTGCTTAAAGCAATCTTCCAACTTGGGTTATTAAGAAGTGGTAATCATTTTGTTTAGTGGGTGCAGCAGCTGAAAGTCAGTTCCATACCACAGTTAAGGTGCTGGACTAGAAACCAAGAGCCCGAATTTCTAGCCATTCTGTAGGATGAAATCTAACTGGGTGATTTTGGGCCACTCAATCTCTCATAGCACAACTGGGAAAATTGCTGGTTTCAGTTGTACAAGATAAAGACAGTGTAAAAGTAGAAGGAGAAGAAGATTGGGAAAAATTATGTGATCTAGACAGGTTGAATTTTTATTTTCTTTTAACTGGCTTGTGTAGATATTTGATTTTGGGGTTTTTAGATGGGTTAAGTCCATGTTAAACTTGGGTAGGCATTTTCCAGTGTTTTCTGAATTAAGTGTGGTAGTCTCAAATGGTGGGAAAGAATGTTTCTGTGGGATTTTAGAATGTTGAAGTAGCTCAGGACTTCATGGAATCTGACAATCATGTTTTCCCCCCTAAATTATTAACAGCTCAACATATGTGGCAGGACTTAATTTGGATCTGTAGCCTTTTTTACCCCAGGAAGGAGGATTGTACTGTAGTCAAGTTGGGGTGGGGGAGGGGGGATTTTGTATCTGCTCCCTTATCATGATCAGACTAATTTCTCTTGAGATTTTGATTTATGGCAATTATTCATTAGGATGATATATCTGCAGAAGCTAGATGATCCCAAGAGATCCTAGATATCTCTAGAGGATTTTCTGGCTAGTATGGTAGAAACCTCTCTCAAATCCTTGATAGTTTGATCTCTTAGAGGGAGATAGGCGGTCCAGAAATGCAATATATAAATAAATATAAAAATAAATCATCCTGTGGAACAGGAAGATGACCCAAAAGTTAGCACAATACTACTTAAAACACTCTTCCACTATGCATACTTTTGGTTGTTTTCTAAACCTAGTTAAGAAAATGAAGCAAGTTGGGAGATAGTTAAAAGAACTAACTGAACAAAAACCTTTATTGAATCTGATCAAATGTGAATAAGAGCTCATAATCAAACTTATTCTATGGCAATAATAGAGGCAATCTCCTCTCAGGATCTCAAACAGAGTTTTTTCAAGTGGCTGGGGACTTTTGGAGATCTAGCTTAGCATGAAATCACACTCGGCTTTTGATAACTTGCTGTGATATGTTAGCTAGACAATTCAAGAGTAGATAATTATATTTGTCAACACATAGTCCCTCTAGTTTTGACATTCAGTCAAAGGTCCTTGTTTGAGTTCAGCTAACTACCTGTTCACTTGACCCTTGCTCTTCATGGCCTATTATGTCGAAGAAGACAGGGATCTCCAATAGGGTCAGGTTATATATTCCTGCATCATTAAACAAGGCCATAGTAAAATCAGTTCAAGGGGGAAAATGATCTGTGGCCAGTATTCCATTCCTGAGCAGCTGATCAAATAAAATGGATTTTCTAGATCTTTTTCAAATAAGCCTTAGGCCTGTTTTTTGTTTTTGTTTTTGATACTGAAACTGTCAATACCTAAATACTACATGAAATGGCATTAGTTCAACTATACATTGTTTACATTATAGGGTTCTTTAAGATTCCATTTTATCCTTCATATATTTTAAATCTTCATGAAGCTGCTGAATCCAATGATTTAGAGTAATACAGTATACATCAGTGTCTGCTAACAACATATTACTTTATCTCTTTACATCAAATCCAATGCGGCAGTCAAAATTCTGAATCTGTGCTGTCTGGCCATTATAATTGCCTGGATAAGGACTAAAAATTAAATTTAATCTGAGCAAGTCTCTTTTTGGATAATCTGTTCTGTTGAGGAGGAGGAGTACGACTGTTCTGAATGGTATTCCAGTCTCCCAAAGAATCAAATTTGCAGTATTTTGTTGTTCTAGATCTATCTTAATCATTAAAAACACATATGTCCTCTGTGACATAAATACCTTTCATTGGTTTGGCATATGCTAAATCCTAACATTTGGGACATGATGTGTTGGAATGTAGTCTGAAGTCCCAGGAGGGAGGGGCTACTTCCCAGAAGGCAAAGAGGCAGAGAACTTGGAATGAATGGTTGACAGGAAAAGGGCTGAGCTGATCCTTCCCTAGCAGTTCACAGAATATATCTATATAGTCATGCAGTTGATAGTTGATTTAGTCTGGCAAGATTCCATCTGTAAGCGAACAACAATAAAGAAACTACTCAGAAGTAATGCCATATGTCATTCTTGGTTCTTGGATCCTGATATATGGTATATACAACCAGGATCAGGGTCATAAAGATATTAGCTAGCAAAGATCCTTATTGTATATATATTATCTGTCTATAGCAACAAATGTCCTGGAGGGAGTGACCTTGAAAACAGTCCTGAAACTTCAGCTATTATAAAATGCTTAAGTAAGAGAATTGAATAGAATTGACCAGATTAACTGGACTAGGCTAGCCTTAACTGGTTTTCACTGATTCCCAGATCATTTCCAGTCCACATTTAAAGTATTATACTAACCCCTAAAGCCTATCATGGGCCCAGCCTTCACAATAGTTGAAGGAATGCTCCCCATCATTCCCATCACCCATTTCCTCCCACTTAGACTGTATGACTGTAACCTTGTTGCTGGTATCCTTACGATTTATATTGCTATTGTTTCCTGATTGCTTATTTGTAACCTATTAAGTGTTGTACCTTATGATTCTTGATGAACGTATCTTTTCTTTTATGTACACTGAGAGCATATGCACCAAGACAAATTCCTTGTGTATCCAATCACACTTGGCCAAAAACATTCTATTCTATTCTATTCTATTCTATTCTATTCTATTCTATTCTATTCTATTCTATTCTATTCTATTCTATTCTATTCTATTCTATTCCATTCCATTCCATTCCATTCCATTCCATTCCATTCCATTCCATTCCATTCTGTGTTCCTTCCTTTGCTCTGAGATAATATTTGAAGGTCTTGCACTGGGTACCCTGAGAGATGCCATGAGTAGGAGTAGCAGTTTTCACTGATAGTCCTCATATATTGAATGCCTTTAAAGTCGGGGCATTATGCTTTTTTGGTTTTCATATTTAATTTCCTAGACTTTTTAATCGATTAGCATCTTAATTTTTAAACATATTAATATATGGGATTTTTTGTTTGGAGTGCTGCTGTTACAATTTCAATTTTGTGAATTTCAGTTTCAGCAAACCCTCAATTTAAGGGAGAAAAAGATGTCTGTTAAACTGGAGTATCCATTAAATATAAATGGAATTTTATGCATGTGCAAAATGGGATTTGAGGAGCAGAATAAGTGGTGCCATTAATTAAATGAGCTTGAGATAAGCATAATCCAAAAACTGCTAGTCAACACAATTCTTTTTCAATTATTGGATCACATTTCATGATTGGCAATGCCCTATCATCATTAGTCTGGGATAAGAAAATGTGGGCTTCATGGGAATCCACCACTGATAATCCCCAAGTGGAAGAACACACACACACACAAAATGATTTATTCATATAATAAATTATAATTCATATAATACAAATCTGTAGAAAAATCATGTTCCATCCTTGGGGTAAAACAAAATTCATTTAAGATATTTCAGAAATAGCAATAACACCTAGACTTATATGCTGCTTCACAGAGCTTCACAGCCCTCTCTAAGCCATTTACAGAGTCAGCATATTGCCCCCAACAATCTGGGTCCTCAGTTTACAGACCTTGGAAGGATGGAAGGCTGAGTCAATCTTGAGCCAGTGAGGATCAAACCCCTGGCAGTCAGCAGAATTAGTCTGGAATACTGCATTCTAACTACTGCATCACCACGGTTCCTGGAACTATTGGTAAGTTCTTGTTAAATTAAGGCCCAATACTCTTCAATATCTTCATAAACAACATAGATGATGGAATAGAAGGTGCAGATGATACTAAGCTGGCAGGAGTAGCCAACACCCTAGATCAGGGGTGTCAAACTCAAGACCCGTGGGCCGGATGCAGCCCATGGGGTGCTTAAATCTGGCCTATGGAGCTGGCCTGCAAATATCAAAGGACCGGCCTGTGGTGCTTCTGCCGGCCAAAACAGGCCTCCACAGCCTCCAGCAGTACTCTGCTGGTCAAAAACAGCCCCCTAGAGGCCCTGTGCAGCCCATTTTTGGCTTCCCCGGCCTCCAGCAACACTCTGCCAGCCGAAAGGCTTTAAAGACCAGCAACGGCTCTTGGGCTCTTTGTTGGAAAACAATGTTGATAGATTTGTTTCTTGTCTTGCTGCATTTATTTCTTGTTGGCATCTTCTGCTTCTGAACTTTTGTCAAGAAAAGCCTTTGGCAGGTTGCCTAATTAGACCAAGATTGGTGATAAGGCTGAAGAATTGTGTTATGAAGAATTTGTTTTGAATTAGTTTGGACTACGCTGAGAATGAGTTAATTCTCAGCGGTTCTAATAAAGTCTGTTTGTTTTCGAACTGATTGCGTCTGATAATACCTACTTGGGACTGGGTCACAACAACGATAAACTTTTTGTGCAGCAGCAATCATAGCATACCAGACCAGTGGTGAAATGTAAATTTTGTTGCTACCGGTTCTGTGGACATGGTGTGGTAGTGGTGGGGTCATGTGACTGGGTGGGCGTGGCCATTTTTTTTTACTTTTTTAAAACATTTTTTTACTACCGGTTCAGGTGAATAGGTAGTTAAAAAATGCTTTAAAAAAGTAATAAAAAAAAACCTGTGCTGCATGATCGTCAGAACCTTTTAAAAAACTTTTTAAAGCATTTTTTTACTACCTACCGTATATACTCGAATATAAGCCGAGTTTTTCAGCCCGTTTTTCAGGCTGAAAAACGCCTCCCTCGGCTTATATTTGGGTCACGAAAAAAATGCCTTTTTCCCTGCAACCGTTTTGGCTCCCGGGGTGGCAGGGAGGCTTGCCAAAGCCAAAATGGGGTGTGGGGGGTGCAGCGCCCCTCCCCCGTGCCCCTTTTTGGCTGTAGGGGTCAGGGAGGCTTGCGCCGGCAGCGCTTTCTGCTCCTCTTTTGCCCCTCAGCGGCTCCCAGCAACTGAGCAGAGAGGTGGCCAATGCCTAACAAGCGGAAGCCAAAGGACCGCCGAGGCATGTTGCTGGGAGTTGCTGGGAGCTGCTGAGGGGCAAAAGAGGAGCAGAAGGTGCTGCCGGCGAGCGAGCGAGCAGCCAGCCATGCCGGGGGCGCTTTGGCCGCCGGGCCCGCCCGCCGTGGCTGGAGCTCACCACTCACCGAATTTGGCCTTGGTCGCAGCCGCGGCTCCAGTGCTGAAGAGGGGTCGGTGCCGGGCGACGAAGAAGAGCAGAAGCAGCTACTGCCAGGCAAGCGGGAGCCGAACGATCCCATGGTAATGCGTGGCCCATGGCAAGTGCCCGCAGCTGCCTGGTACTGGCCCCGAATACCAGCGCCGTCCCTCGCCCACCTCAGCTCTCCGCTCTTTCCTTCCCCCCACAGGCGCCTCCTCCCTTTCCTCGCCCCGAACGGCCAGTGGGCGAGGCTGCTCCAGTCGCCGTGAGGCTGCCCGAAGCGTTCCTTTTCGAGGGGCTTCTCGGCACCCGCGCCTCAAATTCAGTTCAGCCAGGGGAGGGAAGCGGGGAGTTGAGGCGGGGTGGGGGACCTGCGCCCCTCTCCCTCTCCCACATCAGAAAGGAACTTTCCGCTTCAGCTCCCCGCTTCCGAGAAGCCCCTCGGAAAGGAACGCTTCGGGCAGCCTCGCCCGCCGGCCGTTCGGGGCGAGGAAAGGGAGGAGGAAAAAAAGGGGCGAGAAAAAAGTTTCCCAAAGTTTCTTTTTTTTTTATTGAAAAAGTTTTACAAATACAAACTTTCCCCCTTCCCCCCCAACCCAACATTATAAAATACATATAAAAAACAATATATAATTCCATCCCACCCCCACCGTAGCCCTCCCCCTCCACCCTCTTCCCTCCCCCCCTTGACTTCCATTATATGCAATGCTAATATTCCCAAACAATATATATGTTATTCAATCTTCCATATCTTTTTTCTATATTTACTAACATACTAACATAATCATCTCAACTAAAAGCGATATAATATTTTCTAGTCTGATACTTATTCTGTACATACTCAATCCATAATTTCCATTCCTGTATATACTTCTCATGCGTCTGATCTTTTAAAAAAGCTGAAACCTTTGCCATTTCTGCAAATCCAGCCATCTTCTGAGTCCATTGGTCAACAGTCGGTAAAACATCACTCTTCCAATGTTGGGCAATCAACAACCTAGCTGCTGTCACCATATACAAAATCAGTTTAGTTTCACCCAGTGTAAAGTCTTTAGCTATACCCAATAGTAAAAATTGCGGAGAAAATTGTATTTTTTTCTTTAAAACATTTTGCATAACCCACCAGATTTTTATCCAAAAAGCCCTCACTTTCCTGCAAGTCCACCAGATGTGATAATATGTAGCATCTAAACAATCACATCTCCAACATTTTGGCTGCACATTAGGGTACATACAAGACAATTTCTTGGGGTCTAAGTGCCATCTATAAAACATTTTATAAAAATTTTCTCATAGATTTTGTGACTGTGTAAATTTAACATTCTGAACCCATATTTTTTCCCATGTTTCCATCATAACTGGTTGAGAGAAATTTTGTGCCCATTTAATCATACAATCTTTAACTAGCTCATTTTCTGAATCCCTTTCTAACAGAACATTATAAACTCTCTTAATATGCATTGGACCTGTCCGCTTTATCTGTTCAACCAATTCTACTTCATATTCCATTAAACCAGTTTGTTGATCTTCTTTCCATCTCATCTGTAATTGATTGTATTGCAACCAAGTCAACGATTTCCCTTCTTCCAACAGCATATCCAAAGTCTTCAATCGCCACCTGCCCTCTTCAAAGTAAAGTAACTCTTTATATAAGAAACCCCCGAGTGACTTAATATTTGTATTCCACATGGTATCAGCAAGATCCAGCCAAAACGGAATCTTGTAATCCCAATTAATTCGGTGCTTCCTCCAGACTCTCAACAAGGCATTTCTAAGTAGATGACTATTGAACACTTTGTCCACTTTATTATCATAAAATAGATATGCATGCCATCCCCAAACAAGGTCATGACTTTCTATATTCAACAAATCAGTCTTAGTTTTCCCAAACCAATCACTTAATTGTATCAATGCAGTTGCTTCATAATATAGTCGAAGGTTTGGGAGTTTAAGACCACCTCTCTCACGAGTATCTTGCATTATTTTCAGTTTGACTCTTGGTTTTTTATCATTCCAAATGAATTTATTCAGTCCTTTTTGCCATTCTAGCAATGGTTTATCTGATTTAAGCACCGGTATCATTTGAAATAAGAAGATAAATCTAGGTAAAACATTCATCTTTACTGCTGATATTCTTCCAAGCAATGATAGCTGCAGTTTCTTCCAGTTTTGCATATCTTTTTGTATCTTTTTGTATCTTTTGCCACAGAACCTCATAGTTATTTTGAAACAGTTTAGCATTTGAATCTGCGATTTGTACTCCTAAATATATAAAAGTTTCTTTTTCAGCGAACGCTTCCCCTAACCCTAACCCCGCCCGCTGCCTTCTCTTCTCTTCTCTTGGTGGGAGTTGCTGGGAGTTGCTCCGAGCGCGGAGGGAAAGCATTCGCTGAAAAAGAATGGGGTGAGAAAAAAGTTTCCCAAAGTTTTAACAGGCGAGAAAGCTGAGAAAGGGTGAGAGCCGCCGCTGGAAGAGCAAGGGAGATGCTAACTCCGCGCTCAGAGCAACTCCCAGCAACTCCCAGCATCATCCTTTTTTCTCGCCCTGTTCTTTCTCGCCTGGTCCCCTGACCGAAACAAGAGAAGGCAGCCTCGCGGCGATCAGAGCAGCCTCGCCCGCCGGCCGTTCGGGGCGAGAAAAAAGTTTCCCCTCTCGCCCCCCGCCCTCTGGCTTTCCCCCCCACACTCAGCCTTCCCCCTCCTCCGCACGTTCATGCACACATACACACTCACGGACACACACAGCCACACACCTGCACACAGACGGCTGGGCTAGCCAGCACTAAGCAGAGTCAGATGTTCTCCGGAGCTGAGCAGATCTGCAAGGGAATCTGCTTTGGGATCCCCTCGGGCTGTTCCTGTCACTTTCTATAACTAAAACTTGGGGGGGTGGGGAAGTCCCTGCTGGGATGAAGGAAAGAAAAGAAGGAAGGAAAAAATGAAGGAAAGAATGAAGAAGGAAAGAAGGAAGGAAAGAAAAGAAGGAAGAAAGGAAGGAAGGCAAGAAAGAAAGAAAGAAGGAAAGAAGAAAAGGAAGAAAGAAGGCAAGAAGGAAGAAAGAAAGAAGGAAGGAAAGAAGAAAGAAAGATTTCTTTCATTCTTCTTTCGTTCTTTCGCCTTCCTGCCTTCCTGCCTTCCTTCCCCTTCTTCCCTTCTTCCCAACAGGGACTTTCCCCCACTCCCCAAAGTTTTTAGTTGGTTTCAAAGAATTCAACAGCTGGAATGCAAGCAGAGGGGAGGGGAGAGAGAAAGAGAGAATGAGAGAGTCAGAGTGGGGGAGAGAGACAGAAAGAGGTGGAGAGAGAAAGAGAATGAGAAAAAGTGGGAGTGACAAGATAGGGCAAAAACGTAAAATGTGAGGACAGTCGTAAGTTCGAGGACTGGTCACAAGTGCGAGGACCAGTCAAAAATTACTTTTTCAGCCCTCTGAGTAGTCCATATGCACAAAAGGACTACCCAGAGGGCTGAAAACGGTGATTTCTGACAGGTCCTCGCACTTTTGACCGGTCTTCGCACTTATGACTGGTCATCATTTATGCCCATTGTAGCATTCTTAACAGCCATGTCACTCATTTCACAACTGCTTCTCTTCACCATGGTGACAAGATAGGGCAAAAATGTAAAATGTGAGGGCAGTCGTAAGTTCGAGGACTGGTCACAAGTGTGAGGACCAGTCAAAAATTACTTTTTCAGCCCTCTGAGTAATCCATATGCACAAAAGGACTACCCAGAGGGCTGAAAACGGTGATTTCTGACAGGTCCTCGCACTTTTGACCGGTCTTTTTGTATTTTGAAATTTAACAGTAGCCGCTGCATTTCCCACTCTCGGCTTATACTCGAGTCAATAAGTTTTCCCACTTTTGGGGGGTAAAATTGGGGGGGTCGGCTTATATTCGGGTCGGCTTATACTCGAGTATATACGGTATTTGCCAGAACCGGTAGTAAAAAATGCTTTTAAAAAGTAAAAAAATAGATTCTGACAATCGCGTGGCATAGCTGTGATCATCGGAACCTTTTTTAAAGCATTATTTTACTACCGGTTCTGGCAAATAGGTAGTAAAAATGTTTTTAAAAAGTAAAAAAAAAAAGATTCCAATGATCATTGGAACCTCTTTTTTTTACCTTTTTAAAGCATTTTATCGCTACTGGTTCACCCAAACCACAGTGAACTGGTAGCATTTCACCCCTTTCCCAGACATTGTTCAGAGAAGTGTACTGTTTTCCTTCACTGTAAATCTCCTATTTAAGAAGGGCCCACAAGTTCTCAATAGGGTTTAGGTCGGGTGAAGAAGGGGGGCATGTCATTATTCTTTCATCTTTAAGGCCTTTACTGGCTAGCCCCACAGTGGAGTACTTCGATGCATGTGATGGAGCATTGTCCTGCAAAAAAATCATGGTCTTCTTGAAAGATGTAGACTTTTTCCTGTACCATTGCTTGAAGAAAGTGTCTTCTAAAAACTGGCAGTAGATTTGGGAGTTGATTTTGAATCCATCTTTAACCCAAAAAGGTCCAACTAATTCATCTTCAATAATACCAGCCCGTATCAAAACCTCACTTCCACTTTGCTGGTGTTTGAGTCAAAGTGGAGCTCTGTGCCCATTACTGACCCAGCCACGGGTTCATCCATCTGGTCTGTTGAGTTACTCTCATCAGTCCACAAAACCTTTGAAAGATCTGTCTTCATATATTTCTTGGCTCAGTCTTGCGGTTTCAACGTATGTGTCTTGTTCAGTAGTGGTCGGGTTTCAGTCGTTCTTACCTTGGCCATGTTTCTGAGCACTGAATACCTTGTACTTCTGGGCACTCCAGGTAAGTTGCAGTTCTGGAATATGACAGCACTGATGGATAATGGGTTCCTGGTACCTTCATGTTTGATTCTTCTCAAAACTTTGGCAGTTAATGTGCGTCTTTTTTTCTCAACACGTTTCTTGCAACCCTGTTGACTATTTGCAACAAAACGTTCAATGGGTCTGTGATCACTCCCCAATATCCTAGCAATTTCATGAGTGCTGCATCCCTCTGAAATACTTTTTTTTTTTTTTACAATTTTTGACTTTTCAGAGTTAGTTAAATGTCTTTTTTGGTCCATTTTGCCTGAGGCAGAGTGTCTGCCTAATAATTATGCACACTATAATATATAGGGTGTTGATCTCCTTAGGCCACACCCTCCCTCATTACACAAATATACATAATCTGATATTCTTATATCCACTAAGCATTCAATTTTATAAAGCTTGGAGGTATATATGCATAAAAATGATGATATGGTCAAAATACTCACTTGCCTAATAATTGTGCACACAATGTAGTATAAATGCCAGAATTTATACTTTCAAACACTTTAGTATGGGATCTGTATTAACAAAAATCTTGAACAACAGTACAACTGCCCAGAATTCCAATATCCTTTCAATTAGTCATATGAACAAAACTCACTAAATATATAGAACCATAAGGCACTGCTGTATTAAGAACCAAAACTTCCATGGAAACTATATTCCCTTTGGAACACTGCCCAACATGTTTCTGACTCTTACAGATGTTACAAGTAGTAGAACCATTCAAAATTATAAGTAGTAGTGACCATTCGAAATTACTACAGGACTGAAAAAAATGACTTATTATCATTTTTCACACTTATCACAGCATCCCCATGGTCATGGATCAGAGTTTGAATGCTTGGTAACTGGCATGTATTTATGATGCTTGCAGTGTTCCAGGGTCATGTGATCACCGTTTGCAACCTTCTGACAAAGGTTGCAAACAGTGGGGAATCAATGGGGAAGTTAGATTCACTTAACAACTGTGTTACTAACTTAACAACTGCAGTGTTTCACTTAATACCTGTGGCTAGAAATGAAGAACACAATAAAAGTAAAGAAAAAAGAATTTTATGTATTTCACTATGACAAGATCTAAAATTGGACTTAAGAGACATTATTGACATGGATTAAACATTTAAAATGATTATTAAATATCCTACCTTTTTAAAAACTGCCCCAGAAATTTAAATCATTGTAACTGAGAAGATGCACCAATTTTGAGAATGACTACTAGGGCTTGAATGCAACCAGAGATTTAATACTGGGGATCTGACTAGGTTTGAGATCAGGTTCCTGAAGCTGTACTTCTATGAATTTGTCTGGGTCCTTACATTCCTTTCATAATTTATCGATCAATTTATCGAGATCTGAGGATAGAGAGATTGTAAGCCAGGTTCCTTCTCTACGTTTCTTCTCTAGGGGAATGTGTTTTGCACTTTCTTTGAAATAGTTTTCATTTAAATTTGGCCCAGAATCCATTTTTGTCTGACTACATTTAGCTTCTGCAGAGTCGGTTATACTTTTTCAATTGTATGTTTATATTTTTTTTTCAACTGCTTTGTTTATATGTTTTATTACTGGTTTGGACTGACATTTCATTTGCTCTTCGGTGCTGTCCTTTTAATTAGATTTTTTGGGAATGTTAAAATGTTTTTTAATGATGTGTTTTGTGACATTACATTGTTTGCTTTTTGTGGTTGTAAACCACATTGAACAAATATTTTAATGCTGAAAATAATGAAGCATGTTAATCAGGAAATTAACATTGAGTCCAGACTCCTTCACAGACTCCTAGGAAGTGTCTTAGAGCTTGGGAAGAGCCTGGACTAACTATAGCCTTATGGCATTTGCTTGCTAGATTTATAGCTGGCTGTAGCCATACATATCACTTTTTAACAACTGACCATGCAGTTGACATATTATTGTCAGGGATAGAAATTGACTTTCATTCTGAGTTCTGCCTCCTATCTGCATGTCTAAGGCCTTCCCCCACCCGTGGAAAGTGGCCTAGTGTAATTATGCAGAGAGCTCCACTGGAGCTATATCAATAAGACAGACGTCTGTTGTATCATTCTCTCTCAGTAAGGCATTTCTTCTCCCCAATTGCTCATATAGAATCATAGCCTAATAGCATCCCATTAACATAATTGCCAACACAACTAGTGTTCCGTGTCTCAGAGCCATTTACTTACTTTACGATTTTAAAAAAACCAGCCCAAACCAGCCCAAAACCACACCAAGGAGGTATGCAGAAAGGATGCTTTGGCTGCCTCCCCCCCGCCCCCTTTGGTGCTGATTTGTTGTTGGAAACCCGGGTGGTGCCATATAAACATGGGAGGGGTAGGCTCAGCTGCAGGATGTGGGATGTTGAACAGTCGGACCAGACTCCTGAGCAGACGTGTGCTCAGATCTAAACGGATTCTGCCAGGCAAAATGAAATTCCCATTATTTTTAATTAATCCTTAATTAAAATATATTACTCCGCAGATTCCGCAAATCTCTCTTAATATGCAAATGCAGCCCATTCAAGGATATTTACATATCATTAATTAAAACGGCACATTCTTTCAGTCTAACAAGCTGAGGGCCTTGGCTGCTGCCATGCTGGCACATGACAACTGGCCTGGCATTACTGAGGCCAAACAGTGCAAAGATGTTCAGTGTCAGCCACTCTGCATGGCATTATGGCTCTTGCCCATTCACCTCCAGAATTTGGGGCACATGTCTGGATCACTTCAACTGCTCCGCTGACCCTCCATGTGCTGGGTCAACAAACAGCCAAGGAGTAACCATTTGGTATGAGACCAACTGTGTCCTCTGAAACCCACCTCAGTTCCAAGATGCCCAATTCATTATCTCCAGCAGCATTCCTATAACTTTGCACAAATAGCAGATGCTACAGTTATTTTGAGATCTTTGGGGGGAGTAGCTCTTCACAAGCATTACTGTAGCCTATTTTAAGAGTCATGGTTCTATGAAAAAAAGCATTTGCCCCTTTTGGATTTTCTGAATCTTTGCATATCATTGCACTGATTTCCTTTCAAAGCTTAATGTGCATACTTAAATATAAAGAAAACCTGAGTGAATAAATAAGATCACAATTTGGTGCTTCTTTTATTAATTTCATAAACAAAGTTATCTAACACAAATGGGCCAATGTAAAAATCTAATCACCTCCTTAGATTCAGCAACTGGTAGCATCGTTTTTTTTAAAGCTGCAGTAAGCCCAACCAAACACTTCATGTGATCTGTAATTTGTCAACACATTGCTGTGTAGAAATTTTGACCTATTCTGCCATGGCAACTTAATTCAACCTAGTAACGTGAGAATTTTCTGTCATAAGCTACTTGTTTCAAGTCTCGCACACCATTTCTTTGAAGGTTAGGTCCAGATTTTGACGTTCCCATTCCAAAATTTGAATTTCTTCACCATCCATTCCCTTGGAAGTTTGGGCTCATGATCTTGCTGCGTGACCTACTTGTGCTTTGATGGATAAACAGTCCTGCAGAATTTTGTGATGCAAAGGAAAATTCATGTTGGCCAAGTCCAACATGTTGACCAAAGCAACACAAAACTATGTTATTGCAAACCCCCTCCCTTTGCTTAACAGTTGGTACTGTCAAATAAGATGTTTCATTTCCTCCAGAAAAAAAAAGATCCTTGTAGAATCCCCAAAATTCCATTTTTGACATTTGTTTTTAGAAATTTCTTTTTGAGTGAGGCATGCCAGGTTTTTAGAATATGACTGTGGCGAGGGGAGCCTAAGTGTGGAAGATTTATACAAGGCAGAGTTAGCCCAAATCAGTCCTGATCATATAGTAAAGTATTCCCTTTGGCCCTGGTGTTCCCTTTAATTTATCTCTTTTCACCAAGCAACATAATGTAACTGTATTTCAAAAGGCTTTTTTTTAAAATGGTTTTTTTAATTTGCCTGTTTTAGTTTCTGAATTCAATTCTGGCCTTAAATAAAAATTGGGAACCCTATAGATAGCAGGATGCATATGGCCCAGGAAATAGTTTTAGGGTCTCAGATAAGTCTACGATGCATATAGTTGTCCTCAATTTACGACTACAATTGAGTCTAAACTGTTGCTAAGTGGAACATTTGTTAAGTGAGTTTTGCCCCATTTTACAACCCTTCTTGCCACAGTTGTTAAGTGAATCACTGCAGTTGTTAAGTTAGTAAAACAGTTATTAAGTGAATCTGGTTTCCCCATGTACTTTACTTGTAAGAAGGTTGCAGAAGCTGATCACATGGCCCCAAGGCATTGCAACTGTCATAAATATGAATCAGTTCCCAAGCATCTGAATTTTGATCATGTGACCATGGGGATACTGCAATGGTCATAAGTGTGAAAAATGGTTATAAGTGACTTTTTTCAGTGCTGTTGTAACTTCAAACTGTCACTAAATGAATTGTTGTAAATCGAGAACTAACTTTAAGAGCCGCAGTGGTGCAGTAGTTAGAATGCAGTACTGCAGACTACTTCTGCTGACTGCCGGCTCCCTGCAATTTGACAGTTCGGGTCTCACCAGGCTCAAGGTTGACTCAAACTTCCACCCTTCCGGGGTCAGTAAAATGAGGAGCCAGGTTGTTGGGGGCAATATGCTGACTCCGTAAAACGGCTTAGAGAGGGCTGTAAAAAGCACTGTGAAATGGTATATAAGTCTAAGTGCTATTGCTATGGCACTTAGACTCAAGTTACTGAAAACCCAAATTTAGGCTTTCATCCAAAAATAGTTTGATTTAAAAATTGGTTTTGGTTGAAATGTAGAAGTGCTACATTAAATGCTAAAAGGAGGTTATACTAATAACCCATTAATATTTTCATACTTTTTATAACAGAATAACAGAGTTGAAAGGGACCCTGGAGGTCTTCTAGTCCAACCCCCTGCTCAGGCAGGAAACCCTATACCCGTAATGGCGAACCTATGGCACGCATGCCAGAGGTGGCACGCAGAGCCCTCTCTGTGGGCACACGTACCATCACCAGCTGGTCTTCTGGTTTCCAGCCAGCTGGTCTTCGCAAGTGCAGTGGCGCCAGAAAACCGGCCAAAAAACAGGCTGTTTTTCAGGCCATTTTACGGGCTGTTTTCAGGCCGTTTTTGGCCCGAAAACAGGCCCTGAAACTGGCTAAAAAACAGGCATACACACACCAGCCAGCTGGTCTTTGAGTTTCCGGCACTCTGGCAAGTGCACATGCACACACATGCATGATGCACGTTCCAGTTTGGGCACTCAGTGCCGAAAAGATTTGCCATCACTGCCCTATACCATTTCAGACAAACGGTTGCCCAATAAACTTAAATTTCTTAAAAATTTCCAGTGTTGAGCTTTCACAACTTCTGGAGGAAAGTTGTTCCACTGATTAATTGTTCTTTGTAATGCAATATGTAATATTTGTAATATGAGTCTAAGTGCTATTGCTATCTAATGGGGAGAGGGAGGTAAAATACATATCATTCAAAAATACAAAAGTAACGTAATGTCAGACTACTGGATGTCCCCAAAAATGAACCCTTTGTGACAATCAATCAAGAACTGTGCCTGAAACAATGCAAATTGGCCAGCTTCATTGAGGCAATTAAAAATTGTATCCAATTAACAACAACATCCACATTATTGTGCATCCAGTGTGCCAAATAACAAAAAAGTGCCTCCATGCTTATCAGCTTCACCCAGCCAGCAATGATACTACTACCCTCCTGCAAACTTCTCAGAACCCTTGTTTTAGGACATGTAGAAGTATGTGCACCTGGGGAGGACTCCCATATACCTCTCGGGGCATCCCTGTGTGTGGAAAAGGATGGCCCTACCCCAACCTCTCTTTTCGCCTGCCTGGTTGGAACTCCTAAGAGTTGAATCTGCAGGGAAAGCACCACAAAGAAATTGCTTGATTGTTCTCCCAAGTAGCATCTCAGACACAGAGACATCAGAGAATATTTGCAGATTGGGCGTTTGGCTTGCTTGATAAATAACAGGATTTTTAAACCACACCAGTCACATGGCTTTTGGCTGTGTTCTTCCCTTTGACCCCAAGGACACTCAGTCATGGAAACCAGGAGCAGAGCAATGGCGAAGGGAAATGGGGCAGCCAAAAGGCTCATCTGCTTTCCACTGGTAATACTAGTAACTAGACCTTGAAGTAGCCCCTGAACCAGCATATAATTGTACTCTGAATGAATGAACAAGCAAATAAATGGTTTTGTGTTAATATAGTCTCAAACCATTCTGATTAGATGTGTGAGATGGAATTTGCTTTAAATTCTAATCAACTGGGTTTCATATTAAATGCGCTTTTTGCTCCTTTTCCTTTACCATTTTCTTGCAGTTTTCCTGCCCTTCTTCTCCCCTTCCCCTCATTTCCAGTGGGGTGTGTGTGTGTGTGTGTGTGTGTGTGTGTGTGTGTGTATAGAACACTGTTTTCTTAATATCCCCTCAGATACCAGTCATGTTTCCCAGAGGGGAACAATTTTATGAATTCTTCCTGTATCAGTAAAGAGATTGGCCTTCTCAGTTGGCAAATAATATTTTATATGTAGATTTTCATATATTCTTGACATTTTGTGTGACGCTATGGTTTGTGAGGTCTGAATTCCTAAGTGCTTTTAGATTTAAGTCCATATGTTTTATGTTTTCTTCCTCTCTTTCCCCAGATCCTTCATAGTTCTACAGGATGAATAAATTAGACTCAAAGGAGTACATGATGGATTTTCCATTATTAATTTTCTCTTTAGTTATTTGTATTCATTTTTCTCTCTCCTCCCTACACCCCACCCTTGTCTCTATTACTCTGTGTGACTATATTTAGGTCTGAAATCAGCAATAGCTTTTTGTTTGTCTAGCTGCGTGTGTGCATCTGTATGTGCACATGTACACACACACATACACACAGGCACACACTGGAGGAAAGAATGCTGTTTATACTTTCTGTTTTGATAAACTGACATCCGCCCCCACTCCAGAGCTCTGAACAGGGATTTGATCAGAGCCATTCCTCTACTCTGTTAGAACACATTAAACACCCACCCAGACCCCTGATTCTGCTTCCATCGCCAAACCTTTCACTCTCCTTTAATGAGAATTTCTCCTAATTATTTCAGTGGCTGTAGCACAGGGGCCGCAGTGTACTTAGATCTTGATTCCTGGGACGTGACTGTTATGCTGATCAAGGAAAGGGATCAATAATTTAGGCTCCAACTTTAATGGCAGAGCTGAGAGCTAAGAGTCTGCAGGCAGGCTCTCTTCTTGAGGAGATTCGTGGAGTATTAACACCTTCCACTACATTTTGTCTGCTGCTACTACCAGTTCTTGAAGAAACCTTATGTTGCTGTTATCTATGTTGTATGTTTGTAATTTCCTTCTCTTTTCTTTGCTGTGACTCAAGCAAACAGTTTCCAGGTTTTCCCAGTTTATATTTTAAATTACACTGAGTCACACTTTATCCTCTCTATACCTTAAATGACCTAGTTTTATTGATTAATAAGTAAATTATAAACATATATCTCTGCTTTGCATTTATTCTTCAGGTGGAATATGAAATATCACCTATACATGCATACCACATGAATGAATAAAATAAAATATTATTTACTTTTTCTGTCCAGGAATATGTCTGAATATGGAGACAATGCAATGGAATTGTTGTTTCTGCTTGTAAATGAAGTTGTCTCTTTTGTTGTCTCTTTTGTGTTGTTTTAAATATCAGAGATAACCTTGTTCATTGGCTGAATATTTTCAGAAGTTTTGTGAAATTCCAAGATTTTCATAATATATCTGGGACAATTTAATATAATTGTAATACCTACTATATAACTCGTGCCCTATTGGGTCATCGTTTCAGAAATATTTCTTACCTAAATAGAGAAACAGAATGACCATAGGTGATAAAAAAAAAATAGTGGAAGTGAGAGCAACTTCCTACAAGCTTTTCCATTCAGTTTCCTTGTGGGAAGCTGGCAGGGAGCATCAGAAATCTTCTTTCCTTCCCTCCAACCCTTCCACCCTTTCTTCCTCCCTCATTGTTCCTTCCTCAATCTCTCCCCGCCATTTCCTCCCTCCCTCCCTCCCTCAAAAGTTTCCAGCTTTCTCATTTACTTTGCTTGTGGGGAGCTTGCAGGGAGAAAGTCAGTGGGGAAGCTAACAGGAGGATGCAAGTTCAAGGCCGTTGGCAGGTTAAACTTTAATTTTCACAGAAGTAAAAATGCATCCCAGCATTACTTGGTTGAAAACATTTTGCCTTTCTCCCAGTTAAAAATTGTATACATGATAGTTTTAGTAGCAGATGACTCCCAATGGGACTAGGACAGCCTTCCACAATCTGCTGCCTATTATGTTTATTGAATTAAAACTTTATATTATCCCAGGGTTCGGAAGATTATGGTAACTTTGATCTATGGACTAGAGAAGGTACAATTGTACTTGGTCTTTTAGAGTAAAAAGGGAACTGCAGTGCCATGAAGTACAAGTAGTCCTCAAGTTATGAATGTAATGGAGCCTGCCAATTACACTCATAACCCAAGGATTCGTTGGAGTGAGTCACGTAAAGTGAACATGAAAACTCCCTCTTTCACCCACACATTCGCTAATTGAATGTGCAGGTTATTAAATGCACGAAGTATTTCAGGGTGGGGAAAGCTATGGGGGCAGGGGTCTTGTGATGGAACAGGCCACCCAAGGACTTCCCTGACCCACTGAGATACTTCATGCACTCCACAATTGCTCCTCCCCATCCTGCCATGCCAGGTCTCACTTACTTGCGAAGATCTAGCGAGATGTTTCCTCCCTGCTGTCATTTCTTTGCCTGCTCCCAGCACTCCAAAAGCAGAGTGGTGAGAGCAGAGGGAGAGCGGGATGAGCATGCCCTGCTCGGCTTGCAATCTCCCTCTAGACTCCGGTTGTCTGCAAAAAGCCCTTGCCCCTGAAAACATTTTTGGCACAAGGCCTTTTTGCAAAGATGACTGTCGCGTCCCTCCCAGGATCTGTTTTTGGTGGCAAGAGTTTATGCAAAGATGACCCGAGCCTAGAGGGATGCATTCTCCCTGTAGGCTTCGGCAAGTCTTTGCAAAAATCCTTTGCCAGCAAGAACGGAGCCCGGGAGGGATGTACTGGCCCCTCCCAGGCTCTGTTCTTGCCAGCAAAGGCTTTTTGCAAAGATGACCAGAGCCTACAGGGACGCAATCTCCCTGCAGACTTCAGCAAGGAAATGGCAAATGGAGGGAAGACCTGACAGATTGAAGCCCTCCCTCTATTTGCAAAGCCTTTTGCCACAGATTCATCCAGGCCTCAATTCACAGAGAATAGCAGCCTAAAGTAGTGCGAGATCTCATGCTATTGATCTCGTGTGATCTTGCAGTACTTTAGGTCTTCGTTTTCTGCGAATGTATGATATGAAGGTATGAAGCACCGAAACAGGCAAAGAAACCACTGCAGAGAGAAGACAGCTTGTTAGATTTTTGCAAGGTAAGTGAGTCTCCACAGGCCCAGTGCTTGTGGAGACTGGTGGGAGGTGGGGAAATAGGGAGGCCAAATGTTGCAGTGCCTCTGCAGTCTTTCATTAGGGTGAACGACTGCCGTTGTACTGCAACATTCGTAACTTCGGGACCGGGTCGTAAGTACTTGGAGTGTGTATGTTTATGTTGTAACTTTGAATGGTCTCTAAGTGAACTGTCATAACTTGAAGATTACATGTAATGGAGTGCTAATAACATTGTTTATGATGGGTAATGGATGATGATGGGTGGTGATAGAATGGCTATGAACTGCATCATAGCTTTAGGAAGGGTGATAGGAGCCATGGTGCCATTTGGGGAAGGTTAGACCATGGTTCTCAATCTTGCATCTCCTAAATCACAAAACGTGCACAGTGGTTTACACAGAGCTACATATAGACACTGAAATCCCCCCTCCCCCAAAACACACACACTTTTAAGTACTTTCTGAAACACAGAGTACCACTGCATACAGCAATGATACAGTGGTATTGTCAGATCTGCCTGGCTGACATCCTGCCATAAAAAGAAGAAGGGGAAGGAAGATGAAAGAGGGAAAGATGAAAGAGCAATAAAGCTTTGTGTGTACATGATAGGAAATTGGGAAGGGGAAATGACAGCTGAAAAGGACCAGAGCAACTAGATCCTGTGTGTACCAGCATCCCACAGCCAGGTACCCTGAGAAATATACAGATTACCCCCAAACATCTCAATCTTGGCGAGCTCCGGTTGGCCGGAAACGGACCGGTCATGGGGGTAGGGAGAAATGGGCTGGGGGAAAACCTACACCTTATTTTTGTATCCAGTGAATGAAGTACTTTCAGAGTTGGCATCCAATACTCTTAGTACAAGAACCCTTTGCTTTAACCAATTGGAGTCAAAGGCTTTTATTTCCTAAGGGATTGGATTTGGGCAGGTCTGACAGGTATCTTCATAGGAGGAGCAGGGCTAAACATTCCATCCTTTTTAATATTTTGGAGGAACTTGGCATAAAAGGGTCCCCAACCCAGCAGTGAAATCTGGCCAGATCTATCCGGCTCACGCGAACCAGCAGCGGGAGGCTCCACCCACCCAGGACGTCATTATGTCCCATTTTTTACCCTCTGTGCATGCGCAGAAGGCTCTGCGCTTATGCAGAAGAGGCGCACATGCTCACATTTCCGAACCAGTAGCGAAGGTAAGTGCATTTCACTGCTGTCCCAACCTTTTGAGCACCAGGGACTGGTTCCATGGAGCAGGGTTTTTCTGCGGACCAGAGGGGGCGTGATTTCGCATGCTGCCTGCATCCCGCGGATGGGGCTTCGCTTGTTTCTGCAGCCCGGTTGCTGGCATGCGGCAGCCCAGACTGGGGGTTGGACATCCCTGCTATAGACTACAGAGGAATGCAGAAAGGAAACAAGAAGCCCTTTTATTTTTCAAAATAGAGAAAATCAAGGAGCCTGGCATATATTTGTGGATGGAGATCCAGAATTTTTGACTGGCTATATTGGCCTTTAAAAACTTCTTGTCACTATCAGCTTTGTGAGATTACCCGTAACCTCAGATACAACATGGGGTGTGAATGACGATAACCAAGTTCAAGATATGTCTTTATGATGAACTCCAAATCATTAATATCAGTGAAAGGATGCTCCTCCTTATCCAGGACGAACTGTAGGAGAAGTACAAGGGATCATTATGCTTGCTTGCTAGAAGCTGAAAGGGGGGGAGGTTGGAGGCAGTAGAAATCAGTTTTCATCAATTAATTTTGAGCCAAAAGAAAGTAAAAATGGATAGAATTGCTATATAATGGCCTGCACAAGGAACAATGGTTACAGCAGTTTTACAGAAAACCTCCACACACAGATAAATATTTACATGTTGATTCCCACCACCCACTGGAGCACAAAAAGGGAGTCATCAGAACCCTACATCACTGACCTGAAGGCTTGCCTGCCAGCAAAGATGGCAAAGAAAAAGAACTAAAACACATCAAGGAAGCCCTCAGAACATGTGGCTATCCCAAGTGGGCCTTCATCAAATCTCAAACGACCCTACAGGAGCTCCTCCATAACAGGCAACGAAGAGAACAATAAACAAAACAACATCATTCCATACATTGCAGGAATATTGGAAAAGCTCAGGAGGATCTTCAGCCAACACAACATACGTGCACATTTCAAACCCAAGAGTTCACTAAGACTTCACCCCAAGGATAAAACACCCAGACACAAACTGAGCAACATGGTATATACAGTACAATGCAGTGAGCCATGTACAGATCTGTACATTGGGGAAACAAAACAACCACTTCATAAACACATGGCACAACATAGGAGAACAAACCCATCAGGACTAGATTCAACAGTCCATCTGCATTTAAATTACAAAGGCCACTCTTTTGAAGACAGCAGAGTCCACATTTTGGACAGAGAGGACCGCTAGTTTTAAAGAGGGGTCAAAGAGGCCATCTATGTCAAAATTGAAGTGGCCCTCTCTCAACAAAGAGGAGGGGATATGACATCATCTATCTCCAGTCTACAACACAGTCCTTCCAACTATTTCAAGAAGGCTCCACACCCATTTGCACCACTAATGTGACCCTGGTGACACAGATAAACCTTCAGGTGGCCTTATTGACGCACTAAAAGAATGCAAATGACCAGCTGTCTGCAAGGAGTATAAATCCTTCCATTTCCCACCATCTAGTCAGAGCTGAAGAAGCTTCTTGGATGAGAAGTGAAAAGTCTTCAAAGAAAAAACCGGAAAGTTTTGAAAAAGCACCTTTGGGACACAAGGGATAATATAGGTAAGGAGATTAGGTTGCATAAGGCAAAAAGTAAAATTTCAAGTAAGAATTGGAGATGCTTGCTTGATTAAAGCATCCAGAGATTCCAAGAATTCTGAAAAGATTAACAAAAATTCCTAGACTGTTAATCATATTCCCAGGCTGATACTGAAGTGTGCCAAAATTAAATTTCAAGGCACACCTGAAAAGTACTGTTTGACATTTTGAGAGAAGCAAAATGATTTTCTGATTTTTGGTGCTTTTTATCTCATTAAGCTGCACATTGAGAAAATTCAATTCTACCTCCAGTTGTGTCATCTGAACTACCTTTCCTAAAAAAATCTTTCTACAGGAGATTTTCAGAATGCACAATTATTTGGTAAGGCTATCAAGTGTATAATACTTTGAATTTTTGCCATCTAGTAGTTCCTACATACTATGCAGAAATAATTGAAGCTTTCCTTGGAAGCACATATGTATCTTGGTAGGTTGATAGAAAGAGGTGGGAGTTGTTTTGATGATGGAAGAACTGTTACTATTAAATGACTGACCTTTTTAATGAAGTGAGCCTTGCAGCTTTGGGCTCTGTTTGTGAAATATGAACTCCTGGCACTGTTTCCTCTCCTCCAAATTATGAACATAAGAACAGTGACCAGTGATACTTTAAAAGAATCTGTCTCAATGTTGGATTGAGGACTGCTATTCTTCACATTTTGGTTATGGGTTTTTTATGAAACCAATGCAACATGGCATTTGACTGTTTTATGGATGCATAGTGAGCACATAAAGATGCATTGCTAGGCCCTTTTTAGCCATATAAAATGTAATAATCTGTAGACATCTGTACAGGCGCATAGAGTTTAAGACAGAGACTAGGAAAGGATTCATTGTGGGTTAAGATTAAGGTCTATAATACTTTAGGTTTGGTTTGATAGACATAAGCTTTCCAGTCTTTATCATATATAGTACTGTATATCCTTGCAAACACAGCAAATTAAAAGTAAAGGAGGGCACATTTTATGCCCTATTTTATTCTGGCTTCCTTAGGGGGCCGGAATGTATTCCTTTCAGTTTGCACCTGCATTCTAACAGAACGGAACGGAACGGAACGGTATGGAACGGTACGGAACGGAACGGAACGGAACGGTATGGAACGGAACGGAACAGAACGGAACGGAACGGAACTGAACTGAATTCTATATTTGCCAAGTGTGATTGGGCATACAAGGAGTTTGTCTTTGGTGCATATGCTCTCAGTGTACATAAAAAAGAAAAAAATGCATTAATCAAGAATCATAAGATACAACACTTAGTGATAGTCATAGGTTATTAAATAAGCAATCAAATCATACTAGGAAACAAATAAAACAATATAAATCATAGGGATATAAGCAACAAGGTTTAGTCATAAGTGGGAGGAGATAGATAATAGTAAGGATGAGAAGAATACAGTCTTAGTAAATAGTTTGACAGTGTTGTGGAAATTAGTTGTTTAGCAGAGTGATGGCATTCGGGGAAAAACTGTCCTTGTGTCTAGTTGTTCTGGTGTGCAGTGCCCGATAGCATTGTTTTGAGGGTAGAAGTTGAAACAATTTATGTCCAGGATGTGAGGGGTCTGTAGATATTTTCACAGCCCTCTTTTTGACTCATGCAGTATTCAGGTCTTCAATGAAAGGCAGGTTGGTAGCAATTGTTTTTTTTTTTTTTTGCAGTTCTAATTATCCATTGAAGGCTGTGTTTGTCTTGTTTGGTTGCAGAGCAGAGGTGAAATCTACTTACCTTCCCTACCAGTTCGGAAGTGCACGCTTTGCACATGCACATGCACACCACATGTGCCCTTGGACCCTCTGCGCATGTGCAAAGCAGATTACTTCCTGGTTAAAACAAGGAAGTAATGACATCTGGGCGGGTGGGCAGAGCCTCGCGCTGCCGCTGCTCCCGGTTCTCTGAACCACGCGCCACCGCCGCTACTGGTTCGGCCGAACAAGTAGCATTTCACCCCTGTTGCAGAGCCAAACCAGACAGTTATAGAGGTGCAGATGACACTCAATAATTCCTCTGTAGAAGGAGCTGCTGTATCAGCAGCTCCTTGGGCAGTTTGAGTTTTCTGAGTTGGCTCAGAAATAATATTCTTTGTTGTGCTTTTTTGATGACATTTTTGATGTTAGGTGTCCATTTTAAGTTTTGAGATATGATAGAACTTAGAAACTTGAAGGTCTCTACTGTTGATACTGTGTTGTCTAGTATTGAAAGAGGTGGTAGTATAGGAGGGTTTCTCCTAAAATCTACCACCATTTCTACGGTTTTGAGTGTATTTAGTTCAAGATTTTTCCAGTTGCACCACAAGGCTAGTTGTTCAACCTCCCATCTGTATGCAGATTCATCGTTGTCTCAAATGAGACCAATCACTGTTGTATCATCTGCAAACTTCAGTACTTTAACAGAGGAATCTTTTGAGATGCTGTCATTGGTATATAGAGAGAAGTGGAGAGAGTACACAGCCCTGGGGGTGGGGGGGGGCTGTGCTAATTGTACAGGTATCTGATGTGATTTTGCCTAGCTTCACCTGCTGCTTCCTGTCTGTTAGGAAGCTTATGATCCACTTACAAGTGTGGTCAGGTGACAGCTAGCTGATTTAGTTTAGTTAGAAGAATAACTATCTGGGAAAGCAAAGGGAAATCATCAAAGCCATTAAAAAGCAAAAGTTAGAATATTTTGGACATGTGATGTGACACCCAGAAAAACACGGCATCCATCCCTTAATCCTCCAGGGAAAAATTGAAGGCAAACGAGGTCCAGACAGAAGAAGAATGGCTTCAAAACCTAAGGGACTGGTTTGGACAAAACTCAGCAGCACTTTTTCATGTGGCTGTTAACAAAAATAGGATTGTTAACATAATCACCAACATCCGATGATGGATATGGCAGAAGGAGGAGGAGGAGGAGGAGGAGAAGGAAGAAGAGGAAGAGGAAGAAGGAAGAAGAGGAAGAGGAAGAAGGAGGAGGAGGAGGAGGAGGAGAATATCTGGAATGATGGTATCGAATTGGCTGAGTTGAAGTCTACAAAGAGGACCCTTGCATAGGTCTTTGGAGATTCAAGATGTTGTAGGATATAGTGCAGAGCCATATTAACAGCATCATCTGTTGATCTATTTGCTTGGTAGGCAAATTGTAAGGGGTCTAACAGTGGACCTATGATGGTTTTCAGATGGACCAGCACTAGCCTTTCAAAGGTTTTAGAGCAACCAGTCTGAAGTCATTCAATTCCTTGATGGAGGGTTTCTTCGGCACTGGGATGATAGTAGAGCATTTGAAGCAAGCAGGAACATAGCACATCTCTAGTTATTTATTAAAGATGTGGGTGAAGATGGGGGCCAGTTGGTCAGCACAAGCTTTTAAGCAAGAAGGAGTTATCTTGTCTGGGCCTGATGCTTTTCCTGGCTTTTGTCTGTGAAATAGACCGTGCATCTTATTTTCTGTAATCACCAGAGCTGGTGGGCCCAATGGGATGGGGTCAGTTGTAGGAGGCTTGGGTGTTGTTAGTGTGTCTGAGATGGGGATTGTGGAGATAGGTGGCAGTAGTCTACTGAGCTCTGGTGGCTCAGTAGACTAAGGCAGTTATTAACATCCACTTACATCTGCTGTCTGCAATTACTGCAAGTTCAAATCCCACCAGGCTCAAGGTTGACTCAGCCTTCCATCCTTTCTAAGGTAGGTAAAATGAGGACCCAGATTATGGGGGCAATAAGCTGACTTTGTATAAATATACAAAAGTATGAAGGCTATTGCTTAACACATTGTAAGCCACCCTGAGTCTCCGGAGAAGAGCGGCATATAAATCAAATTTAAAAAGCAAAACAAAACAAAACCTACAGTAAAACACATTCATGTCATCTGCCAGTTGTTGATTTCCTTCAGCATAGGAAGGGGGTTTGCTGTAACTGGTGATATTTTCAAGAGTTTTCCACATGTTTGCTGCTTCATTTGTTGAGAACTGATTCCTTAGTTTTTCAGAGTAGCTTCTTTTTGCTGCTCTGATCTCCCTTATTAGTACATTTCTGTCCTGATTGTACAGCATTCTATTGCCTTCTCTGTAGTCTTCCTCTTTGGTACAATGTCACTGCTTAAGTTTAGCTGTGAACCAAAGTTTATTGTTACTGTATATTTGTACGTTTCTGGTCGGCACACATAGGTCTTCACAAAAACTGACATACGATGTTACAGTATCTGTGAGCTCATCCAAGTCTGCGGAGATATCTTCGAAAACATTCCAATCAGTGTAGTCAAGGCAAGCCTGTAGCTTTAGCTTTGCCTCCTCAGTTCAAGTCCTTACTGATTTAATTGTTGGTTTCATAGTTTTAAGTCTTTGTAAGCAGGTATAAGGTGAATCATGCAATGATCAGAGTATAGTATAAGAGTAGAATATAAATAGAGTACATATTTGCAAACCAATCTATTGACATCTGAGGAATGTTTAAGATTATGTTTAATGGAGGTTTCACATTATAATCCTTTGCAGTTTTGTGATTAATTTGCACAAGTTTTTAAATTTTTGCTATATAAACCAAAAATAAAATTGATTGCAATTGAAATTGGGACCATTTTGTCTATCTAGTTATCCTTTCTTATTTTTGGCATAGATGTGTGCAAATCACCTCTCTGCCCACTTAATATCCCATTTAATATCTTGCTCAAATCATCTGGTTGGAAAGGCAGATCTCTCTTCGCATGTTAGAGTAGGCTGATGGGAGCAAGAGGAAGGAGGGGACAGCCCCGGTTTCTTTGGAGGGCTTTGGAGGGCTAAGCCAGAAATGACTGATTGGCCTCGCCAAAGTGTTTAAACACTAGAATTGAAATTAATGTCCCCTATTTGCTGGCTAGACTGATAATACGCTGCAGCAAACCAGCTCACTAAAGTAAAATGAATGTTTGTTTATCCTCATGAAATATACATCAAAACGTGTTGGGTGAGAAAAGCTTAATGAGTGGAAGGATCATGGTTTCTTTTTTTTTTCCAGGTCCAGAGAGCTACCCGTTAGTTTCCATTCAGAACTTTTTTTTAACACCAACATGTCCACAGCTGTGTCTCTTGCACATTAATAGGACTTTAATGGAAAAGCTGGTTGATCTGTCCAAAGATATTGATGAGTGTTCCACATTCATATTAATCATCTCATTGCAGAAAGAAATGAACGGGAGGAGCCACTGGCTTTCTGTCAGGTGCCACTCCAAGTCCTGCATTGCCAAGAACTGGCTGGGTTGTGTAAAGATTGAAACAATTTGAGCCCTGGATGATCCAATGGGCTGACTAGACAAGGAATATTCTGGGCTTCTATTTAACATGAAAATCTTTAGGATCCTGCCAATAACTCCATTACATTTAATTATATTGAGAAGGGGAAAGATCTGTCAACAATATTCTCCCATTGATTTTTATTCACACCCCAACAATTTTACTGCTGGATATTTTTGTGGTGACGTGTTTTTCCCTCTTTCTGGGGATGCTTTACTTTCCCTTCCTCTCCCCCAATGCTGAATGTTTCTTGATAGAAAACAAGTTGCATTTCTTTATGGCTTATGGCAAACTGCCTTGATTACTTCTACTGTTGTACCCATTATGTGAATTAAATATGTATTCAGTTGCACACTGCTTGCAGTGTTATTGCAGGGTGACATATGGTACCAACTCAATTAGAATTAAGCTAGCATTAGATAACCCTTTTGATTGTATGCTTCCCAAACTATGCTGTGGTATCAATTGATGTTGTATTAATAGAAGGCCACAGCTACTTTTTGCTGCCAATGTCCAGGCCATGTTGACAAGGGGCAAGGGCAAACCAGTTGCTTATGCAATCATTTTCCATCTATAACAAAACAATAGTACTAAGTCCTATATATATATATCCTCACTCCATGCGATGTCCAGCTAATAAATGTTGGGGGCAAATAGGAGGATAGAAAAATATCAGTAGTGATGAAAGGTTTAGTCTTATGCCAATTCTGTTTGTAAAACTTTTTCTCAAAAAAAAAAGTTTTCTGAATTCAGCAGGATGGTAGTGGTATTTCCATCCTTGTCTTTACTTGACCTCTCAGAGGATTTCAATGCCATCAACCATGATATCCTTCTGGATTGACTCAGAAAATTAGGGGGGACTGCATGTTGTTGCGGTGGTTCACCTTCTTTCTCTGGGGTTGATTCCAGTTGAAGGTGAGTAAGGAGAAGACATCTCCCCTTGGGATGACAGAAGAGTTAACACTCTCCCTCTCCTATTTAATATTTACATGAGACCGATGGCTGAAGTCATCTGTCACCATGGGATGAGATACGATACCCAGCTTTACATCTATTCCCTTGACAAGTGATCCTGTGGATATCCTATCTTGAGGTCTGGAAACTGTGAGGATCTGGAATAGGGAACAACAGTCTTCAACAGAATCTTGGCAAGACTGAGTGGTTTTGGGTTTGGAGGCCCTCTGGTCTAGGACTGTGGAGCAAGATGGTAGTCTGCCTCAAACAGATCCTGTGTGCAATCTGGTGGTCGTCTTGGACCACAACACCTACTTGAGGAGTAGGTGACTGACATGGCTGGGAGGAGCTTTGCACAACTTTATATTTATGCCAGTTGCACTTGTTCCTGAATCAAGGGGACCCACTCACAGTCATGTCCTGGTCACCTCCTGATTGGATGATTACAATGCACTCTGCCCTTGAGAAGTATCCAGAAGTTTCAGCTCCAGAATACAGCAGCACAAGCAGTTATGGAGCACACAGTTCACCTCTGCTATGTGAAGTGCATTGGTTACCAGTTTGTTTCCAAGTCCAAGTCAAAGTAATGGTGTTGACTGAATCCCTACATGGCTTGATGGGCTTATCTGCCCATCCCATCAGATCCAATAGAATGGGTATATTATGTATTCCATAGTCAAGGGAGCTTCATTTGGTGGGCCCTATGCTGTTTGGCTGGGGTACCCACATCGTAGAATCTTCTCTTCTTAGAGATGATATTCCTTCATCACTCCTGAGGTTTTGAAGGTCCCCTAAGACCTGGTTATGCCAGCAGACCTAGACACTCCAAGAGATTAGTGAACTAGTGAGGTAGATCCCTTATTGATAATATTCCTCTGTCTTTCTGTTTTAGTTCTGATTTTATAGTTGTTAATGCTTTTAAAATTATTACATAGTGGTTTTAGATAATGACTGTTTTATATTTCTACCGCTTTATTGGATTGTTGTATATTATCCAGGGTTGCTTTCTGTGTGATGGGAGACTATGTAAATATAATAAACAAACGAGCAAACAAATAGAAACTATCTAATCTGAATGAATACAATATATAAATTTAGTTCTGAATAGCATAGCAAGTTCTATTCAATTCTCATTTTCCATTATTTTATTTGTCTGTGGCTGTATGAGTAGTTTGTCAATGTGCACTTTAATAATTTGTAACACATTTCCTTTTTTTTGATAATAAATTAGTATACCCTCTGAAACAAATATATTAAAAGTATATGAATATGTAGAAAATCAGTGTGCAAAAGAGAATTTTAAAAGGCTTAGGTAACCAAGTTTTAAGGAGTTATCTATCAAGATATGACACTTAAACAAATGTGGGACTATAAAACTTCAATATCAACAGATCTTGCCTATCATCCCATGTAGATAATATATTTAGAATCAATTCCTGGGTATCAGTTAAATGCATGACCAGATATATGTCAAACTATGAAAGAAATTTAACGATCAACTTTTTTTTTTACTTTTTCCATTACTGCTTTTAAAAATAATTGTTTCAGTCCTTTGCTTAAACAGTTAGGCTGTTTGTTCATCCAAGAAAAATGAGGTAGACATCTAATGCAAACACTAATGGCTCTCCTTTTTTTCACTACCTGCAAGTGAGACTCAAATTGTAATGATACTTACTAGGACTGGGCCTCACATCCCACTAACAGCATGAAAATGGCTCATTAACAGTTTTTAGGGGATATATCTTCATGTTGTCACTTTAATTTATCTGTAGGCATCTTAAAGCTGTATTTAGTATTGTTTCTTCTTCCAGCAAAGGTGACCTGCCATGTCTCACTGATAAAGTTGGTAATTAAGTTGGGACTGCCCCTTTCCAGTTGGTTACTTTAGGCTGCTATGAGCTTACACTCTTTCCCACTGAGCGCTGCCATCCATGCCATGGTGGTTTGGGCTGCTGGAGAAAACTGGGGGCATCTGGATCCTGCAGATGATATGACCTGGCATTAGGGAGAGTCTATACATAGATGGGGTTAGCACTCTGCTGGAGCACTGGGCTTGTTTTGTTTTAACAAGAGCACTAGTGCCCCAAAAGATTAAATCAGAAAAGAGAGGTGGATTTTGCAGACTGTTGGTTGCTACTTCTGTCCCAGATTAATGCATTACTGTTCTTTCTCCACTTCCGCTGACAAGTGGGTTTGTGTAGTTATACTTATTTCTGTTTTTAATATTTTAGAAGGACACCATTTGGCTTATCCCAGTACTATTTTGCTTACCGTATTTTTCGGAATATAAAACGCACCAGACTACAAGACACACCTTAGTTTTTGGGAAGGAAAATAAGAAAAAAGCTGATTGGTGGGTGGATCGGCCTCCCGGAATAACCCCAATTAGCTGTTCCCAGAGGTGAATTTTAGCAAGAGGTTCCTTGATTGTGAGCTCTGTGCCTTCCTTCTTCTTCTTCTTTTTTTTTTGTTTGCTTTTTTTTCTGCCTCTGAAACTTCTGAAAATCTGTTTCAGAAAAAACTTTTTTTCCTGGCTCTGAAAGCCTCCGAAACAGAGCTTCAGAAAAAAAGCCTCTGAAGCTCTGTTTGGGGGCTTCTTTTCTGAAGCTTCGTTTCTGATGCTTTTTTCAGCCTCTGAAACCTCCATTTCAGAAGCTTGGCGGGGCTACATTTGGAGTATAAGACACACCCAGATTTTCACCCTCTTATTTTGGGGGTAAAAGGTTCGTCTTACACTCTAAAAAATACAGTATTTCATGGGCTACTGCTGTAGGGTGCTCGCGGCAGCTATTTAATGCCAGCACTGCAATTTCCTTTATTGCTTGGGAGAGGTGGACCTGGAGTGAAATTGAAAAGTATTTGTGTGTGTGTGTGTGTGTGTTTTGCCGCCTATTCGCACGTGGCAACTCAAGGCAGCTTACAGAATATAAAGCCCCATATAAAAACAATAAAATTAATTTTGCCAGTTTCCCTTTTTTATCCAAGTAAGAGTTCACAGGATAGCTGGGGGGGGGGGGGGCATGGGCTAAATAGGGAACTACCAGCAATGGCAATTTACTGCATACCCTGATGGTCTCTTGCGACATTTATCAATTGCTTTCTCTTACTTCACACCTCAGCCATCTGACAGGTGGGCTGAAGCAAAAGGGAACTCTCCTTCCAATCTTTTCATCTTTCTTTTTTTTTTTAATTTCTTTATTAAGGCATTTATTGATACAAAAAAGTCAAAGATAGACAAAGAGAAAAAAAAGAAAAAGAAAAAAAAGCAAACAAAAAAGGAAAAACACACAAACAACAAATAAACAACGTAAAAAATAAAACTTTTACAAATTAATTCAACGTTTCCGGTCTTGAGGAGTCTTTTCACATATAGATCATATTTACACTGTGTATTTACGTTGTTATTTATACAAAATTGATTTTGTTTCAATTATGCCAAAGCAGTATTAATTGCATAGTATTTTATACACATAATCACTTTTCTAGCAATGTGCTTATTCCACCTGTTCATCTTAATTTCTTATCAAACTCTCGCATCTGCTAGTTCTGCTTGAGTTTCCTGTTCCTTAACCATTCATACCACGGGTCCCATGCACTATAGAATTCTGATTCCTCTCTGTCATGTATCTCTAGTGTTAACTTGTCCAATTCGGCACATTCTAAAATCTTTCTGATAATGTGCTCTTCGGGTGGTATGTTTTCTTCTTTCCAATATTGAGCCAAAGTAATCCTGGCAGCTGTTATTATATGTGTCGCCAAATATCTCTTCTTTCTTGCATATGATTTTTTAAGGATTCCCAGGAGAAATATTTTAGGGTCTAATTCCAGAGTATCTCCCAAAATTTCCTTCAGCCAATTATTTATCATCTTCCAGAAGTTTTTTGTTTTGGGACAGGTCCACCAGCAGTGGTAGTATGTACCCTGTTGGTGCCCGCATTTCCAGCATTTGGGGCTCGCTCCAGGAAATATTTTAGCGATCCTGGCTGGTGCCAAGTGCCACCTAAAAATCATTTTATATTGATTTTCTTTAAGTGTTGTGGCCTTGGTCATTTTTAAATTGTTTGTCCAGATTTGGTCCCATTCTTCCAGGGTTATAGTCTGTCCAATATTTTTGGCCCATGCTAGCATTGTGTTCTTTACCGTTTCCTCCATTAAATCATATTCTACTAAAAATTTATATATTTTTGATAGTAATTTCTCATCCGTGCCCATCCAAATTTTATCTAAATCGTTCCTACTTAACTCTATTCCCGGGTCCTCCTTATCTTTTTTATATCTTGATTTAATTTGGGCATATGTCCACCATTCTATACTGATACCTTGTTCTTTTAATTCTTCTATTGTTTTAATGTTCCCTGTCCCATCTAAAATTTCTTTGTATCTAGCTGTCTTTCCCAATTCTAGAACATTTGGGTATATTATTGCCTCCATTGTGGAGAGCCATCTAGGAATTTTAACGTAATGTTTTTTCTTTGTCTCTTTCCATGTTGCCATAAGGATGTCTCTTATTTTGTGTCTGTGAAAGTAGGTTCTCGTTTTTCCCCCCGTTTCCCAAAGGTAGAAGTGCCATCCTTTCTGAAGGTCATATCCTTCCAACGTCAATATCCTTTTATTGGTCAGGGTTGCCCAGTCTTTCAACCAAATTAAATTTGCCGCTTTGTAATATGTCTCCCATATTGGGAGTCCAAATCCTCCACGTTCCTTTTTGTCCTGCATATCTCTAATTGCGATCCTCGGTTTTTTCCCTCCCCATATAAATTTTCTTGTAATAGTATTAAGTTCTTGGAAAAATTTTTTATCTAATTTAATTGGCGCTGTTTGGAACAAATACAATAATTTAGGTAGAACACTCATCTTAATTGCTGAGATTCTTCCTAAGAAGGATATTTGTAATTTCCCCCATTTTTCTAGATCTTTTTTAATGTTTTTAATCAGGGGTGTATATTTATCCTCTTTGAGGGCAGAATGTCTTTTAGATACCCAGATTCCCAAGTATTTGACTTTTTTAACTACTTCAATTCCCATTAATTCTTCTAGGGCTTTTATTCGTATTTTGGACATATTCTTGGTTAATATTTTAGTTTTAACTTTATTAAATTTAAGTCCTGCCATCTCTCCATATTTGCCAAATTCGTCTAATATTTGTACGCCTGATTCCAATGGTTCTTCTATAATTACTGCCACGTCGTCTGCAAATGCTTGAATTTTATGTTTCTTTCCTAATTTTAAGACCCTTGATCTGTTTATTCCCTCTGATTTTTTTAAGGAGGACTTCTAACGCCAATATAAATAATAACGGTGATAATGGACATCCCTGCCTCACCCCCTTTTTGATTGAGAATGATTTCGTTAATTCCCCATTGACCAAAATATTTGCCTTTTGCTTCTCATAGATGGTTGCTATTGCTTTTGCGAAATTTTGCCCAAATCCCATTTTATTTATTTGTTGGATCATAAATTCCCAATTTAAATTATCAAAGGCCTTCTGGACGTCTACAAAAATCAGTGCCATTTCCTGGCCTGTGTGGTCTTCGTAATATTCTACCACATCCAATATTGTTCTTATATTGTTTCTAATTTGTCTCCCTGGGATAAATCCATTTTGGTCACTGTGTATTATTCTATTTAATATCTTTTTCAGCCTTTCTGCCAAGATGCTCATAAATATCTTATAGTCCGTGTTAAGTAAAGAAATTGGTCTATAATTCTTGATCAATTTTGTGTCTGTCCCTTCCTTAGGGAGGAGTGTAATATACGCCTCCCTCCATGATTCTGGTATTTTAGATTTCATTAATGCTTCATTAAATATTGCTAACAGTTTTGGGAGCAAAATTTCTTCCAGTTCAGGATTTTGATATAGTTCCCCTGGAAATCCATCTGGGCCCGGTGATTTATTCTTTTTAAGTTTGGAGGTTGCCATCTTCAACTCTGCCATCGTAATTTCTTTATTTAATAAATCTTTCTCTTCTTCCTCGATCTATGGTAGTCTTTCTTCCGATAAATATTGGTTTATTTTTTTCTTTAGATATCTCTTCCTCTGTATACAATGTGGTGTAATATTCACGGATTAGTTCCAATTTCTCCTCCTCCTTATTGATTATATGACCCTCGGAGTTCTCTAATTGATATATTATCCCTTTTTCTTTCTCTTTTTTTAATCTGTATGATAGCCATCTCCCTGGTTTATTGGCATGTTCAAAATAGTATTGTTTGGTTCTTTTAATTTCTTGTGCTAAGTTTTCTTGATCCATTATATTTATTTTATGACGGGTCATCATCCAATTTTGTTTTGCTAATTCATTATCTGGAGTTTGTTGGATTTCCTTCTCTGTTTCTATCAATTTTTCCAGCAACGCCCTTTGGCGTTCTCTTTTTTCTTTGTTCTTATGAGCATTGTATGCAATAGCAAGTCCTCTTAAAAAGGCCTTCATGGAATCCCATATTATCCCTCGTTCCATCGGGTTTTTTTCATTTCTTTCAAAAAAATCCAATAGCTCTTTCTTTAATTTTCCAATATTTTGTTTATCTTGAAGAAATTGGATGTTTAACCGCCATCTTGTATTTACCCTTCTATATTTCCTTTTCCACTTAATTTCCAGCGGATTGTGATCTGCCCATATGTTAGGTAAGATCTCCGCTGACAAAATATCCATGCCAAGGTTCCTACTCACCCACATCATATCTATTCTCGACCAGGTTTTTTTTGGATTCGAATAAAAGGTATATTGTTTTTTGTGTGGGTTTAGAGTTCGCCAAATGTCTATCAAATTTAACTCATCAATTAATTCAAAAAAGGGTTTCGGTAAGCTTTTTCTTTTTCCTTTTTGTCCTTTGGGTCTTTTATGATCTTTATTCGGGTCTGAAACTCCACTGAAGTCCCCTATTATGCATATATTATTATTGTTTGCCATAGTGCTAATTACCTCTCTAAATTTGTTATAGAAATTTTTGTTCGGGGCATATTCTGGAAGCATAAGTAAAAGGACGCTTTGTCCATCTCCAATTGCATAATCGAGTCTTCCAGGTCCCTATTCTGTGCCATTAATTTTTGATCAATAGCATCCAAATCCTTTTCTTGCTCTTCCACTTTTGATTCAATTTTCTTGATTTTTTGTTCATTTGCTTGGATTGCTTGTTGAAAATCGTTCATTTTTTGGTCTATAGTTTTAATATCTGACTTCAGTTCTATGTGGTTATTTGCCATTTTCTCCTGCATCTGAAGCATCGTTTCCTGAATTGATGTTAGCGATAATTGCATTGCTTGCATGGTGGGTATCATGGTTGCCAGGCTTTCTGTGGATTTTTGGGTTGCAGGGGATGACATTGTAATTGTTGGGTTTGAAGTATTTGGCGCTATCTTTTTTCCTGTTTTAGTTACTGTGGCGGCGTAACTTGTCATCTCAATCAAAATTTTTGCTTGTTCTTTTATAATCCTATCTATGTTTTTCCAAATGGTCATCCACTGATTACCCCTCTTGTTATTGTATATAGTGATTCTGCTATAAGATATTCTTATTAGGTAGTTTCAGATATCAGTTGCATACGTTCTTATTACAATAATGACAATCAATACTATATAGATAGTTAAATAATTAAATGACTTTTTAACTTAATTAGGTATTTCTGTATAAATCCTTATCTTATTCAATATATAAGCAGATATAATATAGTTAATATAAATATAATTTTTACCTTTCTGATTGGTACAATTGACTTAAGTATAAATAGAGGTTTTAAACAAGATATTAATAAATCAAATCCGAAAACACAAGAGAAACTTATTAATTGTAACTTATTATTAACTATTCGATTTTATAACTTATTCTTATGTATCCAACATTAAATATTCCTTAAAGTTAATATAATATCATCTAAAGAAATTTTATTCAAAAAAGTATCAATATAGACTTAACTCTAAATAGTTCTAATATTATATAAGTAACTATAGTTATAATATAAATAATCCTAATATAAATATATAAATATATATGTAATATAAATATAAAAAATTTAGCACCAGTTGATTAATACTTATAATAAATTTAAAGAGAAAAGGAGAGAAAAAGAAGATATAGAAAGAGGGTTAAAGAGGGGGAGGGCAGAGCGGGATGATATGATAAGTTAATTAGTTGTTCCTATTTAATTATTTTATTACTTGCCACCCTCACTTGTCTCAGTCCAGAGGGAGGGAGCAAATTGCCACAGTATTTAATTCGGTCCAGCACAAGTCTATATTTTTGAGTCTATATTTTTGCTTCTCTCAAAGTCCACCCTCGAGTCCTCTGGGGGTTCTTCCCGTCGCTCTGGCCACTCGTTCTTCTTCTTGTTGGTTGCTCAAAATGGGCGCACTTCCTGTCTTGCGCTGTCAGCACTCCTTTCGCCCAATCTGCAGCCTCGTCTTCTCGCTCCACCAAACTCCTCCTGACGATCTTTCCCGACACGTTCGTTCAGTTTTTAACTGTGCCCTCACTCCGTCTTGTGGTTTTCTCCACTCCGATCTCTCCAGCCATTCCGGGATCCACTCGCTGTCTCCTTTGGTGTTTTCTTTTAGTCGCTGCCCGGTCTCCGCTTTGCTCTCTCTTCCCGGTCCGACCAGCTCACTTACGACAGCATTTGGTGTGCATTAGGGATAGCGGTATGAATGCTTTTGACACCCCTCTCGCCGGAATTCCTTGCTTCCTTGCTTCCTTACTCTGTTGATTTGCGAGGCTTCATGTCTGCCATTAGACAGCAGACGCGCCGCGTTAGTTTGGCCGTGAAAGTAGGTCCTGCAGGGTGGCTTTGTGATTCCCCACTCTGCCTGCCGACACCTCACTATTGCCCGCTGAGCCCTTCAAGTTCCCACGCCTCGAAGGGTCCCTAAAATGCAGCGATTTGTGGTGTTAAGCAGGAGCGATCGTTCCTACCACGCCATGTCACCTTGATCCTCAACCGGAAGTCCCTTTTCATCTTTCATAGACTATCAGTCTATTTCTGAACACAGGAGAGCACTAAATCCGGGTCCCCAAAAATAACCTGGCTATTCACCTGCCAAAAATAACAAATAAGTTTTTTTGTGAATGTCTAGAAATGAACAAAATGATTACTTTGTTTGGAAGGGGGAGTTTGTTACAATACTAGCATATAATCCTCAATGGAACTACATCTACTTGGAGGGAAGCATGCAGTAGACTACCTCAAGGTTCTGTTTTGGGGCTGGTGTTCTTCAACATCTTCATAAATGATCTAGGCAAGGGGATAGAAGGATATCAGAGGCTTAGCATAAAAATCATGATAATTAATAGTACCACTTTATACTGCACTAGTGTGGCCATGTTTGAAATATTGTGTTCGGTTCTGGTCACCATGATACAAAAAAGATACTGAGACCCTAGAAAGAGTGCAGAGAAGAGCAACAAAGATGATAAGGAGTCTGCAGGATAAATCATATGAGCAACAGTAAAGGGAACTAGGTATGTCTAACCTAATAAAGAGAAAAGTTAGGGGTGACATGATAGCTGTCTTTTGGTACATAAAGGGCTGTCACAAAGAGGTGAGGGTTGACTTATTTTCCAAAGTTCTTGAGGGTAGGACAAGAAGCAATGGGTGGAAACTGTTATATACAATTTGGAACTATAGAGGAATTTCATAACAGTTATAACAATTAACCAGTGAAACAGTTTGCCTTCCGGAGTTGTGGGTGCTCCTTTGCTGAAGGTTTTCAAGAAAAGATTGGACAACCATTTGTCTGGGATGATATCAGGTCCCCTGCCTTAGGCAGGGGGTTGGACTAGAAGACCCTAGTCTTCTCCAAGGACCCTACCATCCCTTTGATTCTATGACTCTATATATGTGGCCTCAAAGTTCCTCAGAAAATTCCCTCATGCTTCCAGCTATATCTGAAACTTGCCAACTGGGGTATGAGGGGAGGGATACAAGTTCTCTTCCAAAAGAACTCCAGGAACGTGTTTAAACTAACATGCTTATAACAGAGCTCAATCCATATTCAGCAATAGCCCAAAGAACATGTCAGAAACATAGGCTATCACACAGGCAGCACAATAGCTTGCTAAAGCCTCTGTCCCCTCTGCCAAAGTCCATCCTACTACTGACAGTAAGGACAACAATGGAGGTTCTTTTCCCCAGCAGGAATTGACCTGGCAGGGATTGCAGTGGAAACGAAGCCAGAAAAATCCATCAGTTGCTGTTTTTGAATTGTCCCGCTGAAAACTATAAGAACAAGACTAGTGTCCAGCCTAGTTACTGAAGCAGAATAGGACTTTGTCAGGGGCAGCCCACTGTATGCTGCCACATTTTTCTGCCAGTTTGGGAACTAAGAAAATACATACTAATGCAGCTATTTGCTGACATGGGAAGGATGGTGGCATTAGTAATGATGGTGAGGTTGAAAGAGCCCCAGAAGCAGACTCATATCCTGGAAAAAGACTGAATTTGGGTAAGGTCAGTCCCTACCATCCCTCTGAGCATAAAGCAGTAACACTGCAGAGGGACTCTCACATTTGAACAGAAAGAGTGACAATGATATTTGGTTGAGGGGTCACCACCTTGGTACTTGGAAAAACATGTAAGGAGAAATGTTGAATTCACTGCAAGGCATATGATTATGTAGAAGGGGAGGGGGGGGGATAAATAGCGTGCTTTCTTTTGTATGCCATAGAAGAGATCTCAAGTATTTTTTTTTTCATCTGTCAAGTGTTTAAGGTCTTGCTCCTCCTTCCATGCATACATTTTCTTTCTTTTTTTTCCTTTATGTTTTGTGCGTGTGTGTGGGGGGGTATGCATGTGTGTGTGTGTGTGTGTGTGTGTGTGTGTGTGTGTGTGTAAAACCCCCAGCAGAAAGCAAGCTGTGATGCTGTCGTCCACAGTGTTGATGTTATTTATTTTCCTCAGTTGCTGCTCTGGAAGCCTGGAGTTGACAGAGCGGTTTTGTAGAATAGAAACATTATAGACTGTTACTGTCAGGGTGTTAAATGTGATGGATAGAGAAATAGAGCAAAGGGAGGGGACGTTATACTAGCCATGTCTGAGCACCAGGGTGCTCATGGGAAAATAAACCATCCGCATATAAGAAATGAATGAGGTAATGTGGCGGGAGGTAATGGGCTCTCACAACGCGCCAGAACAGAAATTCTTATTACAGGGTGGACTTAACCCTTGCTGTGCTTCTCATTCCCTTGGCATGTTTGGTGGAACTGAACTTTTGTATGCCTTTGTCAGTTCTCTTATTTTATTGTTGTTACTTGCAAAATGTTCAGAATTGTGATGGACAGTGACATGTATGTGTGCTGATGAGCAACCAAGAAAAAGATGTGTGAGGGGGCCCAGGCAGTTAGATAAAGGTGGGAAAGTAGGCGAATAACAAGTCTCTCTCTGCTCTGTCAACATAGTTTACTTCGTCTATGGAGATTCTCAGTCATCCAGGTCATGGTTGTCCCAAAGGTGCTTTTTCAAGAGGCAACTGGACTCTGTGACAATTATGCAGTAGGTGTGAGAACTAGTCGCAAATCAGTTTTATCACTTTTATAAGTTCAAATAGTTGCTAAATGAATGTTTTAAGTCAAAAACTATTTGTAAGCTCATCAGCAAAACAGGTACAAGTAATCCTTGATTTAGGACAACAGAGCCTGGAATTTCAGTTGAAACCCATTGTGGTGATAAGCCCCATGTGATTGGACTCAATTTTATAACCATTTTTAGAACAGTGATAAAATAAGTCACTGCAGTTGTTAATTGAATCATGTGGTCATTACATGAATCCAACGTATCCAGTTGGTGTTTTTTGCTATTTTCTGCTGGAAAAATGTCAAAAAACATCAAAATGTGAAATCACATGACTGAAGGATGCTGCAGCCGATTGAAATGCAAGCTGATTGCCAAGCACCCAAAATGTGATCACATGACCATAGTTGTAACTTCGAGGATGAGTTGTAACTAGCTTTTTTTTTTTTTGAAGTCTGACATAACCTCAAATAGTCATTAAGCAACTGATCTTAAGTTGAGGACTACTTGTACTAAACATTTTCTTGCTCCTGCTAATTCCAGTCTCAGGAGTGGGAAAGATATTAGTCCCCTCCCCTTTCATCTATGTCTTGCAACATGATCAGAGATATATTGTTAACACATGAGTGTGTGATGGAAGATACAAGTATTCCGTTCCCCACAATCCATGCTTCAAATTTATTCCACTCCTCTTGCTATCAGTTTATTAACGTATCTACTAAGTTTGGCAAATTGCAGGAACTTTTCAGTTCATGTCAGGAAGATAGTACCTCACAATCTGTGAGCCTAATTATGGTCTCTCTAGATCACAAGTCCTCAAACTTGGCAGCTTTAAGACTTGTGGACTTCAACTCTCAGAATTCTCCAGCCAGCCAGCTATGCTGGCTGGAGAATTCTGAAAGTTGAAGTCCACAAGTCTTAAAGCTGCTAAGTTTGAGGACTCCTGCTCTTGATCAATGGGGTGAAATTTCAGTCCACAGATATAATCTTGATCACCTCACTTTCTTAATTTGCATTTAATCATCTCTAATCTTTGTTACTGGTATATATCCTGCCTATATGTCCAGCATATGTACTGGTTCTTCTAAGTGTTCTTCTTGCACTCTGCCTGACCTTTCCCAGACGTCTAGATCTTCATTGGCCTCCAGAGCTCTGTGATATTATCATCATGACTGAGATGTTACTGAGAGTTGGCTTTGTTTTCTTTTGTTTGGGGGTGCAACCAAGGTATTTCTTGAATGCCTTTGTTCTTCAGTGTGATTCCATGCATAGATTCACATAGATGTTGAGTCTCTGCTTTGTCATGATAAAACTAATCAATTAAATAGTAGATTGTTTCTTCATGGAGGGACTTTGGAGATCGGAAACTGGTATTTATGCTGGTTGTATGGTACTCTATATCCCCGAAAATAAGATCCCCTGATAATAAGCCAAATTGGGCTTTTGAGCGCATGCACTAAAATAATCCTCCCCCCGAAAATATTTAAACACAGAGCTGGAAATCAGGTAAGACGGCAAAAGGAGCCCCATCTTGCTCCACGTGCCCCAAAATAATAAGACCTCCCCAAAAATAAGTCCAAGCGCTTATTTTGGGGTTCAAAAAAATAAGACAGAGTCTTATTTTCAGGGAAATACGGTAGAATGATTTTGGGATGGAGATTTCTACAAAAATCTGAAGATAAAAAGGACATTTGATAATTTCACTTACTGCATTTTTGGCCACTATCTTTGTTGGAATGCAGCTCCCAGATTAATTTCAAAATTATTTTGGCCTTCAACCTGCAAACCCCATGTATTTGGCAATTTTAGGAAAGTTGCCATTTTTGGGATTTTATGTTTTCTATACTTCAGTTAAAGTATATGTTGACTGACTTTCTTGAGCAATGTCTGCTTTGAATAAATTGTGTTGTTTCAGTATTTTATTTGATACAGACTAGCTTATTTTTATCCATGCTAACTAATAAGTCTGAGTGATCTAGAGGTTTACTCCATGGATTAACTGATAACCCTGCAGCTGTACTCAAGTGTGAGCGATATGTTTTTAATTCTTAGTTTAAGTTTCTGCAACAGAGTTTGGATTGTGTTATGATAATTATACTAATGTGATAATGCTGGAATACATGTCTAACGTTGATGGGAGGCTAATAACCTGGGCAGTAGTTATCCATCTGAAATAAGGGAGCATCCTTTTACCATTGCAATACTATTCAATATATCTTGAGCACTTAAAGCAATTGTTTAATGTTGATGCATGTTGACGAACAATTCATTCACTACATCATTTCATATATAGGCAAAATTATTTTAGAACATATTGTCCAAATACACATTTTGCCAAAGGGAAAACCATAACAAGAAAGCAGACACACACACTCCTCGGATTTTAAAGCAAGTAGAATAATTATTATAGAGCAAATGCAATACAGCTTTAAGCAATATGTTAATAATATGATGGAGTGGAGGAAATGTTTAAGAGTGAGTGAACCTTGGAATTACTTCATTTATGACAAGTAGGGGAACTGTGGTTTAGTAACCAGAAAAATGCATTGGCAATGCAATGGTATCACTGGAAACACTAGAAGATTTAATGTTAGATTTAAGAATTTGCATAAATATAATAGGATGTTATAGAAGTATTTTAAACCACTGTTTTAAAAATTAAACTTATCAAGTATAATTTTGCTATAAATTGAAATTTATCATTGTAAATGAACCCCTTTCCTGACCCCATTTTGCTGATCCTCATCCAGAACAGTATTCTGAGTGGTCCTCCAAGTGTTGACAGTCACATGATTATTTATTTATTTATTTATTTGGCAGAATTTATATGCCGCCCTTCTCCCGAAGGACTCAGGGTGGCGAACACAGGTTAAAAACATACAATGATAAAATAATAAAATCCCATTAAAACCAAATTAAAATCAATAAATAAGAGAACCCAAGAGTCAACATCAGCCCATTCGTTGGAATAGCCAAGTCTTCAGGCCTCGACGGAAGGTGCGGAGATCCGGGGCCGTCCGGAGCTCGGTGGGTAGTTTGTTCCAAAGGGTAGAGGCACCCACAGAGAACATCCTATCCCTGGGTGTCGCCAGATGGCATTGCCTAGTCGACGGTACCCTGAGGAGAGCGGCTCTATGAGAGTGGACAGGATGGTGGGAAGCAGGCAGGAGATGGTCCTGCAAGTACCCTGAGCCTAAGCCATGTAGGGCTTTATAGGTCAATACCAGCACCTTGAACTGAATCTGGTGCACCACTGGTAACCAGTGCAGTTTGCGCAGGAGAGGTGTTACATGGGAGTAACGAGGCGCTCCCGTAACCACCCATGTGGCCACATTCTGGACCAGCTGGAGCCCCCGGGTGCACTTCAAGGGCAGCCCCATGTAGAGGGAATTGCAGTAATCCAAGTGGGATGTAACCAGGGCATGAGTGACCGTGCAAAGGGCATCACGGTTAGGAAAGGGCGCAACTGGGGCACCAGGTGTACCTGTGCAAAAGCCCCCCTGATCACGATCGTCAAGTGTTCTTCTAAAGACAGCCAGGAATCCAGGAGGACACCCAAGTTGTGGGCCCTTTCAACGGGGGCAAGTACCTTCCCCCCTTCAAAAGTGACAGGACCTCTAGAGCGCATGATGCCGGCAATCACAGCCACTCAGTCTTGGAAAGGTTGAGTCTGAATCTGTTCCTACCCATCCAGACCCGCACCGCCTCCAGGCATCGGGACATCACAGAAAGGGCATCCCCCGGGTGGTCCGGGATGGAGATGTATAATTGAGTATCATCGGCGTACTGATGATACCTCACCCCGAAACCACAAATGTTCTCCATTGTGGGTGGAGACAGCAGCCAGCATGGGTTGTCCCAGCCCATTCAGATTGAAGGACTGAGTCTGTCGTAGGTCTTAAATCCCGCCTATGTTGCCGGGCAGACCCAGCTTTGACTCAGTCCTTCAGTCTGGACAGGCGTGTGGGACTGTTTCTCTGGCTCTTTTTGGGAGAATTTCTCTTTTTCTGAGCTTTCAGCTTTCTTCTTCCCTTTACCCTTTGTTGGATTTCCTGGTTTGAATTGGACTGTTTACTTGGATGTTGCTTCTGGATTCTGGATATTACAGTAAGAACATTGCCTCAGGTGCGGGCTCTCCGCTTCTGAGGGGCTTTTTCCCTGATCGTTATTTGTTGCTGGGGGCCTGCGGAGCTTCACGCTCCCTTTCGAGGCTGTTATTTGCCCTTCCTACTCGCCACAGCTATTGCGGAGCTTCGCGCTCCCCTGCGCGCCTCTTTCTGTCATTTTTGGCGCCGGATTGCTTTGAGCGGTTTTTTTTTCGCCGCTGCCAACTCCGCCGCGGCTCCTTTGCATAGAGCCAACTAACAGCTGACGGATTGAAGCTGGAGTGGCGTGGGGGCTTGATTGACACGGCCCAACTTTTGTTAGGTCTAGCGAGCGGCGATTTGGTTCCTAGCAGAGTTTTTGCGCTCCCTTTGTCGCCTTGCCTTGCTCTCGCTGCCCTTTGAGTTTTCAGGCAGCCACCATTTGCGGAGTCTAGCGCTCCCGTTAGACAGTTGGTTAGGCCCCGCCTTTTCTGCTGAACTCGGATGTGGTCTGATTTGGCGCCTTTGCGATCCGCGGCAGCCATTGGTGGAGTCTCGCGCTCCCGTTGCTACGAGGTATTTCAGCCATACCTTCTTCCTTACTGTGGGCCTTTGTGGAGCTTTGCGCTCCCACACTAGTGTGTGTGTGTGAGGTTTGCCCAGTTGTTTCTGGTGCTCCTCTGTTCCCAGGGATAGGGTCTACTTGGCTCTCCCTATTGGCTCTTCCTGCTTGCCTCTGCTGTGGAGCTTCGCGCTCCCCCCCCCTTGGAATCTTTTTGGGTCCTTTACTGTCAGCTAATTATGCCCAAAAGCCTGCATAAATCTACTCATGGGCGGAGAGCCTCCAGTTCTACAAGGGAGGTGGCATCTACCATGGCTACGTCTTCGACTATGTCTTCTTCTGCCACGGCACCACGCCCTCGGCACAGGTCAGCTGCTCACTCTGGCTCCTCCAAGGCGGAGCGTCGCCGTGATAAAGTTTTGCAAAAAATCTGTGCCAAGGCTAGCGGGCAAAAACTGGCCAAGGACGGAGAGCCTGTTTCGGGCCGTGAGGCCACTTCTTCGTCAGCTGTGGCACATTCTGACCAGGCTTCCCTGAAGGACTGCCCCATGGTAATCCAGCCTGATGCTCTGTGGGGCACTTCGCTTATCCCTGAGCCTCCTCCTGAAGCCTCAGCTTCCATTATTTTGCCACCTCCTCCTGCTGTTTTGCCACCTCCCACTGAGCCGGCTCTCTCTCAGCAGTCCACAACACCTGCAGCTGGAGTCACTCAACCTGCTGCCCTCTTGACCCCAGAGCAGATACAGCAATTCATCGCTGCGGCTGTGCAGCAGTCACTGGCAGCTCAGTTTCGTCCATCAAGCAGGGTAGCTTCGGTATCATCAGGAATCCGTTCAGTTCGTTCCGTCTCCTGCCCTGAGGAAGCATGGGCTCCGGAAGTGCCTGCCTCTCCTGTCTCGTCTGCAGGGTCTCCTACATCTTCTTCACCTGAGATGGAAGTTCAGGACTTCGACCTTTCGGAGGATGAAGGTCTTCCACCGGACCAGCCCGCCTTCACTGGCCTTTTTCCCCAGGCGTTATTCAAATCGCTGTTGTTCAAGGCCGTTAACACGGCGGGGTTTGCCACTCCTCCGGTGCAGTCGCCTCTTCCAGGCCCTTCTGGGGCATTGGATCCGCTCTTCGCTGAGCCCTCCAGGCTGGTGGACGTTATCCCTACTCCCCCACTATTTCTGGATGTTATCAAGAAGCAATGGGGTGCTCTGGGGTCGGCTCCTTCACCCTCTGTTATGGACTGGCGGAATTTTAATGTTGCATCTGAGCTTTCCGCGCTACTTGAGGTGCCTTCCATCGACGCCCCTGTGGCTGCTCTGCTCTCCAACACAACTATCCCGGGCCATCCTGACGAAGGGCTACGTCCGGATGAATGCCGTTCTGTCCAAGTCTTGCAACGGGCCTTCCAGGGGGCAGCCTGGGCCATCCGCTCTGCATCTACTGCTTCGTTCTTTAATCGAACCGCGTTACTCTGGCTACGTCAATTGCAAGACAATTTAACGTCAGAGGACATCCGAGTGAAGCAGGACTTGAATAAGATCATAGCTGCTCTGCAATTCTCGGCTGATTCCACCCTTCATGCGGCCCGGTTTGCGGCCAAGTCTTTGGCGTCTTCTGTAGTGGCCCGCCGCTTAGTTTGGCTACGTCATTGGCAGGCGGATGCCCGTCATAAGTGGCATTTGGCATCGGTTCCCTTTATGGGATCCAAATTGTTTGGAGATTCGTTGGACGCATTCCTCGTGGAGACGAGGGATAAACGAAAAGTCCTGCCAGCTGCATACCGTAGAGGGGAACCCAGATTTGCCCCTTACCCTTCCCGCTCCCAAGCACGGGGGTTGGATGGTGCTAGCACTTCCTTTTCCTCTCATAGGCTGCAGGGTTCGTTTAATTCCAGACTTCGTGGTCCTCAAGATAGGTCATTCAGAGGTAGGCCTTTTTTGTCTAAATGGCCCTTTCGGGGGGGGGGGGGGGGGGTTTTTTTCGCCGCCGCCGTTAGCTGCATCCCGGACCCTCCCATTGGTGGCAGATTGGCCCTCTTTGTCCACCATTGGGAACGTTCTACATCCGATCAGTGGGTCCTGGCCACCTTACGATCCGGGTTGGCCATAGAGTTTGTCTCCCCTCCCCCGATGTCTTTTGTTTGCTGTTCTTGTTCGAGTTCTCCTGCTAATCAATCCCGGATGAACTTGGCGGTTCAGCATCTCCTCGCCATCAGAGCGATTTAGGAAGTTCCTGATGGTGAAAGGGGTACAGGGTTTTACTCCAGGGTTTTCCTAGTACCTAAGTCATCGGGGTGGTGGTGACCTATTCTAGATCTTAAACGTCTGAACCGGTATGTTGTTTACCGGAAATTTAAAATGCAGTCTCTAAAAACGATTCTTGACGGCGTTCAGAGGGGCGATCTTCTCTCTTCTATTGATCTTACAGAGGCCTATCTCCACATCCCTATCCTGCCTTCCCATAGGAAATTTCTCCGTTTTTATTATGGCAGTTCCCATTACCAGTATAGGGCTCTTCCCTTTGGCCTCTCCTCTGCCCCTCGGAGCTTTACCAAGGTCTTAGCGGCTTTGGCCGCTTCCCTTCGAGCCCAGGCGATTCGTCTCCAGTGTTACCTGGATGACATTTTAATTTTGTCTTCTTTCCCTCAGCAAGCAGTTGCAGATGTACATACTACTGTTCATACATTGGCATCCCACGGCTTCTCCGTTAACGCAGAAAAGAGTCACCTTACCCCCTCTACCCGTTTGGTTCACCTAGGGGCATTAATAGATTCAGTGGCTGGGAAGGTATATCTCTCGCAGGAGCGACAGGACAGTTTGAGGGCACTAGTGGCCAAGGTTGAGGGCTCCCGTACTTCTTCTCCCTTTGTGTTATCTCAGCTTTTGGGGAAAATGATCTCTGCTATTTCTATTGTCCCTTGGGCCCAGCTTCACTCCCGTGAGCTCCAGTGGTTTCTTTTGCCATTGCAGAAGTCAGGCAAAGGGACCTCATCAATCCAGCTTCCAGTACCTCGGAATGTTCGCAGGTCCCTACGTTGGTGGCGTTCATCGGCGATTTCAGCAGGCTGCCTCTTCTTCGAGCCTCAGCGAATAGTAGTCACCTCGGATGCCAGTCTTCGAGGTTGGGGGGCTCATTGCCAGGGTCAGATGGCCCAGGGTCTGTGGACTCCCAAGGACACTCGGAGACCGATCAACTGGCTAGAGCTGCAGGCGGTGTTTCTGGCTCTTCGCTCATTCCACCGCCTTGTGGCCAGCTCTCACGGACAATATAACCGCGAAAGCGCACGTCAACCGTCTCGGAGGCACGCGGTCCAAGACTCTAATGGCAGTCTCCATGAAATTGGGGCTCTGGGCGGAACGCCACCTAGCGTACCTCAGAGTGGAACACATCTCCGGGACTGCAAACACCCAGGCAGACTGGTTGAGTCGCCAACATGTAGACCATGCGGAATGGCGTCTCCATCCCTGGATCTTCCGGGACTTGACAGCTCGTTACGGTCTTCCGGAGGTCAATCTATTTGCGACTTCAGCGAATGCACAGCTCCCTCGCTTTTTCGCCTGTTATCCATCTCCACAAGCAGAAGCCGTCAACGCACTTCGGTCCCTGTGGCCCGCGGGGCTCCTGTACGTGTTTCCACCAATCCCTCTGCTGGCCAAGGTCATCTGAAAACTGTTGATGGAACGTGCGGAGGTGATCCTTGTGGCCCCCCAATGGCCTCGGAGGCCCTGGTTTGCGGACCTTCTCTCCTTGTCTGTCGCCCCCTCATGGCGCCTTCCCCAGGAAGCGGACGTTCTGATGCAAGGGGAGCTGCAACACCCGGATGTCCCTTGGCTCAACTTGACCGCTTGGCGGTTGAGCGGTGCATGCTGACTGAGGCTAATATTCCTCGGGACGTGGTTCATACAATTCAAGCCTCTCGTTGGCCGTCCACGGACCGTATATATTCGGCCACTTGGCGGGCCTTTTGTATTTGGTGTGAGCAGCATGAGGTCTCTCCTCTGCAGGCGTCTATTGTGAATATTTTAGTATTTTTGCAAGTCGGCCTGTCCAAAGGTCTCTCCCCGAACACTTTGCGACGCCAGGTGGCAGCTATCTCGTCGGTTCTTACCTGTGGCAAACTGACCTCCTTGGCCCATCACCCTTTTATTCGGCGATTTTTACGTGGGGCTGTGAATTTGTGCCCTCCTGTTATCCATCGCTACCTGACGTGAGACCTTTCGCTTGTTTTGAACTCTCTCACGGGCCCACCGTACGAACCTCTTCGGTCAACAAGTCTACGTCTGTTATCGTGTAAAGTCGCCTTTTTAGTCACCATAACTTCGGCCCGCCGGATTTCAGAAATCGCGTCTCTCTCCACTCGCTCGGATCTTTGTGTGTTCCATGCGGACCGGGTCGTCCTCCGGTTGGATCCAACCTTTGTACCCAAAGTCAACACGACCTTCCACCGTTTGCAGGAACTTATCCTGCCTGATTTCTGCCCGCATCCCGTTCATCCTCGGGAGCGCAAGTGGCAGATGCTGGATGTTCGCCGGGCTCTCCGAGTGTATCTAAAGCGGACGGCTTCACTCCGCCGGACTGAGGCCTTGTTTGTCCCCTTACCAACCTCCTTGGGGACAAAAGTGTCGTCCTCCACTATCGGTCACTGGATCCGGCAAACTATTTCTTCAGCTTACGAACTTCGTGCCTTGCCAAGGCCTCCTCATGTGACGGCTCATTCGACTCGCAGCGCGGCGACTTCAGCGGCTTGGGCTACTCAAGCATCCTTGATTGAGATCTGCAGGGCGGCTACTTGGACCTCTCCGTCCCCTTTTATCCATCATTACAAACTGGACAAGTTCGCTTCGGCGGAGGCCACATTTGGTCGTCGAGTGTTGCAGAGGGTTCTGCCAGGAGAGGGTTCTACGGACCAGACTGGTCCCCCCCAGGTTTAGGGACAGTGAACTTGGGTATGTCCCATGCTGGCTGCTGTCTCCACCCACAATGGAGAAGGGGCGTTGGTCCTATCTGAGACGCTCCTTCTCGTTGGGTGGAGACAGCAGCCAGACCCTCCCTTCTCCAGTCTGGTGTTTTGCTATTGCCTTACCTTACCTTCTTACTTACCTCTTCTCCTTCTCCCACATGCCGAGTCTGTCCTTGAGTCCTTCGCCAAAGTTGGGTCTGCCCGGCAACATAGGCGGGATTTAAGACCTATGACAGATTCAGTCCTTCAATCTGAATGGGCTGGGACAACCCATGCTGGCTGCTGTCTCCACCCAACGAGAAGGAGCATCTCAGGTAGGACCAACGCCCCATCTCACCTAGCGGCTTCATATAGATGTTAAAAAGCAGGGGGGAGAGAACCTACCCCTGAGGCACCCCACAAGTTAGGGGCCTCGGGGTGGACCTCTGTCCCCCCGCCCAAACAAACTGCGAACAACCTGAGAGGTAGAAGGAGAACCACTGTAAAACAGTGCCTCCCACCCAAACCGCTGCAGTAGGATACCATGGTTGATGGTATCAAAAGCCGCTGAGAGGTCAAGTAGGACCAGAATGGAGGAACAACCTCCATCCCGGGCCCGCCAGAGATCATTCACCAGAGCAACAAATGCCATTTACGTGCTGTGCCCGCACCGGAAACCTGATTGGTATGGGTCTAGGTACTCCGTTTCCTCCAGGAACTGTGGGAGATGTTGTGCCACCATGGTCTCAACAACCTTCACAATAAAGCGAAGGTTGGAGATGAGCCGATAGTTATTAAGGGAGTCTGGATCCAAGGCAGGCTTCTTGAGGAGGGGTCGAACCACCGCCTCTTTAAGAGAGGCGGGAAAGACCCCATCCCTCAAAAAAGAGTTGGCAATTGCCTGGATCCAGTCTCCAGTCACCTCCCAGGCAGCCGAAACAAGCCAGGAGGGACACGGATCCAGCAAACAAGTGGAGGCACCCAGTCTACCCACAATCCTGTCCACTTCATCGATGGCAACAGGGTCAAACTCAACCCAGATGTTACTCCCAAGACATTCCACAGTCTCCTGGATGGATTCCACCCAGTCAGAGTCCAAACCAGTCCGGATCTGAGCGATTTTATCTTGCAGAAACTGAACAAAATCCTCAGCCCTGCCTGTAAGGGGTCTACCCCCGCCCCCTGATTAAGGAGGGAGCGGGTCACCCTAAACAGGGCTGCTGGGCGGTTTTCTGCAGATGCAATGAGAGTGGCGAAGTAATTCCACCTCGTGCTTCCATCGCCACAAGATAAGCCCTAATATGGGTTCTAACTGTGTTCGATCAGATTCAGACAGGGAGGATCTCCAACACGGCGTCTTTTCTGGTGCTTCATTTCCCGGAGCTCCATGGAGAACCAAGGAGCCACCCGGGATCTGCATCGGGTCAGAGGCCGCAAAGGTGCAATTCGGTCCAAGGCCCTGCAGCCACCCGCTCCCAGGATGCCACCAGTGCCTCGGCCGAGTCGCAGGATTGAGAAGCGGGGAATGTCACAAGCTCCGTCAGGAACCTCTCAGGGTCCATCAGGCACCTGGGACGGAACCATTTTACCAGTTCTGCCTCCCAGTGGTGAGGGTTGGTGGATTGAAAGTTCAGTCTAAGGAGGGAATGGTCGGTCCATGACAAGAGAGCAATAGAAAGTTCCCCCTTACCCCGGCCATTTATCCACTGCCCAGAGAGAAAAACCCAGGTCAAGTGTGTGTCCACCCCTTTGAGTTGGGCCCTGAATAACCTGAGTCAGGTCCATGGCCGCCATGGAGGCCATGAACTCCCGGACTGTTTCAGTTGTCTCGCCGATCAAAAGCAAGTTGAAATCTCCCACAACCCAAAGGCTGGGGAGTTCAACTGCTACTTCGGCCAGCACTTTGAGCAGTGCAGGCAGGGCTGTGGCCACGCAGCTGGGAGATAGGTATGTGACCAACAAGTCCGACTGGACTCCAGGGTCCCACCTCAATAGGAGAAACTCACACCCGCCAATCTGAGGGACAGTGGCCTCTCTAGGACTAAGACTTTCCGTAATAACCACTGTCACCCACACCCACCCCTTCCCTGGAGTCGCGGCTGGTGCAGCACATGAAAACCTGGGAGGCATAAATCAGAGAGAGGGACTCCCCCCTCCTGCCTCAACCAGGTTTCCATAATGCAAGCCAGGTCCGTGCCCTTCTCCTCAATAAGATCTCAATTATAACAGACCCTGCCTTACAATGCTGGATTTTAAAACACTTATTATTGTGTTTTGATATTTATGGAATCTGAAATCACAAACACAGTTCAGAAGATCATTGGTATTGGTAAATATTTTTCATGTTGCTCTTTCATGAGATGTTTCTGATGAACTGTAGTCATAATTTTAGACTTTCATCGTGAAAGTCATGAGCATGCCTTGGATAGACAGTGGGACTTGGTTATTGAAACCTTGAGTTTGAGCTTTCTGTACAGCCAATAATTCATTAAGTGACCCTGTCTACATATTAATATAAGTTTCCATCTGTAAAATAAGAATAACTGTTATCATTCAGGGAAAGCTGTAGCTGCAGGGATAATTAAATTTGTTAAGTGTTTTGTAAATTAAAATTGCTTTTGAATAACACAATGAATAGACATAATAAATTTAAACCAGATTTTTTTATCCTTTTGACTCTGACACTTGCTATCAAACACCTGGGATCAAATATTACTGTCATGTATCAGCCAAAGCCAATCCAAGATCCTTTGCTGCACTGCCCAAAGTGACAGACAATGATTCTGGCATCTGAATTTCAACATCATTGATGGAGCAATCTTCTCCACCGCACCTGAGGTAGAAAGCTAGTTTATAGACAAAGGATAGTTGTGTTCTCACACTCAACTCTGTTGTTCAATAGTTCCAATGTCTGGAAGCTCAGGAATATCTGAAGAATAGCATCTGTTTATTGGCATATATTCTCTATATCTGAAAGGTTTCTCCTTTTTGAATGATCTGGGACATGTGTTTATGAGTTCAGAACAATTTCAGCTGGCAGTTAGAACGATCAGATAGAGGAGCAAGTTAATTTTTTCAATACTTGGACATTTTTCCCATAGTTGCATTAAACAAAGGGCACACCAAAACTATGTACAGGTAGTCCTAGGACTTACAACTGTTTATATAGTGACCATTGAAAGTTACAATGGCACTGAAAAAAGTGACTTATGGGCATTTTTCACACGACCTTGCACAATTCCCGTAATCAAGTGATCAAAATTCAAATGACTGGCAACTAGCATGTATTTATGATAGCTGCAGTGTCCTGACAAAGCAAAGTAATGGGGAAGTCATATTCTCTTAACCATGTTACTAACTTAACAACTGCAGTGATTTATTTAACAATTGTAGCAAGAAAGGCTGTGCAATGGGGCAAAATTTACTTAACAACTATTTTGCTTAGCAACAGAAATTTTGGGCTCAATTGTGATCATAAGTCAAGGACTACCTGTAATTACAGACTTACAGTTGTAATTAAGTCCAATATTATGTTTGTAAGTCATGCCAATTGTTAGGTGGGTCACCAAGTGTCCACGCAGATTTTACAACCTTTTTTGTGTCAGTTACTAAATGAATGCCTAGTTGTAAAGTGAACACCACAGTCATTAAGTGAATCCATTGTCCACAATGAGTGTTATCGCTCAAAACTGGAAGTAAACACAAATTTCAAGTAAAAAAAACCCTGTAAATGATACTCATGTAACCATGGGAGACTGTAAATGGCTGTAAAAGCGGGCCAGTTGCTGAGCACCTAAAATGTGACCACATGACTACAAGACAAGAATATGGATTTGTGTTATTTCCCCCCAGAAATAGGTTTTTTTATTATGACAAATAATTGTGAATCAACATGGAAAAGACCATCCTTGCCAGATGGCAACACTATGGGCTCCCAAAGTGGTTATTTTGATAATGGGTTATGATTGTGTGCTTGCTGCACACAAGCAACACTATAAAGAATAGAAAGGCCAATTGGATTTCCTATACTGAAAAGTGTATTTTTGAATGGACAAGATGCCTTTTTCGGGCTGACAAGATACTTAAAAAACTATTTCTAAACTCCAAAGAACACTAGCATGTTATAATGTGCTCCCAACAGCTCTTCTCAAGGGCAAATATAAAACAGATTCTTATGAGCTGAAACTTTGCCCATGTGAAAAAGGGCCATTGGATTCATACCCCATATTCTGTGACATTGCATCTTCTATAAGGACACAAACTCTAATTTATTTTATGTAATGTACAGATTTTCCATTTCCTTAAATGGGGCAAAATGTTTGTTATGTTCTTTCATCTCTAGTTACAGTTGATGATCTAGTTACAGTTTTTAAAAGTTTACTTAACATAGAAATAGTTTAATTGTCTTGTTAACTTCTGGGCCGCAACCATAATCACTAACTCAGTAGTTGTTGACTGTTGACTTTGTCTAAATGAACCTAATATTTGGCATTCTCAAGGTATTTCACTTACATTTTTTTCCAATCCAGGAGATGGTAGCACAATGGTCTGCCTCCAAGGTTGTGTTTGCTGCCCCAGTGCGGTAGCTGCTTCTCTTGCAACCTCTGGGAATATTCTTGAAAATTACTTTTTATGAGTGTCTCCTGCATCATAATGTTCCTGAATCAAATTCAGATCAAGTGACAAGTTAATATAATCATTTATTAATTTTTTTCTCCAGGAAAAACACTTCAGATGCAGTGTCATTTGGTGAAACATTCAATTGAAACTTGTCACAAGTAATTTATTCCTGCTAGCTGTAATCTGAAGGAATACAGATACAAAACCTATAGGATTAAAAAAAAAACATCAACAACAAACAAGTAAAGTATTCTAGCTTTCGCTGACAGTACAAAGGTGTCATATACAAGAAGGATTGACACAGACCAAAGGGTCTTGTGGGAAATATGATAATAACTATAAAGAAGACAAATTATTCCCCAGTTGCCAACATTCAAACCTTTTTACAGTCAGTTGAAACATATAAAACTTTATTGCTCTAGCAGAAAGGGGAACAATTTCTAGTTGCACAGCTTTCCCTGGGCTGGCTTTATACCGTCTGTGTTATTGCTCTATAGTGGCATTTTAAAGTTTATTGAACAAGACTTTTACAATTGAAGGAAGTATATAAAACTGTAAATTTATTAGATTTTTCAGGATAAGTGCCCTTTCTAGTTGTGTTCAAGAATTCGGAAGTACAAGAAACCACCAGTCACAAGACTTATTAATATTAAAGATAGAAGGTACACACATTTTATACCTTAACTGATCTCAAAAATAATATTATTACATTACTGAAAGTCATAGAACAGCTGTCACAGCACAGTCATGTGAGAACAGTATAAAAGAGTGGCTAATTTTTGTGTGACACCCAGTCTGAGCTAGGAACTAGTTGAGCCAAATAAGCCCCAACCTAGTTACCTTGTATATAGACCAGTGAAATTGCAGAAAAGTGACAGCAGTTGGTGGAATGAATTTCAGCTTGGACTGAGGTTTTTGCCTGAGCTACATATGGAAACTAAGCATACTGTGAAACTGTAAATAGATGCTTCACTCTGCTTGTACATTAAGGTTGGATGGACATGACCTTGCCTTTTTTAGTGTAACTGTGTTACAAATGACAAACTGAGTTTCTTTCATCATAATGTTTTCTTAATTTGAACTGGAGTTACCACTTTTATCTTTATTTTGCTTATTGCTCTTCACACATAGAGAAACCAGTGGGTTGAGAAATACTTGACAGTAGTTGCATTAGATACATATTTGATTAGTCAAGTCTTAATCTTGGTAGTCAAGCCAATGTTTCTATTACCATTATCCCAAACCTTCTGTTTTTCTGTGACCTTATCCTCATGCTGTATTTATTATGAGGGCAGACTTTTTTGTCACTGAGTGTCAAGGTCCAGCCCACCTCTGCAGGCTGAACTTGCAAAAAGGGGTGATAAATAATTCAACTGAACTACTGACAATGATCCACTTGTCTTGCCAATTGAAAACGGAGTTACTTTTGTCAGCCTCTTCACAAGTTGAAGAGATATTTGCCACATTAAGAGCACTAGAAGGAGAGGGAAATGAGACACGACTCCATATACTTTGCATCATTTTCTGCTTGCTCCGACCCTCAACTTCCCAAAAGTGATGCAATCACTACCCGGTTCCCCGAAAATAAGACCTCCCCAGATAATAAGCCCAATCAGGCTTTTGAGTGCATGCGTTAAAATAAGCCCCCCTTGAAAATAAACCTTCCCCAAAAATAAGCCCTCCCAGAAAATATTTAAATGCATGCACAGCTGGTCCCTGCCATTTCCTCTGGTTAGGGTTAGGGAGACAGAGCTGGAAATCAGGTAAGATGGCAAGAGAAGCCCTGTCTTGCTCCACACACCCCAAAATACTAAGACCTCCTCGAAAATAACTCCAAGCACTTATTTTGAGTTTCAAAAAAATATAAGACAGGGTCTTATTTTCAGGGAAACATGGTAGGCACTAATCATTTTGATAACAACTGGTCAGTATCTAATATTTCATATCTAGCCAAACTGCTGGAGAAAGTAGGGATGCTGCAAGAAGCTATTAAATGAAATGGATTGCCATTAACCCTTTCAATCTGGGTTTATACACAGATTTGGCATGCAAACAGTCTTGGTTGCTCTGATGGGGCAGGGTATTCTGTTCAGGGTAAGGTGACCCTGTTGTTACTCCTAGATTTCTTTTGACATTTTTAATTATAATTGGAATAGCTGGAAATTGCAACTCGCTCAGAATGCTTCAGTATGTATGGTGAATGAGGCTTCCTTTGATTTAGTATTAGCTACGTATTGTAACCACTGGTTGCTGGTTGCTTCCTCATGTTCAGCTATACATGGTAGAGAAGGTCTACAGCTGGGGGGTCAAACTGGTGACCTGCATGCCGGATGTGTCACATGCAGGCCACGCCCACCCCAGCTCCACAAATGGGAAAAAAGTTGTGAAACGTCATGTGATGGCAACGTGACATGGTGAGTTTGGCACCCATGGTCTACAGTATAGCAGAGAGCTCAAATTCAAATCATCACAAGTTAGTGATTCTTGGTATATATTTATGTTTCCCTTTCTTTCTTTCTTTTTGTACTTTTGTACTTTGTACTTCACACTTTTCTCTTTTTACTGTTTATCCTTTCTCTTGATTTTTAGTTTATTTTGGTTTTTTATGTGAATGCCTTGTAAAATGTAATAAAATTATTTGACATAGAATGACTTCTGCCTGCTTCCAAGGGTATAAAGAATTATTTTATTTGACTCTTAGTTTAAGACTATAATAAAATGTCCATTCCCCCCAGAAAAGGGGAAAAAAAATTCTTCTCCTCCCCTTTTAAAAATTTAACAATCATCAAATCCATATGTCAAAATTAAATTTTTCTTCATCTCCCACAAAAACTTCCAATTATAGAAAAAAATTGTCAATGATTTTTAAGTAGCCATGATTACCCCATTCAATATGTCTATTGTGGGTATCGTAGGATCTTTCAAACACTGAACATATAAAAGTTGTGCTGCTGTTACATACATAACAATAAAATACATGTCATTTTTCCATTGCTTTGTCCATAAACCCTAAGAAAAAAGTTTCTGGTCAAAACTGTACATTAATTGTCTTTTTTTAAAAAAGTACATTACTAAATTCTATCCAGTACTGTTTAGCTCTTTTACACGTCCACCAAATGTGATTAAGGTTTCCTATTTGAGTCTTACATTTCCAGCAACTATTTAGGGGTCTTTTATACATTTTAACCAATTAATAACTGATCAAGATGGTAGATACAGTATGTGGGTTGGAAATAAAACTAGATGACCAAAAAACGTGTGCTGGGAATTTATGATTCAAATGACAACAGAGATACTTTCTACAAACAGATAATGTGGACTTAATGTTAAATCTACCATATCAAAGTTGGTGTCTGATGGGTGATTGGAAAACTGTGGTGTTCCCAAAATTGAAAAAAACATCTGAAAAGATAATCAAAACTACCCAAGGAAAATTGCCATAGTCCTTTCATAACCTTGCAGAAAATGTAATTTTAGTCAATATCTAGAGACAAAAAAAGGGTAATTCCAGAGATACCCCTATTTTTCACAAAGGCACCGATCATTCTCAAGAATAGACATACTATGGATTTCAAAAAAATTAATTACTCTGGCCTCAAAGGCACAGATCCTACCAAAGACTTTCTCTGACCATAATCCAGTTGAATTGACTTTAAAAAAGAAATCAGCAAATATCAGATGGACACTTAATGAAACTTTACTATAAAAAGATTGGATAGTAAAAAATTGCAAAGATAAGTTTTTGGCATCAAGCTAAACAAAGGTATAGACATAAGAATAGTATGGAAAAATGGGGTGCAACTAAAGCCATAATTAGGGACTATTCTATACACCATCATACTCAATTGAAAAAGAAAGCCTAGAATAAAATCTGTGAGATCAGGAAATTAAAAATAAAGGAGGAGAATTAAGGAAATCAGTTACAAAGTTACACATCCCAAACCAAATTAAACTTCTTCAGCAGCAATTACCTATGCTACTAGGCTGGAAATTCTTGGTTTGAATAACTTGGAACTGCATCACTTGTAGTCAAACTTAGGTAGTGCATACAAAATTGTACATAGTAATGTTTTACCTGTAAATGATTTTTTCTATTTTAATTGCAATAATGCGTGTGTGAACAACCACTTTAAACTCAATGTAAATTGTTCTAAACTTGACTATTAAAAATATAATTTTTGTAATAGAGTTATCAAAGTCTGGAATGCTCTACCTGATTCAGTTGTCTCAGCTAGAAATTTTCACAGTTTTAGTCATAAATTGACTTCCATGGACTTCACTGAAGAGGTCCATAGAGGGGATTGCATAAGTGCAATAACATGCCTATCATCCCTGTCATTGTATTTTTATATTATTCCTGTTTTTGTTTGACAAATTATAATAAATAAAAATAAATTATCTATTACAGTCAGAGAATTAGAGAATAAATTGAACTCCCTTACACAAAAGAACATTGAACATGCATATCAACCAGGAAGATGGTTGGCTTAAAAATTATGGAAGGAAAGAAGATGATGGTGATTTTGAAAGTCCAGGAGGATGACACAATGGACCAATCATGATGATAGAAATCTCACAAGTTATAAAAATAAAATTAGGGAAAGCGCCTGGCCCAGATGGTCTTCCAGGGATTTATTTTAAATGTTTCAAAGATGAATTATCACAACAGCTCCATAATATAATGATATTTTATAAGGTAACAGGAAATCCTGGAAATTACTCCAACATTATTCTAATATCTAAAGGGGAACAAGATCCAAGTTTAACTAAAAACTATAGATCAATATCATTATTAAATAGTAAGTATAAGACATTTACATCTATACTGGCCAGTAGATTCAAGACAATTCTACAAGAACCCAAAGTGGGTTTTTATCCAACTGTCCTCACATTGTTTTATCCAAACAATGTGAAGACAGTTCTGAATGTTTTAGAGCACCTACAGCAACACAACAAAAAACATGCTGCATTAGTTTTTTTTAGATACAGAAAAAGCTTTTAATAATCTCAATTGGCCATTTCTGTTTAAAGTATTAGAAATTGTGGATTTCAGTGAGAGCTTTGTAAAGTGAGTTAAATCAATTGAATTGATGAATAAAACAGACTTTAAGGTAGAGAAAAAGGTAAAAGGTTTAGGGGTTATCCTGGCATATATGAACTATATGCCTTACCAAAATAATTATGTCAAAACATGGAATGAAATTAAAAAATATATTTCAAGATGGGATCAGCTACAACTGTCTTTGATGGTGAGAATATCTGTACTGATGTATTGAATGTATTATCAAGAATATTATTTCTATTTAAAACAATAATGATTTTGGATTTACCCTTCAAACAGTGGTAGAAAGAGATATCCAGATTTATGTGGCAAGGGAGGAAAAAACCAAGAGTTGAACATGAGAGATCTTGTGTGGCATGATCTCTCATGGCATGCATACCTGTGGTATAATATTGTGGCTTGTTTTTATTATTGTGAGCCGCCCTGAGTCCATTGTGAGATAGGGCGGCATATAAGCTGAATAAATAAATAAAATAAATAAATAAATAATAAAATTAAAGTTAATGTTGATTTTAGAAACCACTGTATTAGGCAAGCTGTTTTGAGAATTTGGAATAAATATAAAATGAGACTGTGCCTAAAATACCTTTATGGCTTTCCCCCCACGAAGCATATTGTAAAAAGGAAATGAGGGTCAGACAAAAATGTTTAAGATATGTAGATTTATTGGAATACTCCACAGATAACATCAAATTAAAATCCAGAAAATACTTGGCACTAGAAGGTTTAAGCTGTCAATGGCTTCTGTATTTGCAACTCACAGAGATATTTAAAGTTGATAAGAAACTATATAATTTTGAACATGATAGAACTATATTTGAAATGGAACTGTGTACAAATGAGGAACATCTTATTTCTAAAATATATAAACTTTTATTAAAATTGGAAACAAAAGACAAATTAGTTAAGATTGTATGATAAGCTGGGAAAAATAATTTCAATATAGCACACTAATTGATCAATGGTATGGGAAAACATGTAGATAAAGGGACTGAAATTTACATTATGCATTAACCTCAAAAAGAATTTCTATAAAATGATGGTATTTACCCTCTTTTGGAGCAATTTTGATAGCCAAGAAATGTTGCTTCCTCTTAGGACTAGATAGAGTTAGGATAGAGTTCAAAAGCAGTTGAAATTTATTCCATGCACCCTATACATAAAAATCTGATCTACTAATGGTCAGGGCAAATTGGCACCAGATAGGAGTCAATGAATTTATTTGCATTGGGGAAATCAGGAATGGGGAAGTTGTTATAATTATGCATTTCATTCAACCATACACCTCGACCTTCAACAGTAATGGGTGTAAATCAAGGATTACTTGAATTCTTAAATTATCAGTTGGGTACATTTGCTAAGAGCCACCATGAATATATTTGGCCAATATCATCAACCAATTCAGGTTTTTCAATGGCAGGGAAAACATTTCGAGATCAGTTTTGATTAGAAATGCAACACAGTCTATGAAGTGTATTAAAACACATTTACTTTTTAATAGTAATTTTATAAAACATTACAATTAAAAAGTTAAAACCAGTATAAACTAAAAAAAGAAAAATCCAAAAGAAAAAATAAAGAAATAAAGAAATGATTTCCCCCTTCATCACGTATAAACAATTTGAGTAACTTATCTTGTCCTAAAATACAACTAATGTTCTGTTTTTTGCATATCTTCTCTACCCTCTATAAACAGATCTTTAAAGCAAAACACACACACACACACACTGTCAACCTATTGGATTGATGAATCACACATACTAAATGGATTATTAGGAGAAGCCTGAGTTGTTAGTTTTCCATAGATTTCAAAGTAGCAGTTGCCTTGACTAGACGACAGAGAAGACTTCCCCTCCACACAAGTATGCCCTTAATTTTCAGTAACATCTCTGAAAGATATCACCCTAATGAATTGTAACCTACCTCATTTCTGGATGTCAGTTTTCACAAAGAAATTGCACAGCCTTCCTTTATTCACCTCTTACATTCATTTTAATCCCTTGCTTCAATTTTCAAATAATTGCTGTTGTCATTACAAACACAATATTATTCAAATATGTACCTTGCAGTGAGGCTGGTGGTTGTGCTAGTGTCACAAGTGTCTCCTGAACAGCATTCTTCACAGTAATTATGTTCCTTCTTAACTGGCTGTGTAGAATGGACTAAGGAGAACTTCAGCTTTTATACGCTCTTGGATTTCTCCTTTGTGGATCTAGATGCGAATTTTCATCTAAGATTTAAATGAAGTAGTCAGATATTCTGCTTAATAAAACCCACTATTGCTTAAAGAAGCATTGGCTGACCTAACAAAGGCAATGACCCTCCACTTTCAATGCAGAATATTGGATGATGGAAATCTTTTCTGGCTATCTATATTTTCTCAGTGTTCATGTCTGTGGAACAGCAGTAAATGCAGGGAAGTCAAGAAGGCTGAATTTTTTATGAGACCTTGGTTAATGGTTATTCTACTCACAGCCCTCCTGGTGTTGAGATCAGAATACAGATTATGGTGAGAGCATCTGTGAATCAGAGCCCAGGCCTAAATCTTCCCAATGTTTCTAAGCTCTCTTTGCTGTATGGATATTAGGTTGTTGTTTTATCAAGCACTCTCACTGCAGGGTGGAGAGCAAGTGGGGCTGACTGTGGTTGCATCTGCAGGAGCAGGGTGCATTTGGAGACAGAAGTGGCAGCACCATTACTGTAGCTAATGGACCTAAGAACATTATCTTGCTGTATTTTTAATAGCAAAACAAGGCAGAGCTGCTGAACGCTGGGAATAAAGAAAAGGAACCCCCCCCCAATCCCTTGTAATCCTGCATGGCACAGCAATGCAGCATTAAAAGAGCAAACTACTCTTGCAGAATTCATTCTTGGTCTCTTGAACAGAGGGAAAAAGATGAAAGGAGACTTTTGTGCAGAGATGAATTAATGCCAAAGTGCTTGTCTCAAGAATGCAAATGCGGTTAAGAATCTCTCAACTAAGCCTCCCCTTTTGAGAAAGCGGGTGGGAGAGCTTGATATAGAAAGGGACAGTGAGGGAATGCAAATGAAGCTTTACACCTCAATGAACCATCCTTCATTACAGCTGAACTGGTGCTCCCACAGAGATAACTAGCGGATCTGGGCAGTACCAAATGGGAGGAGACTTTATGGATTGTGAGAGAGAGAGAGCAGATGCCTTCCTATCAGCATATGGAAAAGGAGACCCTCAGCTCTAGGTTCTTGATAGTATGTGTGATATAGCTGTTTATCTAACTTAACTGTTACTATTGTTGAGATATTACCCACTTTTCATCAATTTGCACAATCACTGAATTAATCAGAGTAAGTTGAAGAAAAGAAGATACTGAAGACAATGAGACACTCTTGTTTTACTTCTGTTTCATCCATGAGCATTAACTAAAATAGCTTGGTCATAGGGAAGTAGTTATCCTAGGGCCACCTTTCCATTTAAAATGACAGCATCACAATTTGCTTATAATATGCAGGATTTATTTATTGTTTAATCCTAATTGAAAGTATAAAAACTTGGTGTATTAGAATCCTCAGATTACAAGATTCTGGATATATGGTGCTTATGTAAATGAAACTATACTTACAGAAGAAGCTTAAAGCTGCATTTTTCTCAAAGTTTCTCCTAGAATAATAAAAAATGAAGAATATAGCAATAAGTATTTATACAGAGTAAGCCACCATGGGCACTCCTGAAAATCTGGAAATTGTTCTGGGGACTTCCAGAAAATGGTAGCAGCCTAGTCACAAAGATTTCAAGAAACCTGGTTTCTTGAAATGGTTGTGTTGAATCTGAAATACCTTAAAATACCACATATTTTGCTCCATAAAATAGATCAAATATACGTTTTGTATGACAAGAACTTTTCCAAGAAATTAACTATAAGACAGACACTGGACTGGATCCTTAAATATCAGATCATATGTTTTGTCCTCTACAAAACAGACAAAACACCTATTTCATAAAAAGGTGCTCAGATAATTCCTTCCTTCTTCGGCCAGAAATAGCAACAACTAAAATATTCCTGTTTAAAAAATAATAAAGGTACTTTCTCTATCCCAGATATCATATTAAGGTTAGGGGTTCAGGCTGCTTCAGTAAGGAATTATTTATTCATGATCCACATTAGAGGGTGAAGTTAACATATGGACTTCATTGGCAACAGTTGATGAATTTTGTTGAGCAACATTCAATCATAAAAAAATTGAACAAGCTATTGGTCAGCAACTTTTTCAGGCAGTGGCATCATTATGCAGTTTGTGTTATAGCATAGATACACAAACTTCTTTATTACAACCCTGTAATCAATCGCTTGGGGTAGAGTTGGGGTGACGGGATGGAGCTGAGCATTTTACTGGCTGGATGCCCTTTCTGACACCATGTAAGTTCACAGCAGTTTTTTTTTTGAGCCCTAGGAGAGAAACATCTGCCACTAGCTAAGATTGAACTCTCAACCTTCCGAGTGGAAGGCAACCATCTTCATCACTAGGCCACCACAACACTCATAGCATGGATGCACACATATAAACACACAAATTAAATCATTTTGAAACTTGCTAAGAGCTTGTTAGATTTTTAATAATTTTACCAAGGAGAACCTATGTGAAAACACTACAGTGTTTTAAGATTTGAGGATCTCAGTAGATTTGATGATCTCAGTAGATTTCAATGACTTTGGAAGGTGGGTTGTGTGTATGTCTGTTCCTTCCATTGCCAATTTCTGGAATAGACTGTTGCATTTTTGATTTATTGCCACAACCCCTACTTGCAGTCTTAATTTCATGAAGCATGAGAGCAAGTACATAAACAATCCTAATCTATAGCCTCTTACCAAGTTATCAGTGTTGTGAAAGCCTTTTTAAAAATGAAGTGAAGCTGCATAGAAATGTTGAGAGAAGATGGCAAAGGAGTAACAGGGATAGAGAGAAAGCAGAGCAGAACTACCTAATTCATTCTTTGCATCTGTGTTATGCATTCTTTGCATAACACTGCCCAACCTACCCAAAACATAACTGTAAGAGACAGACTAGGAATACAAATTAAAATAAGGAAGAAAATGGTAAGAGAACACCACTCTGGACAAGTACAAATCACCAGGACCTGACAGATTGCATCCTAAAATTCTAAAGGAACTGGCAGATGTGATCTCAGAACCATTGAACTATATCTTTCAAAGAACCTGGAGCACCAGGGAACTACCAGAGAACTGGAAAAGAGCTGATGCAGTTCCCATCTTCAAAAAAGGAAAACCAATAAGCCACACATCAATACCTGGGAAGATCCTAGAAAAGATAATCAAAAGATAATGAAGCAACAGATCTGTGAACATCTAGAAGCAAGTAAAGTTATAACAAGAACATAACACAAGTTTGTTAAAAACAGACAAATGCTACACAAATCTTATTTCATTCTTTGACAAAGTGACTAAATTAGTAGACAGTGTACTTGAATTTCAGTAAGGCATTTGACAAAATAGACCACACCCTACTTCTTGCTAAGCTAAAAAAATGTGGGTTAGACAGCATCACCACCAGAAGGATTTGTAACTGCCTGATAAATCACTTCCAATGTGTACTCCTTAATGGAACTACATCTACATAGAGGAAAGTAAGAATGGGGTACCCCAACTTTCCATTTTAGGCCGGTACTCTTCAACATTTTCATAAGCAATTTAGATGATTAGGGGGCTGGAGACTAAAACATATGAAGAATGGTTGCAGGAATTGGATTTGTTTAGTGGAAAGAAGGACAGGGGTGACATGATAGCAGTATTCCAATATTTGAGAGGCTACTCAGGTTGGTACCTTAGGAAAAAAAGAAAAAAAATTACTAAAGGAAGCTGATTCCAGTAACATCATACTAGAACTAAGTTTCCCATGTGAAAAGATACAAATTGTTCCCTCATCCTAGCCCTCCCCCCATGATCAGTTCATCTTCAGCCAATGAAGATCAGCATAGATATTTTGAGAAACACTGAGATTGGGGTAGTCCACATTCCATTCTCAGGGTGCATGGCTTTGAGCACTGGCATAAACTGGTTCTGTGCTTCTCTGGTCTTCATAAATCTGTCATCCCCCCTCCCTATTTCCCATCAATCCCCATATATGTTTATTGCCCATTTATTCTCCTGTGCCCCCCCCCCGGCTTTTGATGGCAGGATGCCAGCAAGTGTTCTGTCCCCGTCCTCCACACGCACAAACCCACACAGACAGTCGAGGGTTAAATAATTGGCACACACAAACGGTCCGTTAGCAAAGGCTTGGCAGCTCTATGGGAACCGGCTGCCAAGTTCTTTACTATAACAAGAAGGGGGGTGTTCCTCCACCAGATAACAAATGCAATACACACCGGCTGGGAAAAAACAGTCCAATTCACAATCCTTCAGCAGACAGGCTTTGCACCAAAGAAGCTTGCAAGAATTAACTTTGTCCGTCACAGAATCTAAACGGCCACCCCCCTCCTTTATATAGCCTGTGGGGTGTGGTCCAGTGACTCTGCTTAAACCCTGGCACGCCTCCTCCTCTGCTGTGATCGTTTAGCACGCCGACGCTGACGTGGGTCCAGCCACAACTTATCTCCCTCATCACTCTCCGACCAATCGGAGACACCTGGCTCCTGGCCAATCTCCTCTCCTTTGGCCGACACCTGAGGAATTGTCAGAGAGGAGGGGCCGGGGGAGGGAGGCCTGGCCGGCTCCTCTCCTTCATGTTCGGAGCCTTCTTCCTCCGATACGATGGGCTCGGGGGTCAGAGCCACAACAGCAAGGCACCAAGCCGAAGATGGCAGACCTGACACTGCCACAAAGAAGAGGGGAACCTATTTTCCAAAGCACCAGAATGCAAGACAAGAAACAGTGAAGAGAAACTAACCAAGGAGAGAAGCAACCTAGAAGTAAGGAGAAATCTGCAAACAGTGAGAACAATAAACCAGTGAAATGGCTTGCCTTCAGAAGCTGTGTGAGCTCCATCACCGAGGCTTTTAAGAAGAGACTGGACAGCCACTTGTCTGAAATGGTATAGAGCAGGGGTGTCAAACTGGCAGCCTATAGGCCAGATGCATCACGTGCAGGCCATGCCTACCCCAGGTCAGCGAAGGGGGGAAATGTTGTGATACATCATGTGACAGCAATGTGATACTGCGAGTTTGACACCTGTGGTATAGGGTCTCTTGCTTGATCAGAGGCTTGGATTAGAAGACTTCCAAGGTTCCTTACAACTCTGTTACTCTGTTGGGTTTTGTTCTGTTTCCTGGCAGGATTGTGCCATTTGGAAAAGACTTTTCCCAGTTTTGACTGCTCCTTTCAGTATTGGCTCTCATCACCATCTGAAACAGCAATCTCAGCTATTCTCAAGGTAAAATAATTTGAGGTGCTGACATATCTACTAAATAGTAGAAAGAGTCAATAGAAGATTGCCTTTGTTTGCTGATTATCCTGTTTGGAGGCCATTAACTTTTCCATCAAGCCTCCCCCCCCTTTTTTTATTTTTGTTGCAAGATCTGATCTAAGGGTATGAACATTGTCCATTATAGGGTGTGGCTGCAGTGACTTATTGAGTTATCTCAGGCCATTAGTTCTGTAGATTATTGGTGTGATACGCTTTGCTCATCCAGGTGCTACTGTTATAATTCTATGGATTAATGGGAAGAGAATTCAAGATCTGATGCCAAAAGTAGTTTTGGTTTTTGCAGTATAGTATTTCTTCATGTGACCTAATTCTCTTGAAATTTAGGAACAAGAAAGAGCATTTTTAACACAGTAATAAGAAAAAAAGAGTAATAAAGCAAATGCATCTGCTTTCTTTTGTGCAGTTTGGGAGGTTGTAGCAGTTTTCATAGTCAGCTTTAATGAAATGAAATGTGGAAGTGGTGAGCTGTCTTTTTCTACTGGGAGATGGGTATGCTTTGCTATGAGAGATGTATTAAGTAGAATCAATATGTATATTTTAACATCCAAGGGGGAGGGAGGGGGAGAGGGGGAGAGAGAGAGAGAGAGAGGGAGAGAGAGAACAGCTGCCAACTGGGCAGTTGTGTCTGTTGTCTGCCGGCTGCTGCTATCCACTCGTTACAATTAAAATGAAGTGTCCGTCAGCGGCTATCTTCGCTGTGTGGCCCATATGTTTCTGAGCTGATACTGTCCGGATTATTCTGTTCGGGAAAATGATAACGGCTGTTTATAACCTTGGCAAAGACTGAGACCTAATCAGGCTGGAGCACATTTTCACTGACTGCCTGATAACAGGCTGTTAGCAGCCTTATCACTGGGGAGAGATAGGCCAAATTAAGCAGATCTGTGAGCACAGGAGTCCAACCTAGTAGCACACACTCTGGCCCGGCCTTTCTTTGAGATGCCGTTTCCCTGGCTGATTTCAGAGAGAGTTGAAGGCACACAGGGGAGGATTAATCAACAAAGGAGATGATGTATGTTTGGGTATTTCAGTCACATATAGCTTGAATAAAAAAAAAGAGAGAGAGATGGAACTGCAGAACAGAATCAAAGGAAAGAAAGCCGTGGAGGTTTCTCTGTCTGCCATCTTTCCATCCACCACCAAAATAGTTCCTCTGCTGCTCCACTGAAAGCTCTGAATGCCAGTTCTTGTTTTCTGTGCCCACTTGAATATTGAAAATATGACATACCAATTTATTATTAATAATAATACAAATACATACACAACTATTCTCCAAATTAGACACTTCCTGCAAAATATGTAAGTTTTACCTGGAATGAGGGCAGAAAATCATACACACTGGAAGACAGACCCCTGCCTATCCATGGATTTTGGAACATAAACATTTCTTTGCTGGTTACAAAGAAATATCTAAATGGTTTATATAATTGTAATCATTTTTCTGACACTATCCAACTTGAAAAAGTCTTTTGCGTCACTTTCAGTATACTTTCCCACCAGCCCTGTTCTTTAGAACCAATATAATTCCCATACACATTTTGTGGAGATGCCAGATGTAGATGCCATTATAAAACTGTTCTTTTCTCACTTTTTAAATATTTTAATCCCATTCTTTAAAGAAGTTGATTTTTGCTCTATGCATTGGCAAGGGAGGCAAGAAGCACATTTGTTTAAGAGGTTCAGCATCTTTTAAGCAAATAGCAAATCAGCAGGATTTTATTCAAGATTGCTTTTTATATTTCTATTATTACTTGACTTGTATTGCAGTTATTTTCTTTATTATATTTTGACTGGCAATATTTGTCTTATTCATAAAAACTCCTTTTATTTTTCATGGACAAATAATTTAGTGCAGTTTATATTTTTACATCTACAGCAAGAATGAGTATTGGGCAAATTCTGGCCTGTCAAAGACTGTCACTCAGCCTCCCAACTTCCTTTAGAGCTACAAAAATCATCCACTGAGGAAGTAACATAGCTGGAAGGGTAGCAGTTTGTTCCTGGCACATGTTAAAAATGAGAATGCTTTTTGGGGTAGAGTAGTATGGTTTTAAAAAGTGAAAGTAAATTTATATTATATTCCCACATTTTGTAAAGTATAAATACGAAGAATTATGGACTTAAGCAAGACAGTACAATGTCACCCCATTTTTTTTTATTTTCAATTGAAGATACATGTTTATTTTCTGGTTATGAACTGGCTCCCTATAAACATAATGGTCAAGTGTTTTAAAACTGATTTCATTTTTAAAAATAAAGAAACTGATGTCATAAATACATGTTTTAAAAATGACTGTCTCTATTTCTCTGTTCAGCCACATCCAAGTCTCAGAGACTTTATAGATTAGTTCTCATCATTCTTTGTGATGCTTTCTGTTGTTTAACATGTCTAGATTTAAGGTTCCTCCATAATTAATAATGTTCAGTATAATTGAAGGAGATTACTAGTTGAAGAAATACAAATATACATCCTGTTGAAATTCACACTAATGTTACATCAGTCATCAAGCAATTGCAAAGATCTCTTCCTCTATTAAAACCAGCCTGTATCTCAAACAGTTCTCTTTCCATGATTGACCCCAATCATCTTGTATGATTTTCAACAACATTTTGTTAGCATGGGATGTCAGGGTTATTGTTTGGTAGTTTGAGCAGATGCAGATGCATATGTCACTTTTCTTTAGTATTGGGATGAACACTGACCTTTTCCAGTCCTTTCTCCATTTACTGCTAACCTATATTGTAACATAGTTTTGTAATTATTGCTATTGGTACTGATTTAAGGAATTCAGATGGCGTCCCAGTGGTTCAAGAACCTTTTGGAGGGGGGCAGCTATTTCAGTACCCATGTTAAGTTGTCTTCCAAAATATCTGTCTCTATTAGGTTTCTGTTACACTGCGTTACATGGTAGCAGTGTAACAAGCAGCTAATAACTATGCTATTACAAGAGTCACCTTACAAGGGATATAGGTGACATAAGCATTTAAAATTAATTAAATAAATGTGATATAATTTCTGTACTTGATGAATTTCTGCAGGCATTTCCAAATTTCCCTGTTTGCTTGCAAAGGTTCTGTTGTAATTATAGTGCAAGAATATCACAGAGATCTTGTGAATCTATGCTTTACACTGAAATGCTGCAAAAGATTATAGTAGCGCCCCTCCACACACACTCCTACTTTTCCTTTTTTAGGCTGATTGTAAACTTGTAATCTTACAATTTCTGCAGCAATAAATGTTCCATTGATGCTCTGGGAGTAACTGCCACTGTCTGTTTTCCAAGGTTATTTTGATTTACATAGTTTACATGTAATCTAGTATAATTGGAAATTAACTCAAAGCTTTGAAAATAAAAAACTGAAAATTATAAAACACATTCCTTAATAGCTATGATAAATGTGTGGGAGTCTCCAAATATCACAAGTTTTACAGTCTTAACAAAAGTCATCTAACTAACTCCACATTAAGGAATGTACCATGTTTATTTCAGGTACAAATAATTAGTTCCGGATGCATAGGTACTTTAAACAAGTACATTTAGATGGAGTGCTAGCTGGGATAGCTAAGAAATGGGAGTCAAATTCCCATCACTAGTGTTGTTCACCAGAAGCGATTGTTCCAGCACAGCTTTTCTGAGTGGACTATAAAATATATTAAATGTGTGCTTTTAAAATTGTTTTATCATTCTTTCAAGAACAAATGCTTCCGAGCTCTGAGATGCATGCATTCTTGGATATCATCCATTCTCCTTGTATATCTTAAATAAACAATATTCCCTGCTGTTGGCCCCAGAAAATGTGAGAGAAATGTGGGTGCTGCACAGTGGTTTGACTTTTTCATTTTCATCCAGCAAGGAGAATCAACATCCCTAAGGTAAACTTTGCAGTCTTTCAATGACCTTTTCGTAAAGCATTATAATCAAATTGAACATTTCCAGTTGTACTGTTAATGTTGCCCCTGGGGAAAATGCATCATGTTATTTATTATCATTACTGCTGTTATTATTACTGCATATTTCTGAGACACTCTTTGAGCTGAATGTGAAGTGACCATTTCATGAACAAGCACAAGCGCTTTCTCCTAGCAAGAGAAAGAGAGGCTAGATGCAATTCAACCTCATGTGATCAAGGCCAGTATCTTCTGAGAGATTTTGCTAATACGGCAGTTGGGTTTATCTTTGGTGGAAGTTCCAGCACAATCTCTTTGTTTATCCTCCCATATAATACTATCCCTGTGATCCTCCCAGGTTTGTTCAGCTTCACTGTTAACCATTTTGTCCATGTAGTAGCTAAGGCCAAGTTCTCACACAGGCATCAGATGGATAGCTCCCCCTTATTTTTGAAAAAGCATTTCTATACATAAGGTAGAAATGGCTTCTAGAACCTGAAAGATTTCAAATAGCTGTAACTGCTTTATAATCTCTTATTGGTCTGTGAAACTGAAAAGCTCCATGGCTTAGGACCTGGGTACTTGCGGGACCGCCTATTACCACCAATAGCCTCCCACTGACCGGTACGCTCCCATAGAGAGGGGCTCCTCCGGGTGCTGTCAGCCAAACAATGTCGACTGGCGGCCCCCAGGGGAGAGCCTTCTCTGTGGGGGCACCCACTATCTGGAACGAGCTCCCCCTGGAGATACGGAGGATCCCGGACCTTCACGCCTTCTGCCGTGAGCTAAAAACTTTTCTGTTCCACCAGGCGGGCCTGGCCTAATTTTTTCCCTTCTTTTGTAAAAATAATTTTAAAATTTTAAAATTTAAATATTTTAATATTTGAGGTTTTAATATTTTATAATTGGGATTTTAAATAGTCAGGGCCATTGTTTAATTTGGTTTTATTTGGCTTTTAAATTTTGTATGTATGTTTTTTACTTTTGGCTGTTCACTGCCCTGAGTCCCCTCGGGGAGAAGGGCGGTATATAAATCTAAAACCTACCTACCTACGAAACCAATTAATACTAGTTATATAATATATAAATAAGCCAGAATGGATGCCTGTAGCCCTTAGATTTCTTTATGGGCTGTGAAGCCCCCCTCCCCCCCAATAAGTCACTATTGAATTCACTGATGAAATGCTGGAATCCAGTGTTTTTGGCAGTATTTTTTAGAAATAAGAAGTAAAATAATTCTTTCAATGTATTTCCCATAGGTATTTGTTTAGCTCCTCACCCCAATTCTGTTCTCTCATGGCCACAATATTCCTCTGTGGGGCTTAGAAGCTTAGAAAAAAATGCTGCCATAAATCATGAATACACTATTTTTGAAAGATATTATTGATTATTATTTTAGTCTGTTTCTTTATTTATTTGAATTCCATGGATGCCCATTTCACAAGAATGATACTGGGTGACTCACAACTTGAAAAAACATAAAAACAAAGCACTAAAAATAAAAATGCATCACAATATGCTCCTCTAGAACAGTGGTTCTCAATTTGTAGTACATGGACCCCTGGGAGCCGCAATGTCATCATAGGGGGTCCACAAAAGCTTGAAGAAATGTTATGATTTAAATATTAAGTTTTGGGGATCTATGGCCACAGAAGGTATCTAGCCCCAATGCTCAGGGAAAGAGCTAAATTGTTAGGGCCTTGTGGAAGGGCAAGAATGGTTTGAATCTTGAAAGAATGGTGTGCCTTAGGGCAGGTACTGTAACTGAGATAGTTTCCAAAGGAAACCATGATCAACAATATGGAAAGTCCCCAAAAGATTCATGTCCTGAGACCATTTTTGTGAGATGAATTTATATTATATCTATAGATGGAGAGTTGAGATCAACTACTAAATGTTATTAGATTTAGTTAGAATATTTTACAAAGCACAAAAATACACACATTGCTTAATTGGGCAATTCTCCTGTGTGCTGAGAAGAATCCAAGGAATGGAGTTAACTTTTGCCTTTCTGCTCTGAGATTGAGTCTGTCAATCTTCTGTGGTCATGCCTCCTTTGCCTGTGATCCCAGTTTTGACTCAATCTTGGCTCAGAGAGATGTTTGGAAGATAGCTCCTCAGGAGAATTAGAACAAAAAGACAAAGTTATTCCTTGGATTCTCACTCATCTTCACAGTAAGATCCTTTGGCATCGAGTAAGCCTTCACAAAGCAGCAAATGGCTCACCTGGCTCCCCAGTCCATCCAGCATAGCTGCCTTCAATCCGGCTGGCTCCCCGGTCCATCCGGCATAGCTGCCTTCAACCTGGCTGGCTCCCCGGTCCATCCGGCATAGCTGCCTTGATACAGCTCAAACGGATAGAGCCGAGGTCCCTGTCATCTACCCACAGACAGTGGAGGGGGCTGGAGTCACTGCCTGGTTAACTCCAGGTGCATACTCCACAGTGGCAAAGCAAGAAAAGCCATGGCAGCAGGGTTCCTATCTGGAGCGAGCCTGCCTTGTCCAGAAGGCCAAAAACTCAAAATGGCAGATTCTGCACCATCAGAGGTGCCACAAGTGAGTGGGGAGGACCAGGTTACCCAGTTCAATCCCAAATCCCCAAGAAAAGCTCCCCAGGGCTGAAATTGGCCATTAAAGGTACAGCTACCCAGCTAAGAGCAAAAGCCCTGTCCTCCAAAAAGGCCTCTAAGGCTGAGGAGAAGGACGCCTGAGGCGTCAAAAGGCCCTGGACAAAGAAGTTGCCAAGGCTGAGAGACAAGCCGAGCGAAGGAGACAGGAAAATTGCCCCAGGGGAGGATCTGTCATTTCCCGCTCTTTACAGCCGCTAGATCATTTGACTGATGCAAGACAACAGAATGGACTGAGCTCTCAGGCCTGGTCACCAGATGGCACCAGAGAGCAATCCTCTCAGCCACCATTTATATCAGTCAACAATGAGGGCTTTTTTGCTCCACTGTCAAACCTGCTGCCAGAGAGGATGAATCCTGCTCCGGAGGCCACCTTTACACCCACAGCGGCAGGGCTCCGCACAAGAGACAGCCAGGGGCCTGAAATTTCTGATCAGATGAGACTTCTGATCTCAGAGGGCATAGCACAGGGGATTGCTGCAGGTTTCAGACTGCTTCTGTGGCATCTGACACCCCCCTACATCAAGGCCAACACCTAGCACCCCAGGTTCAAAGAAACTTGGTGGCCTTTCAAGGGCCTCACTCACCCACTTCATCCATGCAGAGCAGAGACTTGTTCTCAGGAGATGACGGCCAGAAAGAACTGGTTCTATCAGAGGATGAGGGGATGGCTCCAGACCTTTGCAAGGCTATTTCACCCAGCCCTCTTCAAACCTCTCCTATGTAAGGCCAAAACCACAGCTCACATGGGAGCTGACCCAAATGCATTGGAGTCAGCATTGGGCCTAACAGACCTAAGTGAGTTACATTTTTCATAGCCAACCATGGAGAGTGAGGAAATTCCCTTACCTAAATTATTCCTGGACGTAGTCCAGAGGCAATGGGCCCAACCAGGAACATCCCCATCCCCAAGTGGGAGTGACAAAAGATTTTATAATGTGGCCCCGGATCTTACTGAGGCACTACAACCACCAATGATAGACAGACCAGTGGCAGCCTTAACATCCTCCTCCATCTTGTCTAACGATATGGAGGATGCCCTGAAGATGGAGGATAGGAAGGCAGAGCTGACCCTCCACAAGGCACATCAGGCAGCTGCCTGGGCAGTCAAGGCAGCAACAGCTGCCTCCTTTTTCAATAGAACCTCCTTGCTCTGGCTTCACCAGATGCAAGCGGGAGTCCTGCCTGATGACCTCCACTTGCACCAGGACATTAACAAAGTGGTAGCAGCAACAGAATTCTCAGCTGATGCCACATTGAATGCTGGCAAGTTCACTTCCAGGGCCATTGCCTCCTCCGTGACAGCCCGCTGCCTGCTGTGGCTTCGTCACTGGCAGGTGGATATGAAGTATAAATGGAAGCTAGCCGCTGCTCCCTTTAAGGGTAGCAAGCTGTTTGCAGGGGCTCTGGAGCCCATTCTGGTGGAAACCAAAGACAGGAGAAAGGTCCTGTCTTCTCTATACAGGCAAGCTGAATGCCATCCCTCGCCTTATTTTCGTCGGCCCACAGACACTGGATTTGACTCTCCTCACCCCCAGAGGACGTACTCCCACAGACAAAACTGCCAACCAGATACAACTGAATTTAGAGATAGGAACAGGCAGCAATTCCAGGCCAAGCGGCCATTTTGTGGCACTGGAAATCATCCCTTTTGCCATTCCAGATGACTGCAAATCCAACCCTCCCATTGGTGGCCACCTAAGTCTATTCCAGTGGTGGGTTGCCCCCAGTTCGGACCAGTTCTATAGAACCGGTAGTAAAAGTGGCGGGAGGCTCCGCCCACCTACCCGGATGTCATCAGAAGTGATCTGCGCATGTGTGTGGGCATGATGCAAACCTCTAGTAAAGGTAAGTAGAACCCACCCCTGGTCTATTCGCAGACCAATGGGAGGCAACCATGACAGATACTTGGGTCCTGAACATGGTGAGACTAGGTCTCACCCTCAAATTTCTCTCCACACCCCTGAGAGTCTTCATTCGTTGCCACATCTCAAAGGACAACACAAAGAGAGGCCTCATGGAGGCCACAATCCAACACTTGTTGGACATTCAAGCTATCCAAACTGTTCCAGAGATCCAACAGGGGCAGGGATTCTACTCCATCCTATTTGTAGACCCAAAGACCTCGTGTGTGTGTGTGTGTGTGTGTGTGTGTGTGTGTGTGTGTGTGTGTAGAGGGCAATTCTGGATCTGAAGAGATTAAACAACCACCTGGTTTACAGGAGGTTCAAGATGCAGTCCCTCCAGTCCATACTGGAGAGCATCTGAGAAGGCAACTTCCTAACATCCATTGACCTGACAGAGGCATACCTCCACGTGCTTATCCTGCCATCCCACCGGCAGTTCCTACTGTTCCACTATGTGGGCAGTACAAGGCCCTACCATTTGGCCTGTCCTCAGTGCCCAGGACTTTCACCAAAATACTGGCAGTACTGTTGGCACATCTCAAGGTGGTTCCTATTCCCATCCAGTGTTACCTGGATGACATTCTGATACAGTCCTCCTCCCACCTTGGGGCGATGGAGGATCTGCAAGTCACAATCTGGGTCCTCCAGGATCATGGGTTTTCTATCAATTTCACAAAGAGCCACCTGGCTCCTACCAATCGACTGCTACACCTGGGTGTGGTCATAGATACCATGTCGTGCGAGGTCTCCCTATCTCAGGAGCGTCAGATCAGTATAAAGGCCTTGGTGAATCAGATGCAGGAGGACAGAACAGTGTTCCTGGCCCTCCTCTTGCAACTCCTGGGCAAGATGATGTCCTGCATCTCAATCGTCCCCTGGGCACGCCTGCACACCAGGGCCTTACAGTGGTTTTTCCTGCCCTACCAATGTACTTCAATCCTTCCAGTGGTGGATGTCCCGGGCCATAACTGTTGTGACCTAGGCTTCCTGAGTCATTAAAACACATGAATAGTCCCAAAAATCTTCTTTTATTGCAACAGCTGTAAATTACGTTCATTCACAGCTGAGTCACAATTAGTTGCAAAAAGTCCTTAGGGAAAAGTCCTTCAGGATAATCACCAACCTTTATCTCCCTTGACACTCTACCAAAGACCTACTTGGCACGGATTCCAGAATCAAACAGAGATGCTGACTGGGAACAGAATTAACAACGTTGCTTTTCTGCAAAGTGCCCATGTGCCTTTGCTCCTCTTTTAAGCCTTATGGGAGGGGCCAATCATCTCCAGGCCTTACTCCTGAGTCATCCCTTTTGTTTTAACTATTTGTGCCTTCTGGCAGCTCTGCGCATGTGTGCACTAAAAACAGCCTCCTCCTGTTCCCCTGCCTCTCTGCTGTCCGATTCTGGAGGCTCCAGAGTCCACGCATCACTCCCAGATGACCCTGGCCCCATCTCTGCCTCCGATGCAGAGCCCTCATCCGGGCCTTCCTCAGACTCCAGGACTGGCCCATGTTCCTCCCCAGCCTCCTCACTGTCCGACTCCACTGCCAGCTCCGCAGGCTGCTGGTGGACCACAACAATAACCAAGGAGCCCAGACGCCTGACCATCACCACAGACACCAGCCTCTTTGGCTGGGGCGCCCACCTCCAGTCCCAGATGGCACAAGGGCAGTGGACTCTGGAAGACCTGAGGAACAATATCAACTGGCTGGAGCTCAAGTCAGCCCACTTAGCCTTGGTTCCAGGACACAATCTCTGGCCACCATGTGCTCATCCTGATGGAAAATGTGGCCACCAAGGCCCATATCAACCACCAAGGGGTCACCCACTCCAGGTCCTTCATGCAAGAGGCCAAACAAATGGGCCTCTGGGCAGAGAGACATCTTTTCTCCATCAGAGTGGAGCACATCTCAGGGGCAATGAATGTACAGATGGACTGGCTCAGCAGAGCCACAATCGACCACTCAGAGTAGTGCCTGCATCCAGACCTATTCAGGGAACTGTCAGAAAGGTTTGCCCCCACCCCCCCACCCCCGTCAAACAGCCAGCTGCCCAAGTTTTACACTAGGTTTGCAACACTGGGGTCCAATGCATCAAAGGCTACTCCTCCTTTCCTCCTCTTCCCCTCATTCCAGGGGTAATCTGGAAGGTGCTGGCAGAGAGGGCAGAGGTCCTGCTCCTGGCTCCCCACTGGCCCAGATGGCCATGGTATGCAGATCTGGTCAGCCTGTCAGTATCCAGGCCCTGGAAGATCCCTCCAGACAGAATCTCCCTCAGTCAGGGGGCCTTAGTCCATCCAGAACTGCAATGGCTCCAACTGACCATCTGGCATTTGAGCGGAGAGTTCTGAGGCTGGACAATTCCTCCAGCAAAGTAATACAGACAGTCCAGGCCTCTAGGAGGCCATCTACCAACAGAATTTATGACTCCACCTGGAAAGCCTTTTGTGGCTGGTGCTCCAAAGGTCACATTGATCCTATCTCTATATCGGTGGCCCAGGTCCTGGAATTCCTTCAGGAAGGGCTGGACAAGGGCTTGTCACCCAATACCATACGCAGGCAGGTGGCAACTCTGTCCTTAATGTTATCCTGCAGGGATCTGGAGTCCCTTACTCAGCATCCTATTGTGCACAGTTTCATTAGAGGCACAGCTAATTTAAAGCCTCCGGTGGTACACAGGTACCCCTCCTGGGACCTGCCCAAAGTCCTACAAGCTCTCACCTCTGCGCCCTTTGAGCCATTACAGTTAGCCAGTCTGCGCTTCCTTACCTTCAAGGTAGCCTTCCTCATGGCCGGCTTTGGCCAGATGAATATATGAACTGACGGCCCTCTCTATAAGAGAGGACCTATGCATATTCCATTCAAATAGGGTGGTTCTACGGTTGGATCCCTCCTCCCTTCCCAAGGTGAATTCCTTGTTCCACAGGTCACAGGAAATCATCTTGCCAGACTTCTGTCCGGGCCTGACCCATGCCCTAGAGACGAAGTGGCAAACCTTGGACGTTAGGAGGGCCCTCCACACCTACATCAAGAGAACTGCCTCCCTTAGGAGGACATAATTCCTGTTTGTATCTTTCCAGCCCTCTCCGCTGGGTTACAGCATCGACCATAGGCCGATGGATATGGGCATGCATCGCCAAAGCCTACAAGCTTCAGGCTCTTCCATTACCTAGGCAAGTGACAGCCCATTCCACCAGAAGCGGGGCCACGATGGCTGCATGGGCTACACAGGCCTCTATCAATGAAATCTGTAGAGCAGTGACATGGTCCTCTCCATCCCCGTTTATAAGGCACTGCAAACTGGACACCTTCTCTTTGGCTGAAGCAGGCATATGCTCCAGAATGTGCATACAGCCTCGGGGACTCGGGACCAAACTGCTACCCGCCCTTCGGACAGCTGGCTTTGGTATGTCCCATTCCTTGGATTCTCCTCAGCATACAGGAGAAGTGGCGTTGGTCTTACCTGATACGCTCCTTCTCTGTGTGCCGAGAGAGAATCCAACCCCACCCTGGCGACCGTCTGGTCCAGAGTCCAGGAGTGGCCAAATCAGAACAGAAATATGACAAGTCAATCGCTATGCCTTCCTTAAAACTGGGATCACAGGCAAAGGAGGCATGACCACAGAAAATTGACAGACTCAGTCTCAGAGCAGAAAGGCAAGAGTTAACCCCATTCCTTGGATTCTCTCTCAGCACACCGAGAAGGAGCATATCAGGTAAGACCAAACCCCTTCTCAGTGCAAGGGAATAAAGCCATTATTACTCAGAGTCTTGGAACTGGGGAAGTGGACCAAAAATGGTAAATAAATAATCAGAAACTCAACTTCATTACATTATATATATGCACATATGTTTATATCTTACCCAATCAAACAACCATCTTTCTATAAAGATTTGAGCTGGCAAAAAGTAGGTCAACCTATTTGATCCATAAGCAACTCTGTAAGACAGTGGTCCCCAATCTTTCCAGCTTGGCAGCCCAGCAGTGGGGAGAAGGGATAGTTCTGTGCAAGTGATAGGCATGTGCACAAGCACGCACAGCTCCATTTGCAGAAGTGGCAGGTACCCGGTTCTGAGTGGGCTGGAGCCCATGGGTTAGGGACTCCTGCTATAATGTACTGTGAGTCCTGCTGAGAAAAAAAGAGACTTGTCCTAACTGCTTAGGGAAGTTTATAGGAGAGCAGGTCAGGATTCCACATGCTGGCTTAATTCTGGAAGTTAAAGTCTACATAGCTTAATCAGTATTATATGCTAGTAAAGCCTTTATGGTATTTGTTCTATCATACTGATGATAGAAAGCTGTTTTGATGGTAGATAAATTAAAGCAGAACACCACCATACAGCCTCCACATAGACATCTGGCTCTGAGTCCAGGAGTTGAACTTAGCTGTTGCTTTATTGTAATCCTTCTATTTTCAGTTAGAACAGGGATAGGATTTGATCCCTGCTATTTCAGACAACTGCTGAGGACATTTACATTACCAATTTTTGTAATTATGGGTTCTTAAATGTTCTTTTGGCCCATGTTTCTTGTACTGCCTGTAATAATGTCCCTGGGAAATTATTTTCTATGGGATATTTCTTCAAGGATCACAGTTATGAAATATAGAAATCAGTGTTCTGGAAAACTGCTATGGATGCATTCGTAATTATTTACTTAGGAAAAGAGAGGTAGGTGAAGAAAACAACGTAGAAAATATTCATCTGTCTATAATGAATTTTGGCCTTCCTCATATGAAGTGATCCTCCACTCAGGTTTGTATCAAGTATTAGCTCAGGAGCATGTATTGTCTTAAAAGCCATCCTGCTCAGCTGACTCTTCGCTTGCAATGTCTTAGAATCATGCATATTTATGAAACACAGAGGGTTCATTGGGGATTCACCGGACTTGAACCTGTGACCTCCTGAAAGACTGAGCCAGGATCTGTCTGTCTCCTTTACGACTAACAAATACTTCATTTAAACATCCAGGCACTGCTATTTTATTTGGTCAGCAAGGAAAAATGAACTAGCATGGCCCAAACTTTAGAAGCTCTTTTGTTAAAGCTGTAGCTTGTACAACACAAAAACTACATTTGCAGAATTGCTGAACAATTGCATCTTTCATTTCCCAGTTTTTTAGACAAAAGGAACTACCCAATCCATTATTTGATCTGTATTGCATTTAACAGCTTGCCTTGTGACATTAGTTTTAAGTTGCTCCTTTGAGCTTTGATAACAACTTAGTAAAGCATTTAGAATTTGCTATCAGAAAATTTGTGGGGAATCCCATGTAGTTGATTCTTACAGCTTTGTTATATCCTTGTGTTTAATGTCTGATTTCATGGAGTTTAATTTCCTTAAGAGTTTTTAGTTTTAAAAAAAGTAGAAAATAGTAGTGGATTAATTATTGACCATTTTAAAGATGGGAACCTACAAGCAAGAGGTTTCACACTTGATAATTGTTTGGTTCAGGTTTAGATACAACAGTGGTGGGTTGCTACCAGTTTCCTCCGGATTGGGCGAACCGGTAGTGGTGGCAGGAGGCTCCACCCATCCACCCGGACATCTCTGTGTATGTACAGAAGTGGCGTGCGTGCCCATGAGTGAACCGGTAGTGAACGAAATTGAAACACACTACTGGTATACAAGCAGTATAAATGAATTAAATGTCAGGGAAGATACATTTGTACAGCATGCTTATGTTGAAAATTACTACGTACTCTTTTATGTAAGTAAATTTCAAATCCATATCAATGTATGCAATATCGTCTTACATTTAGTCAAATCAGTGGTTTTTCTAAGTCTGTATACTCAGTGGTGCTCTGTTCAACTCTCTATGGGCATAAGAGGAAAACAGCTGAAATATTTCAAGGAACAAACAAAATACTCCTAAAATCTGGTCCTTTTTTTCAAATATTATTTGCAACCTTAGTTGGCAGATCCTATTGGTTGGCTTTTTAAAAATATATAGACTTAATTTCTGGTTAGAATTAGGCATTTTTCATAAGTTAAGCAAGAAAAACATTGCTTTTATTCCCCAATCTCTCTCTACTGATAAGGAAGATCTACAGGGAAATTATATTTCTGTTCGGTGTTGAACAAATACGAATTGTGATTGTACAGGTGTCTCTCCTGTACAGTTTTATTCCAGAACATGGGTACAGTTTTATTCCAGATGTTCCCCAACTATGACAGGGATTGAAATATGTGTGCATAGAGAATGGTTTGTAAATTTCAATCTACCCTGTACTAACATTTGTTTTCTGAATGACTTAAAAAGGACTGTAATCAGCTCTAAACTAGGCTGTAGCAAACTATGAGAAAATGAATAGAATCAATGAAAAGAGAACAGGTATACAAATGGTCATGGTAATCCATAACCTGTTTCCTATTTCCCCCAAAATAGTTTATGTACAACCCTCCATACACATGTGTATATATTGTGAGAGCCAATTTGGTATAGTGGTTAAGGCATTGGATTAGAACTAGGCGACCATGAGTTCTTGTGCCTTGGACACAAAACCAGTTGGGTAATCTAGGACCAATCCATCTCACTCAGCCCTGCTACCTCTGAAAAAGCTTGCCAAGAAAATTGCAGGGCTTTCTCCAGGCAATCTCCGAGAATCAGACCAAATCACATCACACTCAGGTTGGAAGCACCAAGATGCTTCTGGGTTGAAAGAATTAGCCAGTGACATCACCATTGCTCAGGGCACATTAATGTTAATGTCCCCATTAATGTGCCCACCAAAGTGGTACTGATTTATCTACTCATGTTTGCATGCTTTCAAACTTCTGGTCGGCAGGAGCTGGAGTAAATGATGGGAGCTCACCCAGTCACACAGCAGCACTCGGGTCTCAAACGCAGTCCTGCAAATTGTCAACCCAGTGTTCTACCACACCACACTTCTTTATTGGAAATGATTGAAAGAAGAAAAACAAAAACATACAGTTATAAGCTGCCCGAAGTCATTTGGGAATCAGTTGGCCTATAAATTAAATAATTTCATAACTGGGCTGGCAGCAGATAAAATAATTTACCTTCATATGATAGATTTTTAGATTGTCTCAGGAGAATAGGCATGAAGCTTTCACAGAGGAGGTCCAATGATGGACACCTTCAGGACTAATCCTTTTTTTGCTACATGGAAATCATTTCAGCAACCATTGCACAGAGATAAAACAATGGAATTAGTTCATGGTTGTATGAGGAATAGAAATAATAAAGAGTCTAATCAATTCCTAAGCCTAATAGTTATACCAGTATACACACTGAGACTGCCATATCTAGGCTGCAAAATTCTGGATGATCATTAGATAGAAGGAAGCAAAGAGATAAAGAAAAGTCACACTCTTTACTACTTGAAAGACCAGATAGAAGAGCACCTGCATACCTATATGTATCCATTTGCACATACATGCAAACTTTTTGCTCCAAGGTTCAGCAGAATTCTGTCTGTCCTCTATCTCAACTGTGCTCTGTTGTCAGAGGTTATATATCTCCACTGTGCTCATGCTCACCCTCTGTAACCACTTTTTGCTACAGAATCTTCTGACTGCTCAGTGAAGCCTTAATCCCTAATGCAGCGATCAATGGATATATGCCTTTACCACATGGATGCTTATTTTTAATCCCTACTCCTTCAATCTCCTTCAATGTCATGTCTTTCCATTTTTCTTTATAGAATTTCAGGTCTGCTATACCTGCTGATTACTTAGTGAACATCTCCCTTAGTTAATTCCATCGATTTTCAAATCTTGCCAGGTTTTTGGGGTCTTCAGATTTCTAAAGTTGCTTAAATAGTATATCTAAATTCCAGCATCTTCCTTCTATAAATTATATAGTTGGGGAATTGTGGGGAGGCAACACTTTACCATTGTTTATTTGGAAAGTTAAGATGAACTGGGCTATTTATTCTTGCCAGGTTAAAAGAATAGCCTGTGACTGGAGCAGAGTGGGTAAAGACGGCTTTTTAAATCAGTGGAACAGCAAAAAAGATAAGCATGAAATTAATATCAAACTGCTTATAGCTTGCTTTTCCATCCACCTTCTTTTAACATTGTAAGGAGAGCATTATATCCTTAGATTGCAAAGCCTCTGGCTAGAGATTATGTCACCAACTGTGCACTTCGTATCCCTTCACATCACCTGAGTTGGTTTTATAAAGGATTAAGTTACAAGGGGCCGCTACTAGTCAGTAAATTCTTCATCCTCAACCATCCCCTGGTTTTAATCTATGGGTTTGATTCTTGATTCTAAAGCTGCAAATTTTGAAACTGTGTCATAGAGGTTCTGAAGGTGAAAAGCATGGAACTAAAATTATGGAACAAGTAAAAATATACATTCAGAGGGAAGGGAATTATGTTCTGAGAGATGCAGTCTATTTAACTAAGTTGGTCTTCTGAGGGACTTGAATGCAAATGGAGAAATCCCATTGCGATACAGAGGAAACCAACTTTATTTCCTTCTCCATTTTAATGCCTGTCTCCCAGGCAGCTGGTGATATTTTAATGAAGCTGGAATTGTATAGTCTGTAGCTCTGGATAATGCTAAGCTGCCGAGTCAGAATCAAATTAATAATTCATGAAATTAAAGTGTATAATTAATTCAAACTGTGCAGATGAGGAGAGGGCTTGAGCCTTCATCTTGAAAACAGTTGATGTTATGTAGTGAGAAAGAGAGCAAAAGGGAGACTGTTGAGTGTGTATTAATATCAGGTGCTTCTGCAGTTATGGGTAGACGTTTAAGCTGCTGTAAGCATTTTTTATTGTACTCCCTGATCTTCAACTGCATATCTTTGAGCCTCATTTACTAGCAGTGCTTGCAAGACAGTGGTTTGTGTGAAGTTGTGCAGACTGATACGCCTCCTCTTCTATCTTTTGGCTAGCAATATACTGACAAAAATATGGAGGGCTTAGTTCTCTCTGAGTTTGGTTGTTTGCTTGTAGATGTTTCACTATACAAGTAGGTAATATCATCAGTATGAGTGCATGTAGAGTTTGCTGCCTTTTTATATGTGTACATGCATATAAGCAGGCAGAAGAGCCCACATTCACTAACACTGCCTAACTGGGTAAAGAGCTGCAAGCAAGCAACCAAGCTCAGGGAGCACCAAGAATTCTACAATTCAGCTACAAATATTTTCTTCTGTTGAGAAAAATGTTTTACAATTAATGATTTGAGAGAAGGGGGGGGGGGAGTAGCAATATGAAAAAAATGCTAAACATGTAGTGCCAGGTTAGTTAATCTATGCAAATTAGTCATATATTTCAGCTTTCTTGGGTTGCAACTGGCATAGAATCATTATAAAAATCAGAAAAAGTAGGGATGTGATTAGTAAAAGATTGTAGATCCTTTTAAATTTAAACTAAATTTTAGTAAAGGGATTTAAGTATTTGATTATACATTTAATATACATTTTTCCGTTGTGATGTGGCTTACAAGTCCTTTATGTGCATCACATTGTGTTTCTTCCATGGTGATGGTAGATCAAAGTGTTCAACTGAATCTTTTGCATCATATGGAAATAGGGTTATACTTCATATGGAAAGCAGACAAAATCATGTTTAAAGCTGCTCTGGATGGGCAAGATTTCACTTACTCAGTTCACTGTTTTGTTTTAAAAAAATGATGTCCCTTCAGTTTTCTTTTAAGGTATGATTTTAATTATAGCTTTTAAAAAACCATTCTGCTTTTATCTTTTGTTCTTGATAATCTAATGGAACACCATTTTAAATTCAAAGAACTAAGGGAATGCTGTAGTTTGGCCATATTGGGCTTGCCTGTAAGGAGACAGGACATTTGGATTTTACTGTGCCCTTCTCTTGCCCCCATAAACGTTATGCCTGGTCATACCCACCAGGCAAATAATCTGAGTTTTGAGCCCCTGAAATTTTTTTTCATTAAAAATGCCAAGAAACTTTTGTAAGCAAACATTTGTAAGCAAAACAAATGTTCTTATTATTAGTCTCTGCTAACAATTTTTTTCCTGTGATTAGGATCTGCTATTTCCTATTTTGCCATAATTTAAGGAGGGAAGGATTTTTTTAACTATAGCAAGCACTTTCTAATGCTGCATATTAAAAACATTCCTTGATAAACCTTTAATTATGCATATTACAATTTTTTGAAGTTTTTTACTTCAGTGGAAGAGGAGGGAAGCTGGTGTATTAAAATTCAGTAATAGATCTATTTGAAAGCTATAGTGTAAATTCAGCATAAACCAGAAATTGGGGCAAAGAAGATATTTGGTCATGTGCCTATTAATTAGGTAGAGTCCATGGAGGGTGTAACCATACAGCCACATGCCAGCTTCTTCCATCTGACCAGGCAATGCTTTTTTCTCTCCTTTTCTATAAAAAAATATAGCATATAGCTTTCCTTTTAAAGTGAAATTGCTGGGGCATTCTTTGAAGCAATAAAAACCTAAGCCAATTAAAACTAATATTCTGTACTTCTTAAATCTGGATTGTGCTTTTGCCAAACTGACCATAAGACACTTCATATCATATGATGTTGCATATTTATGAAACTGATATTTAAATTGATTTGCAATATCAAGTGAAAAGTATCTTTACAAATTAATAATATGTAGAATTACATTACTTAATTTAATTTGCATGTACATTTATTTTTTCTAAATCAGGTTGCTAACTAATTTAAATGTATCTTGCAATTCATTAACATATTTTGTTGATCAGCATGTTAGATCTAAGATGAATACATTTATTTTGCACATAACATACTCCTAATTAACATCAGTTGTCAGTTTCCACAGCAAGTGCTCATATAGAGTATATACAGTATATACTCATATATGCTCATATATACAGTATATACTCATATATATAGTATGTACAATACACTTGATTCACTTCAAATGTACCATTTTGTTCATCTCATATTTGATTTGAGACATTTATCTTTTGCATACATGAAGCTAGCATATGAACAGTGATAAGCACAATCCTGCGTACTTCACAAGGTAGCTACATCATCTGCCCTTATTGTCTAGAAAAATTGATGGAATTAAAATATTGGCTTTGCCTGGTGCCCTTCCTTGACCTCTCTTTTGTGATGTTTAGCCTTTTTATTCAACTACTCTGGGGAAATAAGATGTTGTTATAGTTTGGTAGATATCTATATTATTGTTTTCAGCATAAACTCTCAAATGAGCCTTTCTGCTTTTGAATTGATTAAAATAATAATCCTTCTATTATGTAATGTCCAAGTGAAATAAAAATAAAATTAAGTTCCTTAAGCAAGGCAAAATATGAGAATGAGAAAATGCTGAGATGATATAAGATAATTCATCACAAAGCTGATTCTTCTATGTCAGCATATCTAGTGGAAAGTTCCTAAATGTTTTTTTTGCAAATCCATAAACCATGCATGTTTTATTATTTCAGAGTCCTGGAAGGCATATTAGCAGCACACTTTTGAAAACTAGTACTACTATCTAAAGCTTTATGCAGAAGAGATTCTATAGCTGGGAACTTTGTATATATAATAAATAGAGTTTATACTAAAGTTGCATATTTGATTAACCGGATGATCATTTAAACAATTAAATATCAATATAAAGTAGCCATCATGCTACTTCAGGCAAGAAAATGGGGGAAAGGAGATATTAAGGATATATTTCTCCTACAGTATCTGTTTGCAATCTCAGAATCCTTCTAGAGCCAGACTGATGAATGACAGCTATATAACATCTGTAGCAAGGAGACCCTTTTTTCCCCAATTTTGGCTGATAAATCAAGACTTTTTATCTAGATGAAACAGACTCAAGTGCTGGTAACTATTGCAGTACAGTCTTCCTGGGGTGGCATTTGAAGTTGGTTGGAAATTGGACCAGCATGTGATAATATGAACAATGAGTAGTTTCTCCTTGAGATCCTATCCTCTATTGAACAAGTTTCATTGGTTGCTGATTGCCTTCTGAATTCACCTTAATGCAACGGTCTCCAACCTTTCTAGCTTGGCGGACTAGCAGGGGAGAAGAGAGGGGGGGTGGTTTTGTAAAAGCGCAAGTGCCTGCCACTTGTGCAAGTGGAGCTGCGCATGCGAGAGTGTGAATTCCCACCGGTTGCACAGCCTGGTTCTGAATAGGCCGTGGCCCGGGGGTTGGGGACCTCTGCCTTAAGGTAATCACAATGATGTATAAAGATTTATGTGGCTTACATCCAAGCCATTTAATGAGTATTTTTTCCTATCTTTTCTGACATGTAGATCCTCAGAGGAGTATCTCTGATGGATCTTCCCCAGGGGTGAAATTCAGCAGGTTCTGACAGGTTCTGGAGAACCGGTAGCGGAAATTTTGAGTAGTTCAGAGAACCGGCAAATACCACCGCTGGCTAACCCCAGAGTGGGGAGGGAATGGGGATTTTGCAATATCCCTCCCCTGGAGTGGGGTGGGAATGGAGATTTTGCAGTATCCTTCCCCTGCCACACTCACCAAGCCACAGCACGCCCACCAAGACACACCCACAGAACCGGTAGTAAAAAAAAAAAAGAATTTCACTACTGATCTTGCCACAATTATAGATATGACATAACAATCACTTCCATTTTCTCCATGGTTAGACCCATATTTTGGAATAAACTGTCATTGGAGTTGAAAGAGGAACCCCTTCATTTTTGCAAAATTATTATGTTTCTTTTTAAAGAATCAAAACTTTTAAATTCAGTTGCTGTAAATTTCTGTTTTATATCTGTTGAACCTCTAATGTTGTTTTTTATGGATTTTTAAAATTATATCTTTGTAAGCCGCCCAGAGCCATTAATGGATCAGGCAACACATAAATGTTCTAAATAATTAAGTTAAACTAAATTCAATTACATTTCCCAAATGCCAGGGAAACTTGTAGCAGGCATGAATATCCAGTCAGTGTGATGCTTAAGTTTAAGTGATACAAACAGCTTTTCAGCTGCTTTCTATTAGCTCTGAATGAAACGCATAAGGGATTGAGATTTAGCATGGAGATTGCATTGCACTGGAGGCCCATACACTCACTTCTTCTGAACCCCATCTTCCCAATCATGTTCCTCAAATTACAGAAACAGAGCATCACAATTACACTCCAAGATTCAGACAAGAATCTGTTTAAAGTAAAAATGCAGGAGGAGCTACTTCAGTTTTGCAGCTTAATGGATGATGGGTTGAAGAAGGAATGGATCTCAATATATGTAGTTAAGATCTCAAAATAATAAATCCAAAAATGTCCATAACAAATTGTCCATATCGCATTGCTTTCTATGAAATATGCATACATTCATTCATTCCCTGAACGTATTTAGATACCTATAGATATCTTCTATGGAGATGCAATTATCTGCAGTACATTGCACTCCTTTCATTGAAATGCAGAATTGTTGCTCCTTCCATTAAAAGCCATGTACTGCAAGTGAGCCACCTGTTCTGGGATTTCCTTTTAGATGTTGTCCTTGTACAAACCATGAAAAGCTGTATTACACATAGTCTTAAGGTAGATGTCTTTTAAAACATAATACAGAGAAAGATTAAGATAAATTTTTAAAAATGTGTAAGGCTGGCCCTGTTAGAAGAAATAACAGTTGATAATATTTCCTTTTTCAAGCACTATTTTAGAAATACAATAAAATCATGTTAGTGTCAGAAATTATGAAATATATCCTTTCATAATTAATATTTGTCAATGATCATCAAAATGTTTATTATTTTGCCAGTTTTAACCATTAAGGCCAAACCTACTGAATAGTTAGAAGCATTAAGTCCTATGCTATGCTACCCTAAGGCACATTCCTGAAAATAAGTCCCTAAGAAAATGAACGTTGCAGTGTCAATCAGAAATGTATTCCCATGTACCCAGAAATATGTTTTGTAAATGCTCACTATAGACAATAAATCATGCAAGGTTTCTTAGAACTTTCCATTTTCATTCACTGATAAATCACAAAAGTTTGAGATTTAATATAGAGAAGATTTCCTTTTTCGAGCAGCTTTTTAAAGATGTCTTCTATGCATGTCTGAAACTACAGCAAGCAACTGCATGTCCACACCTGCCAAATTTGCATTCCAGTTGAAAAGTTTATTGGGAAGAGCATACCCAAGCACAAATTGCTTTGTGGGGGTGTTAACTTTGAACTATGACACAAACCTCTTTAATCCCTTTCCACTCTTCTGGGGCAGAGGGGGCACATATTTTCTCAGTCCTATTCTTTATTTACATTTCTTTTTTAATGACTTTTGTAGTCCTTTCAGTTGCCCTTCCAGAGCAATTTCATTTTCCCTTTGTAGTCCAGCCAGAGAGATCAGTGATAGGAATAGTGTTCTAAGGGTTACCAAGAAAAGCAAACAAAAACAACATGCAAATGAAGCTGCCAGCAACAGGTAGACTTAATCAGATGCTGTCAGATGAATTCAGCATCTCCCCGATTGTCGCTTGTGTTAGGCTCCCATTCGGAAGCCCTCATCTGCTCCAGATGTGGTTTAATTTACTGCGACTTGGCTAATTACTGTAATTAAGGATTAATTACTGTTAATTACTTTCACATAAACTCAACGCCAGTCAAAGAGCTGAGCCTTATGAAGTCTGCCACATAAGTGAACACAAGCGCACTGGGCTAGGGGGGCCTGCAGGTTGCTCTTTGTTTCCCTGGACGGCAGCAGTGGGCCTGTGCCTGCTTACCATCCTCACAAGATGGAGGGAGGGAGGTCCTGCTCCTGCAACCTCAGCATTTTAATGTTAACCTGAAATTCAAATGCCAAAACAGAATGGCCACCATTTAGAACTCCAGGCAGAGGTGGGTTTTTTTCTTCAGCAGGTTAGAAAAGGGATATTGGCCAGGCCCTCTTGATTCTGAAGTGCATTGCCAGAAATCTTGAGTAATTCATTTCCTCATCTGAAAACCACATATCTGGGCAAAAGTATATTTAAAAGGACCTATAATAAATCCCCTGCTATAAGTTGATTTTCTCACATTCACCCATCATATTTTTATTTACTGTATGTCAAGAGGTTACTAAGCATATATTTTTACTACAAGGATGCAATTTAATTTGACAGATTAAACATTCTGTTGGCTTCTGCTCATTTTCATGTTTTCTTCTCATTTCCATGGATTCCTCTTGTACAGTGCACTATGGGGAGAAGACAGGAATCTGCTAAAAGGTGATACTTGGATGATTAGCTCCTTCCAAATTGATAGATTGATAATCTTTATTGTCATTTTTTAATGTGGGCTCACTAGCACACATCAATACACACACACACACACACACACATACATACACACACTGTTTTCCCGAAAATACGACCTGAAAGGAAGCCTTACTCGATTTTTACACATGCGCCCAATGTAAGCCCTACCCCCAAAATAAGCCCTAATTAAGATCCCACCCATTCCAGAGCGCAGGTGGGGGTGAAGGAGGGGCAGAGCTGCCCTACTTACTTATCTTTGGACAGTTATAGCCCAAACAGATATGGGCTTCGCTGGCCCATTTCTTTTGCAGCCGGCAAAGCTGGCAAGGCTTTCCTATAGGCCTCTGTAGCTGATAACAAAGCTGATCGATCCGGAGCTCTCTTATCAGTTGTAGAGGCCTTCAGGAAAGCCTTGCCGGCCACAGAAGAACAAGTTCCTGAAGGCCTCTGACAGTGAAAAGGAGGCTGGGAATGACACGCACAAGTGAAGTTAGTCAGTGGATGACATCCTCCGAAAATAAGACCTAGTGCCTTTTTGGTGGCAAAAAAAATATAAGACAGGGTCTTATTTTTGGGAAAACATGGGGTGTGTGTGTGTGTGTGTGTGTGTGTGTGTAATTTGTCTGAGGAGCACTTTGTTCACAAAGCAAAAACAAAATAAAACTATGAAAACAAAGCAGCTGTGCATATCAAGAAAGAAGTCAGAATAGACAATCTGTGCATCTAAATCATAATATGCATTTTGCTCATAAAGACAGTCAGCAGAAGGAGATGCAATGTGTCCTACTTTTTAATAGAGAGAGGATAGGCCTAATTTGGTGTCCATTACTAAACCCGTAACCTATTATTTTGTTGGTATTAGTATTAATAGATATTTCTAGTTTTAAATGATACATATGGGCTACGATTTTATTCTTCAGTATAAGAGGAACTGGTCCTTAACTCAGTCTAGGGCAGTGATGGCTAATCTCTTTGTTGTTATGTGTTGAAAGCACACGCAATAGCACGCACGCATGCTTGCACCCACAGTGCAATGCGCATGCGATCCCCTGCACCCCGCACCCCCATACATGCAACTCCCGTGCTCCCACCGCCCTCCCATGCATGCCAATATTTGGTCCCAGGAGGCTGCAGGGAGGCCTGCTAGGCACAAAACAGGGTGTGGGTTTGCAGGGCCTGAAAGGGGGCCGACCCTTGCTGTGTCCCCCCGCACTGAGGCGGCCCTTCAGCTGAGCGCAGAAGCCCAGACCAGATCTTCCTTCCCTGCCATCAGCCTTACCTTCCAGTCCATGGGGCTTGCACTGTTTTCACAGCAGTGGCCACGCTCAGCTTAAGTGCTCAGGTTGGCGGGCAAGGGAGGGGTGGCTGGCAGAGAGGTGATGTGGGTGGCATAGCCTTGTTCTCACTGCTCACCCCACCCCTGGCCCCTTTGTTGGACCCAGAAGTCTTGTCTTCCAGCCTCTCTGGGCAACGTGGGGCCAGGTGCGATCGTCCCTTCATGCCTGGTTCCCGGGAGACCGGCCAGGAGTCTGTTGGGCTTGGGCTAGGCAGGCTGGCTGGCTCGCAAGGTGGTGGTGGCCGCCAGACCGGTGCTGGGATCACCACTCGGGATGAAGCTAGGCCTGGATACTGTTGTGACCCCGGCCCTGGAAGCTGATTTATCTTCGCATGCTAATTCAGAGGATGATATGGAGGAGGAGGAAGTTGTCACGAGCTATGTGCTGGAGGGGTTGTCTTCACTGGTGAGTCAGCAAGAACTGACAGTTGCTGATGTGCCTATGGACCCCAGCCAAATTGAGGAGGAAACAGAGGCCGGTAACGACGATGGGGAGCCCCTATTGGATGCAAGAGAGAGACGTAGGAGACATCGTACAGAACAGCTATTGCCACGTCCTAAGAGGTGTGGTCGGGAGACGTAGGGCCATACCCTACAAAGTATAAAAGGGGTGTGACTGGGCTGCAAAGGCGGGGTGAACAATTTGTTGGCGTTTTGGATGCAGTGGAGTTACAACTGTTAGTTTGGAGTTTTTGACAAGAGTCTGCATTCCTGCATTAGCTTGCTGGCTGTCTGCCAAGACTTTTGAAACACTGCCCAGTAACTATTGGACTGATATACGCTTTGGAAGAGAACTATTTATTAAAGGGCCAGCTTCAGTCTCTCTAGCCTGTGTTTGTTACTGCTGGGCTATTTGAGCCTCTGCAAGGCCAATCGTGGGAGGGGACAGAACAGATATGGCGGGCTGCCCTTGCCCAGGTGGCTCCAAAATTAAATGCTTCCTTTTCTTGCAAGTATGTACAAACATCATTAAAGGGTGAAATGATGAGTGAAGGAGAAAGGAAGTTCTGTAACCAGAAAAAGTGAGAATGAAAACAATATATTCCGGTTAAATTAGAAGTAGTTCTTTGTGAAGGATTTGTGAAAGTTTTGGAATATTGCAATAAGGCCCAAGGGAAAAAAAAATAAAACAGAAAGATTTAATTAAAAGAGAAGAGAAAGAATGGTAAGACATCCACTGACTGCTTTGAAAATGCCTTTCAAATTTGTTTTCATTTACAATGGATTGGAAATATTTGCTTGACTATATGCTTTAATGTTCAAAAAGAATAATCTTTTATCAGTATTAGCAGAGATGTATTCTTCAAACTTTAGTGCATTTTGCAAAAATCATTGTGGTAAACTGAATGCCACTGTAGAACATCATTTCTCACAAAAAATGCAATTTAATGGAGAGTAAAGTAAGATTTTACACTTAGGCAAGAAAAAAAACAAATGCACAGGTATAGACTAGGTGGTGCCTGGCTCAACTGGAAGTAACTGTGAGATGGATCCGTGAGATGGAAACTTATCAAACAGATCCAACGTAGAAATAAGAAGAAATTTCCTGACAGTGAGAACAATTAATCAGAGGAATGGGATGCCTTCAGAAGTTGTGGGTATACTATCACTGGAGGTTTTTAAGAAGAAATTTGTCCATAATAGTATAGGGTCTCATGCTTGAGAAGGGTTGGACTAGAAAACCTCTAAGGTTCCTTCCAACTCTGTTATTCTTTATAAATCTATCTATTCAGTCTTACCAAGAGAACGGTGATAAACAATATTTGGAAATGTACATCAGATTTTCTGATAGCAAAATCTCATCTTATTGGCTAGTATCAAGGAGAAGATGACTTTGAAAAAGCTTCCTCTCTCACCATAACATGCAAGACAAGGCGACGACTGGCTGGGAGGGGAGGGGCGAGGAGAGGCCAGGCGAGATGAGTGACATCGAGTTGGCCATGCCCACCCAGTCACATGCCCACCCAGCCATGCCACCAAGCCATGCCCACAGAACCGGTTGTTAAAAAATTTGAATCCCACCACTGACCTAGAGTAAATTTGCAAATACAGCCCAGAACATACTTTCTTTCCTGTTACCTAGGGATAATCGCCTCATCAAAATAGATTGGAGAGCATCTGTAATGAATATGTATGAACCATAAGCAGGAGTGTATGAGCTGCAGAAACAGTGTTAGTAGCTGATTTCTGTAACATCACGTTGTTTCTCTCTGTGAAACAATGAGGGAGTTATGTGGTGCAGCTATTCTTTATTCCCACTCTTTGCCTCCCCTGGAATGATGGCAGTCGGAGAGGTGAGAAAAGCAAAGCAGAATAGCCCAGACACTTATTAATAGCTTAAAAGGAACAGAAAAGGATCTCTGAGTAATTAACAGTAACAGAGTTGGAAAGGACCTTTGGAGGTCATGTAGTCCAACCCCCTGCTCATGCAGGAGACCTATAATGCCAGACAAGGTTCTTGTTTTTGATGCAATGGCTTCAATTCTGCTGATGTAATAACACTTGCATAAGGCTGTCTGTTGTCTGAACATAAATCATAAGGTTGATTGGCTGCTTCTACAAATGCCTTGAAATAATACATATATGCACTATTTGTGTGTACATATATACCAATACAGAAGGTCACAAATTATATGCCCTTGAAGAAGATTAGCTTGTTCAGATGTCATGTTCAACTTAGATTAGTGTTGCAAGAAATGAATTTATATCCCCTTTATTTTCATAACTGACAAATTTCTCTGTTCTTCTGGCTAAATTTCCCATAGAATATCATGTTGTCTGGATCCTGGAAAATTGGGATTTGTCTTAATCTGAATCAGTGGAAACAAGCTATTTTTAGACCATAGTTTATGAAGCTGTTTTACCATAAATTAAATTAATTCATACATACATAGTTGATGAAAAATATCAGAGGGCAAGTAAAGAATAAGAAATAGTGATTAAATTAGGATTGTTCTACTAGGCCTTGGCTTTCTTTGTAAGCGTTCCCTAGCAATTTGAAGATGAAACACACTAATTTAGCTTTCTGAATTAATAGCTTTAATAAGAGCAGTGAGCTGGGGAAGGAAAGGGGAAGCAGGGAAGGGCAAGAAAGACGCTGATGGCTTGGGAGACCATCAAGTCTTCCCCTAAGGCCATTCCAGCAGTGACATGGACCACACAAGCATTAACACACTGAGAGCAGAACAGGTTTGCAGATTGTCTGCCTATCCTGCAACCAGGTTTGGAACTACAGATGTTTATCAGTAGTAATGAGATTGTGCCTAGGGTCAAATGATGTAAGCAAGAAGACAAAGAGTGCTATGTACTTTTTATGGGTGACCAACTGACTTACTAAACTATAAATTTCCACATGGCAGTCCACATTATAAACATAGAACTATTTCTTTATTTGATGTTGGACAAATATACAATTAAAAAGGTTAAAAATATAACAAAACCTAAGAGTCCAAACAAGATGACAAGCACATTTGTAAAAAGCACAACTGGGTCTCTTCAGAGGCATTATTCCCAGGCCTGGGAACAAAGCCAGGTCTTAAAAGCCTTCCAGAACCCCAGGAGAGTGGACATTTCCTTCCTTTCTTAAGGCTAGAGGGTCTCTTCTAGACAGTGGGAAAGTTATGCTTCCTTGATTTAACAAGATAGAATATAGAACATAGAACTAATTATAGGGTTGGAAGGGACCTTGGAACTATTTTAGTCCAACCCACAGCCAATAGCAGGAGATCCTATAACAGTTCAGACATATGCTGTCCAGTCTCTTCCTGAAAACCTTCAGTGATGGAGCATCCAGTTTCCGGAGGCAAGCCATTCCATTGATTAATTGTTCTCATTGTCAAGAAATTTCTCTTCAATTCTAGATTGCATCTCTCCTTGATAAGTTGCCATCTGTTACTTCTTGTCCTGTCCTCAGGTGATTTTGGAGAATAGATCAACCCTCTCGTCTCTGTGACAACCTCTCAAGTATTGGAAGACTGCTATCATATTACCTGTAGTCCTTCCTTTCATTAGACTAGACCCGTGATGGCGAACCTATGGCACGGGTGCCACAGGTGGCACGTGGAGCCATATTGGTGGGCACGCGAGCTCAGCTTCGGCATACATGCATGCGCCAACTAGCTGATTTTTGGGCCTTCTGGGCCCACCAGAAGTCAGGAAACACACTGTTTCTGGCCTCCGGAGGGCCTCTGGGGGGTGGGAAGGCCGTTTTCACTATCCCCAGGCTGCTAGAAAGGCTCTGGAGCCTGAGGAGAGCGAAAAACAGGCCTACTGGGCCCACTGGGCCACCGCGTGCCAAAAGTGGGGGGAGCATGGGGGGACATAGAATTATGGACGTGGGCACGTGTGCATGTGACCCCACCGTGCTCCCCCCGCTTTAGGCACGCGATGGCAAAAAGGTTAGCCATCACTGGACTAGACATACCCAATTCCTGCAATTGTTCTTCATATGTTTTAGCCTCCAAACCTCTTATCATCTTTTTTGCTCTTCTCTTTACTCTTTCTAAGCTCTCAACATCTTTTTTACATCATGATGGCCAGAATTGGAAGTGTGGTCTCACCAGTGCAGTATAAAGTGGTACAATCATTTAACATGATCTTGAAACTATTCCTCTGATAATAAAATGTAGGATTGCATTGGCAATCTGCTGGCTCGTATTTAAGTGGTGGTATATCAGGACACCTAGATATTTCACAGTTGTTACTGTTGAGCCAGGTACCTACTGAATTTGGTTTTTCTTGCCTAATTGTAGGACCTTACTTTGCTTACCATTGAATTCCATTTTGTTGGATAGGGCCCAGTGTTCAAATCTGTCAAAGTCCTTCTGAATTTGGAGTCTATCTTCTAAAGTGTTAACTATTCCCCCCACCTTGATGACATCTGCAAATCTGATGAATTCTCCTCTATCCCTTCATCTAAATCAGGGGTGTCAAACTCAAGGCCTGAGGGTCAAATCTGGCCCATTGGGTGCTTAGATCTGGCCTACAGGGCCACCCTGGAAACAGCAAAGGACACCCTGTGGTGCCCCCCCCCCCGATTTCCATTTTCACTGACAGAGGGCTGCAGGAGGCTGTCTTGGCCAAAGAAAGACCCAGTGGGGCCACATGTGACCCTCCCAAGCTCCATTTTTACTGGCAGAGTGCTATCAAAACAAAGTGAAAATAAAACAAAAGCAGAAATGATTCCCCTTTTCCATTTGAGTATACAAGAAGGGACAGGAAAAGAGAAAGAAAAAGAAAAAGAAAAAGATGGGGAGATGGGGAGAGAGCAAGGAAGGAAAAATAAGGAAAGAGGAGAAGGAAGAAGAAAGAATGAAGAGGGAAGGAAAAAAGAGAAGGAGGGAAGGAAGGAAGGAAGGAAGGAAGGAAGGAAGGAAGGAAGGAAGGTTGGTTGGTTATAATGAGAGTGAGGGAGGGTCTGAGGGGAAGTTCTGCCTTAGCACTTGGCCACCACAGATGCCCTCGACACGAGTGATGTCGAGCTGGCCACGCCCCCTGCCCCCCCAAGGTCAAACATAACCCTGATGCGACCCTTAATGAAATTGAGTTAACACCCCTAATCTAAATCATTTGTGAAGATGTTGACGAGTACTGGGCCAGAGATCAATCCTTGAGGTACTCCACTGCATACTTCTCTACATGTAGATATAGTTTCATTGAGAATTTGTTGAGTACGATTGGTCAGCCAGTTGTGAATCCATCTGGTGATGGTACTGTCTATCAAGAAGTAAGTTGTGGTTTATTTTGTCAAATAGACTTACTGAAGTCTAAGTAAACTATATCCATAGTGTTTCCCTTATTCATTACTTTAGTGATTTCGTTGAAGAAGGCAATAAGATTTGTCTAGCATGATCTGTTTTTGGTAAACCATTAATTATGTTGTAGATTTCTAGTGCTCACAAGTGCACTGCTTGATTATCTTTTCCAGGGTCTTCTCAGGTATTGATGTCAGGCTGATTGGTCTGTAGTTTCCTGGGTCCATTCCCCCCACCTCCCCTTTTTTTTTTGGAACCACATCAGCTCTTTTCTAGTCCTCTGGTAGTTCTCATGTGCCCCAGGAATTCTGAAAGATTATGTTCAGTGGTTCTGAGATGACAACATATAATTGAGGGAACCTGGAGGGCACCACTTAGCTTGAATATATTGGGCAGGCAGAAATTATTGGAGACAAGCAGTCCTACATTTACAGAGACCCTATGCCATGAACAGATTTATAGGTAAGAACCAGCACCTTGAGCTGTACCCAGAAGCTGATTGGCAGCTAATGCAACTCATGTAGAGCAAGGACATATGAATATAACTAGAAATGCCTGGTATTGTTCATGCTGCTACATTTTGAACCATATATACTTATACGCAGGGGAAATTTTCATTTGTAAGATACTTTTTAAAGGCTGCAGTTTGGTTTTCCTATAATTCAAGATAAGATACAAATAAAATATCTACAAGATATCTGAATTATTGGAAGTGTGTGCCTCATGATTGAAAATAGCTCTCCATGGGAGATGGGAGGAGGAATTTTATTCTGAGTCTGGATAAAAAGACTCTTCGTATAGTTGCATCCTAAAATGAAAACCTGAAAAGGAATAATCTATAGCATGGGTGTCAAACTCACAGCATCATGTTGCCATCATATGATGTATTGCGAGAAAACGCTTCTCATAAAGATATTTTAAAAATCACTCTGGCATGTTTTAAGAGTACAATTGATACCTAAGTTCATTTATTTATTTACTTACTTTACTTATTTACTTATAAGTAGACCTTATAAGAGGTCTACTTTGATTCAGAGTTGCTTTTTCAGATTTATGTAAGGCTGTATTGTTACATCAAGGTTCTCAAATTTTGCAGCACCATAACCTCTATCATGTAAATAGTCCATTTGAATAAAATTAATGATTTCACTGGGGTAAGGTTGAGAAGAAATTAAATATATTGTTTAATTTAGTAATTACATTTTAATCTACAGAGTTTATCACTGGCATATGCATTATTGACTTGTTCAAGCAAACCATGAAACGGGTTCTGAAAGTCTTCCTCCTTTGTGCATGCTTGGTCAGATTTTTAATTTTTTTTCAAATTGCAATCACCTAAAATTGTTCCCAATCCCCATAAGGGTCCCAACCCCTAGTTTGAGGATTCCTATGTTATAGCCCTGGTGCTATAGTGATATGTTGCAGTATAAAAGCTGCATCTTACTATACTTAATCAGCTTTAAAATCCAGGAATGAGATTGCTTGTGAGAGAAGAGTCCTGACACTTGCTTCATTCAGTAGCAGCTGAAAAAAAGGTATCTATTGATGGTAATACTATCTCACAGAGAAGGGGTTTTCTGAAATGGGCAGCCCCTCTTATAAGTTTATGGTCCCCTTGCTGGTCTCCCCAGAGCAAACTGTAGTCTCTCCAGGCATCAGCCTGCTTCATTACAGTGTGCCTTCAGGCTCAGCTTGGACTTCTTAAACTTCCAATTGTTATAATTACCATGATTAAAAATAGCTGCAAGGAAATTATTGCAACACCAAATGAAACATGTGAGTCTCTGCTTGAGCCAATGTCACAGGTTTCCAGCTCAGGGGACCATGAGAGATGAAGGAGCCACCAAAGCTTGGTTGATGCAGTCGCTGTCAGCTCAGCTCACCCTATCTGTCAAGCACCAAATGCAATGGGCTTCATTTTTTTAATTGACACCTTCTTCTTGCGCTCAGTGCTTATACTTATCTTAGCCTCATTTGCTTTCAGTCACTTTCTCTTTCTCTCTCAAATCCATCCTCGGGTCCCTCAGATAAAGAAGCATTCAGTAATAGGAACTAACTAGAGAATCCATGCTTCTGAAGGTTCAAGCAAGGGCAGCCATTGTTCTTGGCAGAATAAAAGCACAGCAACAAAGACAAGAACTAGCAGATGCACTCCGGGCTTTGAAAAAGAATAGGGCAAAGCCTTGGAAAAGATCAAGCCCTGGTATGTTTGCATCAAATTTGGCTCTGCAGTTCTTCCAGGATTCCCCGCAAGGCTTGTGTTATACCTGGCTGTAGAACTAATTTAGACATGGAATGGTTGTGGAAAGATTGAAACCCGGAATGTTTTTTTTTACTACTGCACTTATCCAGTGTTATAGAAAGAAAGTGAACGTACTGAAGCTTGATTCAGATCAACTCAAAGCACCAGTGGCTAGTAGTAGAAGTTATCTTAAATAGTTGCAACTTCCTGTGCTAGAACTGCTGCAGGAGTCAGCTCAAAATATAGACTCATAGAATCAAAGGGATCTTGAAGGTCCTCTAGTCCAACCCCCTGCTCATGGCAGGAGACCTGTTATCATCCCAGATGAATGGTTGTCCAATCTTTTCTTGAAAGCCTCCAGCAATAGAGCACTCACAATTTGCATAAAGCCATTGACCATACCGGCTGTGGCTTCTAGTAGTTGTAGTCCAACTATAGCAGTGCATCTATTGCTGGGCTTGAATATGTGATTTTTTTAAAAGTAAAATCTATAAGTAGGATAAGGGGGCATAGAGGCTCAGTGATTGAAGGCACTGAGCTTTTGAGCTGGAAAGCTGAAAGCCTGGGTTTGAAACCCAAGTGCCATGTGACAGGGTAAGCTCTTCACTTTCTCCTGCACAGCAGTTTGAAAGCATGCAAATGTGAGTAGATAAATAGGTATCACTTCAGTGGGAAGGTAACAGTATTCTGTGTGCCTTTGGCATATAGTCATGCTGGCCACATGACCATAGAAAAGTCTTCTGATAATGCTGGCTCCCTTGACTAAGAAATGGAGATGAGTATTGCCCCCTAGAGTTAGAAATGAGTGGAGAGGGAAAAGTTTACCTTTTTCCATGAGTAGTGTATTTCTTAAATAAAAAGCTGCCTTTGAAAGAAACATAGTCTCTGCTTTGTGAACTAATATAGTGTTGCAAAGTCCTGCATTAGATGTCTAGCAGCAGTTCTGAGTGTTTGAAAATCCATCAAAGCTTTTTCCAATTTTGATTTTTTTTCAATGTGTTCAGCTAAACCAGTCTTTGGTGTACTTGGCAAAGAAAGATCATTGTAATAATCTGATGAGGATATTTTATTTTTGCCATTTTGAGTGGCAACCAGGTGTCTTCATGGAATTGTTTAGTATTTGTTTTCTTTTCAGCCTCAACTGAGATGTGTTAAATAGTACGCCATGCTACATTACTTCCAGTGCAACTTGCAATCAGCCCAATTACCCTGAGAGTAAGAGAATCTCAGCTATTCCCAAACTAGATTTTTGTTAGTGGTTATTGACAGAATTGTCACAACCATGACCTCTTTCAAAAAAAGGTAGCATTCTCCATTACTCTCAAATACCTATAAACTGATACAGCAATTTGTTTAAATTGGCACTACTAAAATTTTCAATGAGCATAATAACATGGAATATTATATTCTCCACAGGTTAGTAAAGCATTTGTGACATATTGTAACACTGGGATTGTAAATATTTAAAGTGGCTGCAAATGCGATCATGGTGATCCTTACTGGGGCTTGGCCAGTATTGGAAAGGAGGCTGTTACACAGTGCGTCCTAACTCATTACTGTCTTCTGTAAGTTGCATTGCATTTGAACAAAAGGCCCCATGATGTTTTTGAAAAGCTCCAGCCTCTCTATATTTCTTTGGGGGTAGCAACCCCTGAGCAGAAGCTGTGATTGGTTTACAAACATAAGAGAGTTAAGAGAGTGACATTTCAGGCACGTATGACATGCATGTCACTTCAATTTCTAATTTCCACATATCCAAAGATATCCTTTGCACAAAAAGATAGATATACCTGACATCTCTTTTGAAAATGAAGAATGCAGATCATACCCAGAAATCACTAAAGGCACAAGGTTTAAGTGTTTAATGGAGTCTTGAATGCCTCCTGTAGGCACAATCTCAATTCTTTCATTGACTGGTTATTTTAGATACTCAATGATGATGGCTAGAGTAGTCAAAATTTGGCAAGACTTGGAGTTTTTGAATTATTTTTCAGGAACAACCACTTGATTTCTTTGTACTGTATCTGTATATGGAGATGGTTCATTATATTTCATGAAAAGAATCATAGAATACATGCGAGACAGTTAAGTATGCACAAATCTCCTGCTCCTCTTTTGACTTCAAATGATAGCTCAATAGTGTTGCAATAAGCAATAGTTGCATTTGTGGCTTTGACACTCACTAGATCCTGCCTGCCCTCTTTCTGGTTGATGTACAGTCTCAGGGTCAGACTTAGGGAAGAAAAATCTGTTATCGTGAAGAGCTTCTGGGTCTTCACATTGGCAGCTTCCATGTCCTGCTTTGGCCAGCTCACTATACTGGCAGAGTATCTGATGACTGGCAGGTATGTGTTGATGGCCTGGATCTTGTTCTTCTCATTGAGCTGGCTGTTCAGGACCTGTTTTATCTCTTGGTGATACCTGGATGTTGCTTCTTCATCATGGATCCCATGCGACTATGGAATATCAAGTTACTTGCAGCTGGTGTGTATGTCTGATATGTGATCCACTGACACCTCCTTGCTCTTAACTACCTTTCCTCTCTTGACTGCAATCAGGCCACACTTCTCCAGTCCTAATGACATTCCCAATATCTTCACTGTAGATACATATCAAGTAGATCCACAAGTCAATGTCTTGTTTGCTCTTAGCATATAACCTTATGTCATCCATATAGACGAGGTGGCTGATGGTAGTTCCACTCTTAAACTTCCAGCTGAAGGGATTCAAGCCTATGCAGAATAGCAGTGGAGACAGTGCATCACCTTGATACATGCCACACTTTATGGCCATGTGAGCAGTCTTGAGTTAACTTCCAATGTTGTATTCTACAATCCCACTAAATTATTGAAGAACCTCAGTGTCCTGTTGATTTTGTATAGCGCCAGGCATTCACAGTTCCATATGTATGGCATTGAATTACAGGTTTTCCACAGTCAGTCCAGGCTATGCTCAAATCAGTCTGTCTATACCAGGGCTGTCAAGCTCATGTCGTCATGGCAGCATCATGTGACGTATTGGGATTTCCCACTGTTTGCTAAACTGGGTGTGGGCATGGCCAGTGCGTGATGCATCCGGCCCACAAGCCACGAGTTTGGCAGCCCTGGTCTACACTTGAATTTTAGGTGACTGCTGAATTTATGAGCAATTGATATTTTGAGCTTCTGGTGGTGTTCCAAGAAGCTCCTGAGCTGTGTTCATGTATTGACTCATATGGTCCTGTAGCTTGGTGGCAATAATGCCTGATAGTGTCCCTATTGCGTGGAAGCAGGTTATTGACCAGTGCTGATCCCTTGTAGGAGGTCTTTCATGATTAGCACTGTCTTTCTTTGTGTTAGCCAGTCTGGGTAGGAGACTGCTGCTAGCAGCTGGTTCATCTATGCTGCTAGGCATTCATGCATTGCTATTAGTTTATATTATGTATAGAAACTGTTGGTTCTCTGTTTTCTTCCCCAAAGAAATAACTCAAAGCAACTAATGACATATAAAAATAAAAACAAAGATAAATATAATGGTTTCATAGTTTCCTCTCATGGAAAAAATTACTATAAAGGATTTTGCATTAAAAGCAGTATGAAGAAAAGAAGGCCTAGCAGTGATAGTTGAACAGAATCAAAAACTGTTTAAAAGACTCCAAATTCCAGTACAATTAAAGATAAATGGGATGATGGCTTAAACTCCTGGAGCATGAAATTCATCATACAAGGCACTGTGGCAGAGAAAGTTTTTCCATATAATGTCACCAATATTATTCTTTAGAATGAATTAAACACTTGCTGGAACTGTATTAGTTGATTTTTAAAAATGGGCAGCTTGATATAGGAAGAAAGCCAATTATCTCAGGGTAATTAGAAATATTTTGTCTTTTCAATGAAATAAAATAAAATAAAATATTTTGCATTGCACTTTCAAATGAATTAGCACTTGTGCATTTATTATAATAAAGGGGCCATAAGATTCTAACATTTACCATCAGCCCCATCAGTACTTTTTTTAAAAAAATTCTAGATTAATGGAGGAATTAGAACAGAACTATGGAAAGAAATCTGTGAAAGTGATATAAATCAAAATCAGGTAAATATATCTACCCTTTCCTTTACCAAATGCTGATGCCCTTATCCTTGCCTTGCTTGCCTACAACAGTTTTCAGTTAGTGTCCCCAAGAGGGAGCCTGGCTAAGTGGCTGCAGTAAAAAAAAAAACTAGATAGGCTTAGTACTGCAGTTGGATGGCAGACCACCAGAAACTATAGGCTAGCTAGACTGACAAGATTGGGGGGGGGGGGAACCTAGAAGAAACCAATAGTGAATCACTTTCCTGTTGTTGGTAAAAAAATACTAGAACAGCCATATCTATGGAGTCAACAGAAGTTGAATTTGACTGAGAGGGAACTTCAAACGTTTATATCTAAAGCACTTTTCATGGAATACATACAGAGTTCTAAATATGGGCGTAGAAATGCAGTTGAGTTTATTATATTTGTTGGTTACTTTTTAAACAAAGAAACTCTAGATGATTGATAGCAATATGTAGATGGTGGCTGTACAACATCAAGTGCCCACCTGTTTATAATACAAACAAGTCTAAAATTTTAGTAGGTATCTTCATTAGTAGTAATAGAGACAGTATTAGTGCATGTGACCTATCCTATTATTTATTTATTTTATTTTATTTCGAATTTATATACCGCCCTTCTCCTGGGAACTCAGGGCGGTGTATAGCCAAATAAAAACATACGATACAAACATTTAAAAACAGTTAAAAGAATATATATCTGTTTGGCCCCAAATTTAAAATGACAAACCAATTTAAAATTATTTAAAAATTTGTTAAGCCAGCCCGGCTTGCTGAAAGAAGAAAGTTTTAAGAGCACGGCAGAAGGCACCGAGGTCTTGGATTCTCCTTATCTCTGGGGGCAGCTAATTCCAGAGGGTGGTGCCCCCACAGAGAAGGCCCTCCCCCTGGGGGTCACCAGCCTACATTGTTTGGCTGATGGCACCCCGAGGAGGCCCTCTCTGTGGGAGTGCACAGGTCAATGGGAGGTTGTCGGTAGCAGCAGGCGGTCTCGAAGATAACTAGGTCCTATGCCATGGAGCGCTTTAACAGTGGTGACCAACACCTTGAAGCTCACCTGGAAGACCACTGGGAGCCAGTGCAGCTCACGCAGGAGTGGTGTTACATGGGAGCGCCATGCAGCTCCCGTAATTACCCACATGGCCGCATTCTGGACCAGTTGGAGCCTCCGGGTGCTCTTCAAGGGGAGCCCCATGTAGAGAGCATTACAGTAGTCCAGGCGAGAGGTGACGAGGGCATGAGTGACTGTGCACATGGAATCCTGATCAAGAAAGGGCCGCAACTGGCGAATCAGACGAACCTGACAAAAGGTCCCCCTGGCTATAGCCGTCAGATGTTCCTCCAAGGACAGCTGCATATCCAGGAGGACTCCCAGATTGCGCGCCCTCTCCGCGGGGGCCAAAGACTCACCCCCAATAGTCAGCGATGGAGTCAGCTGACTATATCGGGATGCCGGGAACCACAGCCACTCAGTCTTGGAAGGGTTGAGCTTGAGCCTGTTCCTCCCCATCCAGATCCGCACAGCCTCCAGGCCCTGAGACATCACTTCAAGGGCATCTTGAGGAGAGGCCTCACCACCACCTCTTTCAAGGCAGTGGAGAAGTGACCCTCACTCAACGAAGCATTAATAATTCCCTGGAGCCAGCCTCATGTAACCTCCCAGTAAGCCAGTACTAACCAGGAGGGACACGGGTCCAGTAAACAGGTGGCCGCACTGAGTCTCCCCAAAATCTGTCCACGTCACCCAGAGTCACAGAGTCAAACTCTTCCCAGATAACGTTCTCAAGACTGTTCCTCGTCACCCTGCCCGAATCTACCCAGTCAGAGTCCAAATCCCCCCGGATCGGAGCAATTTTGTCATACAGGTATTGTCCGAAATCCTCCACCCTGCCTTCCAAGGGGTCCTCCCGCACTCCCGGATGGAGCAGGGAGCAGGTCACCCTAAATAGGGCGGCTGGACGATTCTCTGATGATGCAATAAGAGCAGAAAAGTAATTAAACTTTGCCGCTTTTATCACCACTAGGTAGGTCTTAATATGCGACCTTACCAGTGTTCGGTCAGATTCAGCGAGACTGGCCCTCCAACCGCTCTCCAGGCATCTTTTCCAGCGTTTCATCTCCCTCAGCTCCTCGGGAAACCAAGGAGCCATGAGGGGTCGGCACCGGGTCAGAGGCCACAGAGGCATGATTCGATCCACGGCCCCACCAGCCGCCCGATCCCAGGCAGCCGCCAGGTCCTTGGCCGAGTCATGTGCCAGATCCTCAGGAAGTGGCCCAAGCTCCATCTGGAACCTATCAAGATCCATCAGGTGCCTGGGGTGGACCCATCTTGTTGGCTCTGCCTCCCTGTGGCGGGGTGTAGTGGTTTGAAGGTCCAGGCAAAGGAGCGAGTGATCTGACCATGACAAGGGTTCCATGTCTATATCCCCTATAACAAGACCACTCAACCACTGGCCAGAGACAAAAATCAAGTCCAGAGTGTGACCCCCACCCCGTGGGTGGGGCCATGAACTAGCTGGGTCAAGTCCATGGCCATCATGGAAGTCATGAACTCCCGAGCCATCTCAGACGTTTCACCAATGGGCGGCAAGTTGAAATCACCCATGACCATAAGCCTGGGTGTATCAACTGCCACCGTGGCTATCACGTCAAGGAGCTCGGGCAGGGCCGTTGCCATGCAGCAGGGAGCCAGGTACACAAGCAACAAGCCCATCTGAACCCCATGACCCCATCTCACAAAGAGGGATTCACATCCGGCAATCTGTGGCACAGTGGTCTCCCTCGGACCAAGACCTTATCATTCACGACAGTCATGAATTATCTAGAAAACAGTTAGTCAAACTTGGATTCTGATTGTTTAATTTGAATTTTCAGCTCTTCTGTGAAAATTTCCATTCTTCATTTTTATATCTTTGTGAAATTTTGCAAAGCATTATTTTTCTAGAACACAATTTCCCCTGAAAACATTCCCGGTGCATAACTATAACTGAGCTGTTTTGGAAACTTTAATACTCTCTTATGCTCTTGTTTTAATTGTTAGGTAATTCATTCTGTGTTTTTATTTTATTTTCTAAAAGCAAGTGACTGTATTTATGACTTTTTGCTTGGTTCTGAAATAAATTTAGAATTTTAAATTGCATAGTCCATTTCCATAAATTGCATAGCCCAGGAGGGAAGTGTAGACCCTCATTTGCTATGTAGACCAGGATGTTTTCTTGACTTCCCACTTTCATGCCAAGCTTTCTGCTTGCATGATTGTTTTGTGTAATACACAATGTTGTATAATCTTGAATCCTAGCTAAAAGGAGCAAATTTTCCTGATAAGATGGAAAAATATGGAAGGGATAGTTGGAATCGCTTCACGATCATCATTAATTCTACTTCAAACTGAACAGTTTGGTAGAAGGGTATACTATATCATAAACTGAGATGTTACCTGCAGATGTGAGCAGCTAACCGAAGCGCAGTAACATAGGCCTACCCTGTAATTTCCCTGTTGGGTTTTACAGATCAGTTGGGTTTCAGCCCATTGTGTTCTCTCTGCTCTTCCCCTCCTTCCCCCCGAATTTGTGAGTATAGTGATTTGGAAAGGACTAAATTCTTACTGAAAAATTAGTAAAGGTATATTTAATTTATTTATTTTATTTTGTCAGATTTATATGCCGCCCTTCTCCCGTAGGACTCGGGGCGGCTCACAACAATAAAACAATAAAACAACTAAATAAGAATTAAATAATATTAAAACCAATTTAAAATCCCCAATCCCCAAGTTAAAATCCGCAGCATATCAGGGAAGTTGGTAAAAAAGCCATGTCTTTAGGTCGGCGCGGAAGGTGCGGAGGTCGGGGGCCATCCGGAGCTCGGTGGGCAACCCATTCCAGAGGGTTGGTGCGATCACAGAGAACGCCCTCATCCTGGGGACTGCCAGTCAACACTGTCTAGCCGAGGGGACCCGGAGGAGGGCAGCCCTATGTGAGCGCACTGGGCAGTGGGAGGCCGGTAGGAGGTGATCCTGCAAATACCCCGGGCATATACAGTTTTAAAAGCAGAATGTCCTGTGCCTGGTTATGTTCAGGTCCTCTTTGTTGAAAATGGCTTACCTGAACATTAAACAGTTTAGGAATGCAAAACAAGTGAGTTATCCCTTTCAGCAGAAGACTCAGGAAGCTTCCTAGGGCAAAAACAGCTGTTTGCAAGAGTCAGTCCAGCATGTATTGCTACCACCTCTGCTCTGCTGCTTGCTTAAGTTATTGCCCCCAACTTGACAGCACAATAGTACTGGAGCGGCTTCTCAAAAAGCATTAATCACCACAACCCTTTTTCAGCTTTATTATCTGGAAAGAACTACCTATCTGCTTGCCTGCCTGCCTGTCTGCCTAGTTGGTTACAAAAGAATTGTATTTATATTTTCTGGTTCGTGAGTAAATAAAACAGAGGGACAAATGTGCCATAGTGCATCAGGGTATACAGAAGAAAAAGAGCCATGACTCTTGCATTAGTGTTCCTAAAACTGCATGGCTTTTCTGCCCCATTGTTCCAAAGAGCTTGATGCTTTGAAGGCCTTGTTTTTGCTTACCAGAAATTTCTCAAGAAAGCAAAGCTTTACATGTAATGAAGTTTTACTCACAGCACCAGTGGTGGGATTCAGCCGGTTTGCTCTAGTTCAGTAGAACCGGTAGCTGTTTATGTGGAGTTCGGCGAATAGCGTGCCTCTCCCCTCCCCTCCCAGCCACTTTTCACCTCACCCAGCCTCTCCTTGCTGGGCAGCTCACCTGCTGAGGGGTAAGAGCCTGAATGTGGTGAAGTGCCTGGAGGCGATGTGGCTGCTCGATTGCGTTTACCTTTTGAGATCATGAATCCCAATCAGTCTCCAGGCACTCCCACACTCCAGTCAGAGCGCTGTTTGTACAGTGCACAGTTGTGTCGAACTGATCGCTCATGCCTGCTCAGGTAATTCAAATCCTCCCAGGGGTGAAATGCTCCCAGTTCGGACCGGATCACCCGATCCGGTAGCAATGGAGGCAGGTGGTTCAGAGAATCGGTAGCAAAAATCCCTGCCCACCCACCCCCCATGCCCAGCTGAGCCGCACGATCATCAGAGGCTTTTTTTCCCCTTTTAAATGGCTCTAACGATCCAAATTCTGACGATCCCAGCTGAGTTGCCTGATCGGCAATCAGGCAACTCAGCTTGGATCGTCAGAGCCATTTAAAAGAAAAAAAGTTTTTTTCTTTTAAATGCCTCTGACGATCCAAGCTCTGATGATCCCAGCTGAGTTGTCTGATCGGCAGAGGGTTTTTAAAAAACCCTCTGACGATCAGGCAACTCAGCTGGCATTGTCAGAGCCTTTTGAAAGCATTTTTTAACAATCTCTTCACCAAAGAGGCTGTAGAAAAAATAGTTTTAAAAGTTAAAAAAAAATTGGTCACACCCACCCAGTCACATTACTCCCCTCTCCAAGCCACGTCCACAGAATCGGTAGTAACAAATTTTAGATTTCACCACTGAATCCTCCCCATCCTCCTCCTCCAGATCAGTTTGATATGCATTGCTCATCTTATAAACAGGATTGTTTAGAAGAGAGGCTGTGCTTGAAAAGACATGAAGATGGGCCACCCTGTTTTGGTGGAGAAAGAGGTATTGATTGGGCTTATTTCCTAGGATGGAAGCCTTCCGTGTTGTGCTTATTTCGAAGGCCAGGCGAGCGGCTGGGCAAGGCGAGCCGCCCAGTGAGGAGAGGCCAAGTAAGGCAAGGAGTGGCTGGGAGGGGAGGGGTGAGGAGGGGCCAAGCGAGATGAGGCACCTCTCAATGTGAGTGACATCAAGTTGGCCACACCCACCGAGTCACATGACCATCCAGCCATGCCTACCCAGCCGGTCATTAGGTTGTTAAATTATTTGAATCCCACCACAGCACAGTACATATTAAGGATGACCTGGTTGCTCCGCAACTGCTTGTAGGTTTTATGTGTTTACAGTCCCTGTGCCAACAAGAAAGAGACAGAGATTCATTCTATGTGTTGTTGAATAGTAAGGTAGCAAAACAAAGTACCTGAGGTTTGGGGAATTAAAAGTGTAAGGTTTATTTACCTAATTTAATCCCATAGCAAGATGAATAGGCTCCTCTCAAGTAGGTCACATTGCCAAATTCATGCAACAATATTTTTCCTTTCTTTTTAAAAATATGTAAAAATAAGTGTGTGTGTGTTTGAGAGAGAGAGAGGCACAGAGAGAGAGAGAGAGAGAGAGAGAGAGAGAGAAAGAGTTTGCATTAGGGCTATGGTACTGGTGGAGTTTCTAACTTTTATTTCCCCATAATATTCCAATTAAAATACTCACTACTAAATGTTCTATAGGGAAATATATCTATGTTTGTGAACTGGAATATATTGTTCTCTCTGTCTTCCTATCCCTTCCCCCTTTTATTCCTCTAGCTGAATTCTGAGTCCTAAACAAGGACAGAATATAATAAATGAGTTGTTGTGGTTGACCTGCATAATTGTTTTGTACTTTTAAATTTTAATTTTGCATAAGTTACAATTGACAGAGCCCACTTATTTATTCAATGAAAGTGGATAGAACTTGGTTACAGATTCTCCACTTTAAATCTTAAATTAAAGATTTAAAAATAATTCTCTCTCTTTATCAGTGGCAAATGAGAAAATGTATGTTTTGAATCATTGGATGAGTGAAGCTTCACTTTGTGTTTCTTTCAGAATTTTCTTCCTGTTTGAGTGTATAAAGGAGAGAGAAGGTTAGAAATGGTATGTGTTCATGTGTAGTATGTTATCCCACAGTTTGTCACTATTATGCATATCTATGTATAATAGGAGTGAGTATATACTTGTATAATGTATATGTCATGTTCCACTTAAATCATATTAGCAAATATTAAAAGGAAGATTCAGAAATATAGTATCATTTGATTATGTTGGGGCTATTGTCAAAATAGCATGTTACTTTGACATTTCTTTGTCTCTGTGCTTGGAGTCTACAAAGAGAAACTAGTTTCTTAGCAACTAAAATGTTTCCTCAAACAAGGCCTTCAATGGAACAACCTTTGGAAGGGAAAAAAGGCATCAACAGCCTAAGAAGCAGCTCCCTTGAAATGGAGGGAGATAGAAAAGGGAGGGGAGAGGGAGAGGGAGAAGGAGAGAGAGGGGGGAGGGAGTGAGAGAGAGAGAGAGAGTGAGCGCAAGCAGTATTAGCCTTGCAGACAAGGATGATTTAACTGTTGTTCAGCCACGCCTTGGGGGTCTGGGAGAAAGCATTGGAAGCAAACAGTTTGCAGCAGATCTGCTTACCTGTGCAACATAAAGGTTGTTTAGAGCAATACCCCACTGTAGCTCTGGCAGCATTTTTGTTTCTTTTCATTCATTCTCACCGACATACTGACTGCTGGGTCATTGCTGCTCTCATTTCATTAATGATGAACAGAGGTGAAGAGGCAGTGACTTGCCCAAGGCCACTCAACAAGATCATGATAGAGATGGCAGTGAACCAAGTCTTTTACATCCAATCTTGCATCCATTAAATGGAAGAAAAATCGAAGTTCAGATGCACTTTAAGAAGCTGGGAAGAATTAAGTGTGTTGACTTTTGATTTTGGACGTGGGCAATGCTACCTGTGCCAGATATTAAAGCCTGCAGGATTGACTGGGTGGGTCTCCTACAACATGAGGCTTGTGACTTTCTCTCCTTGCAGATTCTTAGCACCTAGGTGCTGAAAACCTCAGTGGGCACATGCAGGTGGATATTCAGTACAAAAGGCAACTAAATTATATTTCCCTCCACAGAATTGCAATACTTAAAATTCATTAGCCTGATATAATATTATTCTCAGTGCTTAAAATCTGAACAAGGCTTTTATCTTGATTTAATAAAAAAAAACCTGATGTGCAACTAATCCTTCATACTGCTTAATCAACAGGCCTCATTTCCAGGTAGGTATAGAAAAGATGGCAGCCTTTATCCTGGAGGCAATGTTATGAGGTACATTTTGTGTAAAGTTGTCTGTTGATTTTTTTAAAGCACTCCCACATGCTCAAATGCAATTTTTGTAGCATTTAGTTTCCCAGGTCACTGTTCTTTGAAAAATTCTAAAAATTGGGTGCTTGACCTGTGTTGTTGATTTCTATAATTTCAGGGCAGAGCCACACATTCATGAGCAATTGTAAAAGTGTGTTTCATTTTTATAGCCTGACTACAGGTACTGTTGGTGACCTACTGGGAAGTTTGACACCATTTTTACAGAAACCTGCACTTATGGTTTTAATAACAGTTGAAGTATAAAAATGAAATTGGTAAAGCACTTTCCTGGTGTGGAGGTAAAAGTTCAAGATTTGCTTTGTGGCTGTTATCAAATATACAGGAGTAGGGGCAGAAAAAAACTTCACCTTTTAACCTAGCATACCATATGTTGATTATCAGCCTGTGTTCCATACAATACATGAAAATATTTCTGTTACAATACTTTAGAAATTATTTTCCTCCAAAAGATTAACTCTTAAAAATGCTGAGAAACACAGGGAAAAAAAATCCAAAATTTAAAGAAGGATTAATCAAAATTGATGCTTACTGTATTAAAAACTTCTCAAAATCTCCCTCATTTCTGACACCTGCAACTACTTAAGGAAGGTGCAAGCCAGCAGTGTTCTTTTTTTTTTTCAAAGAGTGTGTGTGTATGTATGGGGGAGGAAGGGAGGAAGGTTATATTATGGAATAATTTGGTTATTGGCTTGGATGGTTTAGATCTGGGCTGTCAAACTCGTGACCCGCAGGCCAGATGCATCACACACTGGCCATGTCCACGCCCGGTTTAGCGACAGGGGAAAAAAAGTCCCGATACATCATGTGATGATGCCGTGATGATGTGAGTTTGACACCCCTGGTCTAGATAAGCTCAGAAGAATACATCTAATTCTATGATTTTGATTCTGGGACAGTTCTACCTAGCTGTCAAAGATAGACATAGCAAATGCCTCCAAACACTTATATAATTTTTATTTCTGTTATTATGCAAAGATTAATGACAGCAATGAAAGGATCCCTGTATACAGAGATCCTTTTCATTTTCCCAATAAAATGAAAAAAACTCAGAGGAATTTAAATGACTGTTTTGTAACAAAATAAATTCTTGACAAAAAAGATTAGTTTTGTATTCAGAAATTGTATGGCAATTTCTCTACTATATCTAGAAGTTCAACTAAAATGATTTTATTATGACCAGTGAATGTGTGTGTATGTGAAACAGAAGTCAATAAAATATCTTAAATTACAGTACAGGTAGTCTTTGACCATTGAACCACTATTGGGATCAGAATCTCAGTCACTGAGTAAAGCAGTCATTAAGCAAATTGCAAAGCAATTAAGTTGCAAAGCATTTGGACCACAACTCCAGCATCCCTGATTGCAATCATTAAATTACCTTTCAGATTGTTTAGTGGACAGAGTCCCAGGTAAGGAACACAGGCTGCCTTGGAGTGTATGGAGGGGGGGAGGAAAACGAGGCCTTGGAAGACTCCATTCAGGGGCTGAAAATCTTCCCTGCAAAAATTCAAGCATGTTTTTCAGCCCCTAAGTGAATAAACATTTGTGAATGGCCTGCACCAAGTCTCCCTATCCATCTAAAGCACTCTGTGCTCTTTACCTTACCCCGCTGCCTTTCCGATATCTGAATGGAAGGGAACTCCTTGGCAGGGTGTGAGAATGGAGCTCAGATCTGATATAGGAATGGAGGTGAAATCTTCAGTTCCACTAAACCATTTCTCCACTCCTCCAAAACAGTTCAGCTGCTCTCAGCAGGCAGCTCTTTTCAACCAGACCCCAGAGCTGAGAGGGAGTCCTCTCAGCCTACTGCAGCAGTATGCAACCTTCCCTGCTGGCTTCTCCACTGACTTTGGAGAAGGCAGTAGAGAAGACTACTACTATTGATGAGCCATGGTGGTGCAGTGGTTAGAGTGCAGTACTGCAGGCTATTTCTGCTGACTGCTGGCTGTAGTTCGGCAGTTGAAATCTCACCAGGCTCAAGGTTGACTCAGCCTTCCATCCTTCCGAGGTGGGTAAAATGAGGACCCAGATTGTTGGGGGCAATATGCTGACTCTGTAAACCACTTAGAGGGGGCTGTAAAGCACTTGAACTATGTAAGTTTTTTTTAAAAAAATTGATTTATATGCCGCCCTTCTCTGGAGACTCAGGGCGGCTTACAATGCGCTAAGCAATAGTCTAAGAAGTCTAAGTGCTATTGCTATTGCTATTGCTAATGGTGACCACATGATTGAAGACGTTTGGCAACTATTCATAAGTGTGACTAGGTTACCAAGTAGCCAGATTGTGATCGTGTAACTATAGAGAAGCTGATGCAACATTTCACAATTACCAGAAGTGCTTTATAGGCCAAAAAACACCATTCTGATGCCATCGTAATTCTGGATAGTTGTAAATTGAGGACTATCTGTATATGTTTTACAATTTATTTTTTAATTTAATACTGAAATTATAAATGATGTTCTTTAGTAAGGATTCTGCCATCCCACAGAGTCGAGTATTTGTATATATATGAAGTTTTTTAAAAAATTCAAACAAGTTCAAGTGAGCCAGAAGCCCTTGGTCTCTAATTCCAGACGCAGAATAATTGTCTCAGGAAATAAACCACTGCATGGTCAGAGGCATTCAGTTTTTATTGCCAAGAACAACTCTGGTCTTCTGCACATCCCCTTTTCCCCACCTTCAAATGGTGAAATGTGAATTGCTTAGAAACTTCTGGCTTTTGAAGAAACATTTTGCTCACCATTATATTTGAAGCAGATAGCAGTATGGATTCTTATTTAATGTTACTTTGCAATTTGCTCTGTGGTGCCCTGCCATGTAAATTCAAGCTCTAATGTCATCCCAGTTTGCCAGGAGGTTCTTCTGGCAAACCCCACTGAAATGAGGGTTCCTTGGTGCTCTCTGAGCTTGCTTGTTTTCTTGCAGATGTTTCTTTACCCAGACTAGGTAACATCACCAGTGCTAGAAAGGAGGGTGATTTGCTATCAGTTTACATTGTGGTGGCTTGCCTGTCAGTGTTGGTGGGGCTGGTCTTAGAGACTCTTTGATTGGGCTGTTTGCTGTTGGCTTCTTTGGCAGTTTCTTGACTGGGGTATTGTTTACTTGATTGTTGGTCTGATGTTAACCTTGGAGTTAATCTAGATCAGCGTAGATTGCTTACTAGCACTGATGATGTTGCACAGTTTGGGTAATGAAACATCTGCAAGAAAACAAGCAAGCTCAGAGAGCACCAAGGACCCTCATTACAACCCTGAACTACAAATATTCTATTTTATTGAAACCCCACTGAAATATTTAAGGGCTGTGCATGTGATTAGATGTGCTCAAGCCTAACTTTCCCTGATTTCAGTGAGGTTTGAACAAGACTACTCCTGGTAGATTCTAGCTAGTGACCATAGAAAGTTTGCAATCATTAATTCCCTCAAGATGGCTAATTGGAAAGGAGGCCTTCAGCTGTATCTGCACTTACATTATTGCTTAGCGGTGTGTCTATGTGTGAATCTGCAACAGAGCCAGAGTATTCAGACAGCTCCTGGAGGGAAGCTGCCTTCAGATTCTTTGGCAAGTTCTCTTGTTCTCTTTAGAGCCATCGTGCTTTGAAGCCAAGCCTGGATCTTGTGTCTGTACTGATGTTTGAGAACACGAAGAGGGAGCTGAAGCAGGAGCCAAGTATCTGCCAGGCTGTGTGGAGAGAACTTTTATCATTTCTGTCAGAGACATCACAACTCCCTTGTCTTACCATACATCTTCCTAAATGTGACAGAATATTCAGCTGTTATTAATTGAATATGCTCTAATTTAATGGCTTAGCAGGAGAAAGAGTGACTGGTTTGTTTCAACATGTATTGCTGTTACAATGGTGTGTGCTGTGCCAGTGGAGGCCATTAGAAATTGAGGAAATTCAATTAAAACTAGTCATATAGAGTGGAGCAAATGCATTGATGGTCCCAGTCCTGGTTAAGTAATTGATAAGATGATGTAGGATAGATAATTGCAGAAATCTCTCCATCAACTCCAGACACCCTCCCATCTGCACCAAAAAGGGGACTAGAAATTGTGTTCCACACCTTATTTAATTATTTTTATATGTTACAGTATAAGAAATTTAGCAGAAATAACATATACTTTATCGCTTCTTATTATTTCCTGAGGTTAAATTTACATTTGTATAAGTATAGTTATTTATTTAAGGTTAATGCTTGATGCCAACTGACTCAGGGTTTATAAAATCAAAGGCTACAATCTTTGTTTCTTTAGGAAAGGAATCATTCCTACTGCCATGCACTCTAGACCCCTAAACAATATATTTTGCTATGGATTTGGCATCCATTGAAGAACTCTCCAAAAGTTCTTTACAGATAACAGAATTGGAAGTACCTTGTAGGTCATCCAGTCCAAACCCCCACCCAAGCAGGAGACCCTACACCATTTCTGACAAATGGCAGTCCAATCTCTTCTTGAAAGCCTCCAGTGATGAAGCTCCACAACTTCCAAAGGCAAGCTGTTCCATTGGTTGATTGTTCTCACTGTCAGAAAATTTCTCATTTCTAGGTTGAATCTCTCCTTGATCAGTTTCCATTCATTATTCCTTGTCTGGCACATTGTGAAACAAACTGGGCCCATATGATTATTATGGCCTACATATTCAAGAGAATGCTGGAGGATCCCTAGTACTTAGGACAGCTCATCCATGTTCATTTTAATTTAATATAATCTACATTAAAATACTATAGATTACTGGTAAGTGTATATCTTAGTGAAGCTGCCCATCTCCAACAAAGCTGCATCACCAATGCAGCTGAAAAGAGGGAGAGAAGAGGGAGAACTATATAAGAGAAAAGACAGTACCTCATTGTTTGAGCACATGCTTTGCATGCTGAGGTAAATACTTCTTGGGAAGGGAGATTGACAAAGATTTGAAACCTTGAAAAGCTGGTTCCATATTTAGTATAGACAGAACTGGACAAGCTGTGCCAACCAACTGATCAAGTATAGAGATGAAATGAGTTGCTGCATTTGTAAATTTATAGCCCTACATCTGTGTGTGCTTTTAGGTTTGGAATGCAAGAGTTGGGTCTTCCCCCCACCCAATCTCTTACAGCAGATGTGACTGAGCATGGCAAGATTGTATACCTGGAAAATGGTAATGCTGCTTTAATGAGCCACACGTATATGCTGTGTTCATGCTCTTGCATGCTTCAAAAAACTTTTCAAAATCTGAAACACTACAAACTGCAAGCAGTGTTACTTCTTCAAAGTCCTATCCCAGTTATTTCCCCACTCCAGTATCACTCTTGATTTCAAAGATGTATGGGGCAGAGGAAATATATCTAAATTGGAGAGAGAGATTTCAGAGGAATATCAATTTTAGAACATTTTTAGGGCAACTTATCAGGAACCTTATGTTTTGCTCATTATACTTGGTTCTTTCCTTCAGCGGATTCCTGGTTTTTTCATTCATCTTACAATTTTTCACTTGGGAGAGAGAGGGAAATACATCTTTTCTCCCAGGAACGGTTTCCCCCCTGCTTTATGAAAAAGCCATACCTCGGACCTTTCTACACACATTTTAAAATAAAATGGCTTGCAGAATGTTAGGAAAGACTAAATATATTAAAACAGGATTTTTTTGAGTTTGTTAACTCAGGCCCAGGAACGGGTGCAACTTACATGACTGGAGGGACATATGGAATGAAGAAAGAACGTGTCTGGAGCAAAGACTTGGTTTTGGCAACTGACATTGATGGAGTTTCGAAGGACCGAAGAGGAAATAGGGATGAAAGAAATGTGTGCTATAGTCAGCTGACAGCAGGAAAAGAAAATTTGAAGGAAGTAGATGCTGCCTATGAACTCAGCTGTAGCCTGAATAGGTAGGCCTTGTGGCAGAATGGCTGATTATACAAAGGCTGAGTTCATCTAATTATGCCCTCCGGGAACAGTAACAAGCCAGGCTTCTATGTAATTGGAGGCTCACACCAAGCACTCTGTCAGCCTGCAGTCTTGGTGGAAGAGAAGGCTCCATTACGACTGGTGCAATGCTCCTAGTTGAATGTATGAGCAAAGCACTATTCTTGGTAGTGAACATTCTCTCTCACAAGAATTAACACCAGCATAGGGTGGTGATAGCACAAAATTTCTATTCCTTGGAAGTGATTGGGGTTCAACCAGGCAACTTTCATTTTCTGCTCTAGGCATGTGGAATGCTTCAATTTGGGCGCTTTCTGCCAGCAATGTGGGACCACATGAGTTCTACAAATTATGTATCTTTTTTCTTCTAATCATTATAAGCCTGTCCCTAAGGAAAAATTATACCTGCTTTTGTGCTTCAAGCCATGAGCTAGAGCAGAGCCTGGCAGAATGTAAATCAAGATCTTCTGTTAGATCTCCAGGTGATTGCGGTATTTCAGCATGGATTACTGACTCATAAAGCCTTTTTCTCTTAAATGGGGCAGCTAAAATCAGAAAACCCGAAAGAAAATTGGAGATTTGTGAAAAATAGAGTATGCATATGAGCCCCATGTTCAGAAGCATCAAGCTCTGCAATTTTGTGTCCACTGATTTAAACTATTATATATTACATCTAGCTCTAATCAATGGACTTTGGAAAATCAAATTAATCCTGTAAGTCCGAAGACTCTCCATTGTGAACTACAGCATCAAATCAGAATACCAGAAAGCTATTTCCTGGATACCACATAATCAGACCTGTTACGCTAGGCCCTTTGTTGCCACCGTACCATACTACAGAGATGTTTTCCTAATTCAAGGATTACACTAGAAAGAAAGCAAGCACAATGTGTAAGTAGGAACTACAAAATAAAAAGAGCCTGGTTCAGTTACCATATTGCTTGCAAATTGATAATGAGCTTTGTTATGCTGAGAGAAATTGAAGCTTAAAACCATCTAATTTAGCCTATTTTATAAATCAAACTTTAGTAGAAAAATATTTTTGCATTAACCTAACTACAGTAGTTCTAAACAAATAATTATTTGATATATGCTATGAGGAACAAAAGCATCCTATAAACGAAAAGCTGATGTATATGCTTCCTGCTAAAATAATAGCTAAAATAACAAAAATAATTATTACAACTGACATGCTATTTATTAGTCCATATACATGTAATGCATGTAAGAATATTCCTGAGCTAGAAGAGTTCTGTAAGGAAGGGGGGTGGGGGGGGGATTCTAAAGACAAGAATAGAAAGACTGCTAGCTGTCTACATGAAACACTTGGAAGCCATTGTTTCTGACAAAGAAGTTATTACAAAATACTAATTTAAAAAGTGTCCAGAGTTTTGCACTTGCCATTTTCGTTATTTTCTTATTTTGAATCTGTAACAACTGCACATGAATAATATGTATGCATTCAAAATTTGCAGAAAGACATTGTATTTCACTTTGTATCATGTAGATGTTGTGTCAGCTTTTGCTTATTAATTAAAATATATAATTTGATTAGGAATACCTGAACTTTCCTTCCAACTATAATAAATAAAGACAATCTGATTTTGATGAATGTGTACAGGATACGGTGTAGGTTTAAATCGGCATGAGAGGACTAAAATATATATCAGAAATATGAAATGGGGTCATATAGATTTTATTGAGGCATATGAAAGTAGCAGTTCCTAAATTGGTAATAATTGCATATCAGGCTCCAGTGAATGTAGGTAGTAGAGGAGTCAGAAAGACACAGAAAATACAAAGTGATTTTGATGGAAATTAAAAATAGTTTTGGAAGTACATGAAGGCAGGCAAACAAGGACTCTGCAGCAGAATTAGTGGGACTTAAAATAAAATCGATAAAATTATTTGGAGTGAAATTTAAATAAGAGGTTGCTGGAAGGAATCATTTATAGATTTGTATGGAGATAACAGTGATATCTCAAAGAGTGTAATTGATACGAATGCTAACATTTGTTATTGTCCAAGGTAATAATTATGAAAAGGAAGTCATAAATGCTATGAAAAAGTTGACAATGATAAGACTTAAAATCTAGATGGCTTATCTTTTCTTCTCTCTCTCTCTCTCTCTCTCTCTCCCTCCCTCCCTCCCTCCCTCCCTCCAGTGTACAGTAATAGTATTTGTGAGATGGGCGACCATATATATTTGATTAATTAATTAATTAATTAATTATACAAAAAGTATAAAGGCATTGTTTGAGTAAGGGTGTTATGGAGGATGTGTGGCAGAATTCTGACTGAAAAGATAAAAGAAGTGACAATGAATAAAATTTAGAAAATGTACTACATCTTTATGCTGGACAGAGATGTGCAGATCAATTTTTTACAAGTTACTGAGAAATGTATGAATGTGAGAAAAATTGAATATTGTTGAGTTAGAGAAGCGTATATTAAAGAGCTTGAATTATGGAATGCTTATGAAAATATGTAATTCAAGGCTGGTTGATGATTGCTTAAGAGTAGTATGTGGTGGAAGTAAAACATACGAGAATGGAATAATGATTAACAAATACTTAGGTTCTCAAGAGGAAGTGAGACCAGAATGTGTGATGTTCTCTTGTTTTTTGTTTTTTTAAAGAATGTATTTATGGATGAATGTCTCAAAGAATTCCTAGTGATGACATTAGAGAAGTTTTGGTTATACTGTGCATGTATTTTTTTATGTAGCCACATTGATAAGAACCTGAATGATCTGCAATGAATGTACATAGGTTGTATGATGTAGTAATGGGCATGGATCTGAAAATCAAATTATCAAAAATAAAAATTGGTTTTGTAATAAAATTAAAATGACACCTTAAAATGTGGCAGAAGCTAAGGTAAATATATGAATTTATGCACCTTGATGGCTTGTTTCCTGAAGACAGGATATATTGATGTGATTTGGTCATATAATGAGGATCAGAACATAAAACTAATATTGTGAATGAGTTGAGGGGAAGAGTAACAGTGAGATGTGTTGTATGTTGTTGATGAGATCTCTAGAATGAGAAGTGAGAAATTTAAAGAACAAAAGCCGAGATATGAATGAGTGTATGGATGTGGAGGAAGCAAGGATGATTTGCAAGGATAGAAAGTAACAGAAAAGCATAACAAAAGCAAAACAAAAACTAATGTAAATTAGTTTTAGCTCCTTTTTCTTAACTTATGCCTTCAATTACTGTAGCTTATTGTTTCTTCCTCCTTTTCTGTGTCCTTTGTTTATCTTGAAAGAAAACCAAATGATGGACATGTATGTATATTTAAGCAACCCTATGGAAGTAATCATAAATGAATGTGATAATGTGAATCATTCTAGCATTATTTGGAGTATGTGTTAAATTTCCACATGTGTCTCTTGTGTCAATTGCCAAGGGGAATCTGCTTTTAGTTTCACCCACTTAAATTGGAGCCTGTGGCTGGAGTGGGGGGGGGGGGGCCCTCCAGGGCCATGGAAAGCTGGCTCTGTATTTCCAGAGGATTCTTCTTCATTGCGTTTCCCCTTTTTGCAACATTCTTTTAAACACAGGCACTGCTGGCTTGCTGTTCATTATTGCTTAAATATATCATTGCACTGTGACATGGCTCAGGGCTAATGAAACTCCCGCACTGAGTGACTACAACCAGAGCTGGTAAAAAGCAGCGTCGAAGGCTACAGGCACTCCCCAAAGAGCCAGGTTTATGCTCTGCCGGATGCTGTGGATTGACCTGAACTCTGCTGAGTGGAGAGTATTAGAGAGCATATGAAGTAAGGGTCATTGCCTAATGGTGTCTGCCAGCGACCAACGGAAGGTGATTTCCTGGTGCTTGTGGCTCACAGCCGCTTTCCCTCTCTGCAACTGACATCATTAATGCAGCTTCCAGCAACCAAGCATCAGGCAGTAAGTCAGGAAAAGCAGGCTTTAGAATTACACCAGACATTCTGCAGGTCTCTCCTGTTTTCTGAGACTATTCCCAATTCTCTGGTAACTGTGCTATTTGTACGTTAAAAATCTATTTTCATTAAATCATACTACACGTCCAAACTTACATAGGCTTTGATTCTTGTGTGATAGAAAAAAGTAGCTGTCACAAGTCTCCCTGAGCCCTAACCAATGTGGCATGAAATGCTAACTGTTTTACCTTCTGTATTTTGCATATAATTTGCATTTGACAATACAAGAGTTTATTGGTTAATACTCTGCTGATATATAGTCTAAAATGATCAAATACTGTTTTGTTTTTAAAAATTAAATTATTAGTTTTTCTGTACAAGATTTATGGAAAAGTAAAAAACAATGGGAAAGAAATTATTACAAAAACAAAACAAAAAAGAACAAAAAATAGGGAACTATTAATATATTAATCAAATGTGACTTCTAAATTTTCCTTAGGAGAAAATAATAATTAATAATTGCTTATCTTTGCAAGAGATCATAAAATCTATGCCACCGAAAAATATGCATCATTTTTATTTCATTTATTGAATGTTGAATCCAAATAATGCCTTTCACTGTTACTTATTTTATAATGAATGGAATTTCTTTTCTTTTTAATTTATCATCCAAATTTAGGTATTTTTATAGTTTACCACGGTCTCATGAGAAGCTCAAGGAGGATTCAGGGAGGTGGAGCCAGCCTTGTTGAGGCCCCTGAGTTTCTCCCTGTTGGTGCCCTGCAGACATACCTTGTTGCTTTGCATTGTCGGCTACTAAAATAAATGAGAAGCCTGGTAACAGAGGTGGGAATGGAGTTGGAATATAGTAGGAATGTAGAACTCAGATTGAACTGCGAAATCCAAAAAAAATAGCAATGCAGATAACAGGGAAGAAATTGTGGCAACTATCCTCTTAGGTTTTAAACAAGATAGTTTGATTGAGATGGAGAAGTATTTTTCGTATTGACAGTCAAAAGCAGTGGTGAAATTCAGCCGGTTCTATCCAGCTTGGGTGAACCGATAGCGGCAGCTGCGGGAGGCTCCGCCCATCATGACTTCGCTTTTTTGCTACGATTTTAAGCTCTGCGCATGCCCAGAAGGCTTTGTGCATGCACGGATAATGGCACGTGTGAGTGAAGTGCACACGTGCACGGTAAGTGAATTTCACCCTGGTCAAAAGGTCAAAGAAAGCTGCACCTGGCCATCTGATCAAAAAGAAAGCAAACAGACCTCCAGTCTTGATGTCCTCCAGAGCTTCAGTAGCAGGATAGGAGTGGTAGATTGTAAGGTGAATATTTCTGCAAAGGTAACTGTAGATAACTGTCACATTTCTTCTTTTTTCCCCAGTTTATTTTCTAGTATTATTTAATATGTTATAAATTATAAATAAATAAAATGATATTACATTCAAAATTGCCAGGCCTTTATTGTAGGGCTTATAGTGTAATCCTTAATCAGAAGTGCATCCCCTCCTGTTTCACTGGGACTTACTCCATATAAAAGATTGATTGTTTTAGCAGTCTTCTTTATCCTGATATGGTAAAATAAGAGTGAGTACAAAAAACGCTATATCTTCTCCATATTCAATTAAGGCACAAAATTTAAACGAGAGCACATATTCTTCCTTTAAAGGAATAGGTGTCTGTCTCTCTGTCTATCATGCACACACTTTTCTTGCTGAAAATGTGTCTCAGGATTATTTATCAATTAAAAGAACAATTCTTCAGTTATGTAAACCTTCATGGATGAATTGCAAAATAACATATCCATGTCCTTTTCCTTCAAAGTGCTTTTTTTCTTCACTTAATTCACACATTAGAAAACACAACTTTCTTTTTTTCTAGTGCAAGCCACTCTTACAAGTCAGTTTTTTGTAACCCTGTCATTAAAATGCGAGGTAGCCTACAGTAATTTGAATATTTCATTCCACCGGCTGCTAGCCCGCTCTGCCTTACAGATGGTGCTTTCTCCATCCTTCTGGACTAGGTTCAATTATAAATGAAAGTGGGGAGCTTAGATTTGTCTTTTTGTCTCTGCTTAGTTGGAATAACACAATAAAGCTTGATGGGTAGAAACTCCTCAAACCCCCCCCCTCTCCTGTTGCCAAGATCTTTTTCCACTTAACTCTCTCCTGCCAGGGAAAGATACATTTATCTGTGCAGCAATAATTTTGCAGACATATGTTCTTGAAAGACAACTCCAAATGCTGAAAGCTGTTTGATGTTTATTACCGTATTTTTTGCACTATAAGACACACTCCCCCCCCCCAAAAAAAAAGGAATGGAAATGTCTGTGCGTCTTATGGAGTGAATATTACGTCACAGACTGGGCTGCAGCGAGGGAGACGGGGGGTTGGTGCAATGGCAGCAACAGGCAGCAGTGGTAAATGGCCTGTTGCCACCGCCACTATTCACCACCACCGTTTGCCGCAAGCGAACGGCGAGTGGCAGTGATAGGCGGTGACGATAGGCAATGGCAACAGCAGAATAGACCCAGGTCCCAAGAGAAAAAATCCATTGTGGAGACAGCCTCACCTATGGGAAATTTCTTCCGTAGCTTCAAGAGCTTTTGCCTGAAACAATATAGGTTTTCCTGCCTGAGCAGGGGGTTGGACTAGAAACCTCCAAGGCCCCTTCCAGCTCTGTTATTCTGTATAACCACATATTACAAGAGGCAATCGAAGATAAGTCTTAAAGGGTTTAGACAAAGCCATGAAAGTTTTTCGTGGCCAAAACAAAGCAATTTTTTGTTTTCTTGTTTTCCTCCCAAAAGCTAGGTGCGTTTTATGGTCTGGAGCATCTTATGGAGCGAAAAATATGGTAATTTCGTTTGATTAGCTTTACAATGAATAATATGCATAATATGAGTATCCTCTCATATTCTATGAAATAATGTAATTTTTCAAATAGCCTTGTCCTGGATAATGCAGGGTATTAAAGGCCAGCAACAATACTTTGACTTGTGTGCAGAAATGCAGCAATAGCAAGTACGGCTTTTGTAACAAAAGGATCCTGTAATCTGCACAATTGATGGATTAGCTGCAACTTTCTTGAGCATCCAAAGTTTCCAAACGCTTTCCAAACCATATGATAGTCAGTGTTACTAATCCATGTTTAGCTGCTGCTAGCTTTTACATATCTAGGAACGGCTGAATTAACAAAAAGTCAAACAAACTTGTAGTAGATTTCACTATTTCACAAATCCTGTTCCTGCCTCTGGACAGTTTGAACTAAGCATTAAAAAAGTTAAAAACTAATTTGATATTAATAGGATCTGCATCAAGAATGGAATGACCCAACTACAGGTAGTCCTCAATTTATAACAGTTCATTAGTGGCAGTTCAAAGTTACAACGGCACTGAAAAAAGTGACATATTATCATTTTTCACACACCATTTCAACATCCCTATGGTCATGTGATTTACATTCAGATACTTGACAACTGGTACATATTTATGATGGTTGCAGTGTCTCAGGGTCATGTGATCACCTTTTGCAACCTTCTGAACAGCAAAGTCAATGAGGAAGTCCGACTCATTTAACAATCGTGATACTAATTTAACAACTGCAGTGATTTACTTAACAAACGTGGCAAGAAAAGTCGTAAAATGGGGGAGAACTCACATAATACCTTGACTACCTTGATTTGGCATTGGTTTTTACGTAATAGGGTTGACAGGTCTAACACTTGATGAATCAGAAAAAAATCCTATTTGAATCTGAAGTTTTTTAAAATGGTGGGGAGGATCCAGGGGTGGGTTCTAATTTTTTTTACTACCAGTTCTGTGGGTGTGGCTTATTTTGTGGGCGTGGCTTGATGGTCATGTGACAATTCTTTATGATTTAGCAGAGGTACTGGTCTACTAGGCTTTTAACTGCTTGCAGAGCTGTACCGATCTACCCATTTATTTCTGCAGGCACTGATCTACTCATGTATTTTTGCAGGCACTGATCTACTCATGTATTTTTGCAGGCACTGGTCTACTCATTTGTTTTCTTTTAACACTGATCAGCTGTAGGGCGGCCCTTTGAAGCTCCACAGCAAGAGTTTAAAAAGTTTTTTTCCCTCTAGCCATCAGCTGGGACTCAGGAGGCAGCAATAGATTGGGGGTGGGGCAAAATAAAAGGTAAGAATAATGCGGGGGGTGGGGGGCAGGAGGCAGAACCGGTTTGGTGACGTCATATCATCATTGCTACCAGCTTGGGAGAACCGGGCCGAACCGGGAGGATCCATTTGTTTGCTCTCATTTGGATCTGTTTTCAGTTTTCCATTCGTTCTTGTAGCCAAAGTGACAGTAAAAACATACATGGGCCAGCATATTAAATTTCAAATTCAACAGCTTCTGATCCCAAACCATTTTATTTAATCACCCCTAATTTCAGAGATCAGAGTCCCTGAAACCCTAAAGTTACCTAGGTTGTGATCTGTCCAGGACAGTAGAACTCCTTCACAGGCATATCTCCATTGTTCCACCCAATGCAGAATATTAGTCTGTGTTTGGTTAAAAGAGTGGGTTGAGGTCTGAATTGTGGCAACTATGGTTTCCATTAAGGCTTTAAAGTTGCAACCAAACAGATTTAGTATATATATAATCAAGTTCTCATTCAGAACAAGACAGAGGAAACTTCCATCTCCAAAACAACTGTTCGACTGTTGTTACCTGTATCAGCTATAAATTTACACAAGTATGTGTATTTGGGCATTATAATAAGCACTAAAACAGTAAAATGGGGATAGGATCATTATACGATGTAGTAACTGTGTCCCAGTCCCAACATTAAACCCTTCTTGGAAATCCTAAAGTAAAGAGAAATTTACATATTTACACCTATCTTATCCAGACAGTTCTCTGTAATGCTTCAAGCCAAAGCAGATGAAGTCTTGAATGACTGTTTGGTTACCTCATTCATCAATGCAACATAAAAGCAAGTACCAGTTGTCACCAAAACCAACATTATTCAAGTTCCATGGCTTGAGAAAAAGCTGAAAACGGCCAACACTTCCTTTCCACTAGAATAATCTTGATTTCCTTGTTGCTTCTTTCCTTACTTTCAGTTGATCCTTTAGCCCAGGGCTGTCAAAGTGAAGGCCCGCGGGCCAGATCTGGCCCATGGAATGCATAGATCTGGCCCATGGGGCAGCCATGGAAACGGTGAATGACTGGCCTGCAGTGCCTCTGCCAGTGAAAATGGTGCTTGGGAGGGTTGTGCTCAGGGCCCCCACCCCGTTTTTGCTGGCAGAGAGCAAAACAAACTAAAAGCAAAACAAAAGGAGAAATGTTTTGCATTTGAGCATCCAAGAAGAGACAGGAAAGGGAAAAGGAAAAAGGGAAAGAGGAAAGACAAATTAAAAGAAGGGAAGATGGGAAGAGAGCAAGGAAGGAAAAAGAAGGAAGGAGGGGAAGGAAGAAGAAAGAATGAATAGGGAAGGAAAAGGGAGGGAGGGGGGGAGGGAGGGAAGTCCTGCCTTAGCACTTGCCACCAGCAGACAGCAAGGCTCCTCTGGAGGACAAGGGTTTGGTGCGCTCCCTGGTCTAGCCATCCTCCACTGGAGACAATGGATCCCCCTAGCCCTGCCCGGGCCACCACAGGTGCCCCCAACACGAGTGATGTAGGGCTGGCCACGCACACCCCGGCCATGCTCCCCCCCAGGTCAAACACAACCCTGATGCGGCCCTCAATGAAATCAAGCTTGACACCCCTGCTTTAGCCAATAAGCCCAATAATAGTTAGTGGTATAATTTATGGTGTATATAGTACCATACTTATTTAAATTGCTCTGTGATTTGTTCACATCTAAAACAGAATTGTGCTGAGACAATGGGATTAGCATTGAGAGTGATTTCTGTGCACTGATCCATGTTTAGCATCATATTCAAAAGAGGTAAAAGGATATTATAACTGGGGAGATTTAGTTTTGGTGAATTTGAGAGATTTCATATAAAGTCCCAGAAGGTGAGTTCAAACATTTTCACAATACAATTTATCCAGGCTATTAAGGATAAACTATTAGTAACAGATTTACAACCAATTTTTGCTAAGTAGAAAGTCCCATACATGTGATTAAATAATACCAAGGTAATTGAATACTACTAGTATTGTATTATTTCAACATGCATTCACTATGATCATAATTATTTCTGTTGGAATGCTGATAGTAATAAGTGTGATTTAACAAAACATGTTAATTACATTTGTGTTGTTAGCTCATACAAGAATGACCACTAACTTTTCCTGAAGTTATGATATATCTATGGGAAGAGTCAGATGCATCCAGGCAACTTAACCTTGGCTGGTTGCATTGACACCAGACTTCAGGCTATTTGTTCGTTGGATATGTACATACCACATTTCCAGAATTTTCTGGGTGACGAAGGTGGCAGTCCACTGAATGGGTGTTCTCTGCCAGCTTAAAAGAGAACTGGGTAGATTTTTGTTTTGCCTTAATTGTATATAAAATTTATTTTTTCTGTTTTTAATTTATATGTATATTCAAAAGGGGGCGCAAACAGTTCAGAAGTTAAAGACGTTGAGCTTATCAGCTGGAAAGCTGGCAGCCCAGGTTTGTGACTTGAGGGCCGCACAATGGGGTGAGCTCCCATTACTTGCCTAAGCTCACCTGCCCACCTAGCAATTCAGAAGCATGTGTCAGGCCTGCCTCTATTCAAAACTCAAGAAAGAAGAGATACTTTTACTAAGTTTGAAATGAAAGCAGCAAAAGCAAGGCAAGATCTGATTCAAAACACATGAAAGTTACACATTGAAAGTCACCCCAAATTCCTCCCCCCAGGGTCTAGCACTGAAAGTCTAATCAACGTCCAGTATGATGTTGCAGAAAAGCTCATCTTCAGGTATCTGGAATCTTCAATCGGTTGGCCTTGACAGAGTATAAACACTCCACTCAACAGCACCATAATTCATGAGTACAAACCTCCCTTCCAGTTCTCATGGGACTGCTACACACCAGCTCATTTCCCCATCCCAAATGCCCAAGCCCCCCTCCCTGGTTCTATGGCAGCCGATAGCAAGCACGCTGCAGAAACCCATGCTGGAACTCTACAGCTGACAGCATGCAAATGTAAGTAGATAAATAGGTACCACTTTGGTGGGAAGGTCACAGCGTTCTATGTGCCTCGGTGTATAGATATGCTGGCCACATGAACACGGAAAGGTTCTTTGGACAACGGTGGCTCCCTCAGCTAAGAAACAGATGAGCACCATCAGAATCAGAAACAACTGGACCTTTATCTTTATATATATTCAGACTTTTGTTTGACCATCAAGAATTAAGGAAAAAATTAGTTTTGGTATTGGGCTTTCATTATAGTTACAAAAATTCAGGATTGATGAGATTATATGACAGTGGAATATTTATGATGGCAAATGTCAGGTATCACTTCTTTCTTTCATTCATTTGATCTCAGAAGACCTCCAGAATTCCTTCCAATATTCTGATTCTATGATTTATCCACTATCTTGCTTGTTCATCCTATGCTGCTGTATTTTGGATAGGCTATTATAAATGTCTCATGGGACTGGAAGGTTTTAAATTTAGTTGCCATGTCAGCCATAGACTTAGTAGGAATCATCTGAGCAAATAATTCTTAGCTTCAATTCCACATCTGTAAATTGAGAATGAGAATAATTTCATTGGACATTTTTTTAAAAAGGAAATTGTACAAAAGTAACACTCTGGCACATAATCTGAAAGTACTATCTGCACTGTATTATCACTGAACCAATGTGATCTAGCTTGGATTGTATCTAGATGGACAATCATACAATAATGCAGTTTTCATCATCTTGGTCTTCCTAGAGGCAAACTGAATTATGATTATTATATATTATAAAATTTAATAATTAAATAGCACAATTATAATAACTCATCCTGAAGTTTTATCATGAGTGCTCAATGAAGAAGGTGGTAATATGTCAGTGTTATTAGTGACCAAGTCAATTGCTTCTACTCCATGTGCTGGAAAAGCACTTTCCAATAATCCATTCAAAAGGAAGCAGCCAATTTTTTAATCCTGCCAGTCACTGCAAACGAGATTCTTTCTCTATGCTGAAATGAGGATGCAATTCATGATCAGCAGCTCTACAGCATTGTGTACATATTCCACTCTTTACCGTGCATTTTAACAAGTGCAAATCAATATAAAGATTAAAAAGGAAACAATGAGCAAAAAAATCCAACCTCTGAGAAAGGTTTTCAGGGTTCCTGTATCACTTAATATCTATTTTCAAATCAGAGGCAGAAGGTTAACAGTTTTGTTGACTTGACTGAGTTAGTTTAACCCCAAACAATTCTGGAGCTGTTTCAAATTAAAACTAACCTTCTTTGGCTCAAGTTTCAGGATATCTGACTGGGTCAGGGCATTTAAGCAATCCTCACTTTTTAACCCAATTAAGAGACTCACAAAAACAAGGCCTCTTAAATGAGGTAAGAAGTGTATTGATTATTGCAGAAATTATGTATATTTAAAATATAACACAACACAAATTGCATGTACATTACTGCAATTCACTTCCTACTGAGAGGCAAACACACTTTCACCTGGAGGAAGGACAAGACTCTTGTGTACTTTTAATCTTATTTTATGTTTATAAGGACCAGATGGTTTGCTAAGGTTGTTTTTTATCTGGTTCCCAGAAGGAGTTACAGCTCCTTTTTTAGGTGCCTGCCTGCTTCACTCAACATATGGTTGTCATCATAAACACAAGGAGTAAAGAACTATTACTCCTTGTAATAGCCATGACAGCCATGAACTGTCCCATATTATGGTCAGCATCAGGTCTTCTTAGATATCAACTTTTCCAGTCCTCTTTCCATTTCAGAATGCAGACTAGAAGTTAAATAAAAGTTGACCCTCAGTTGAAAAGAAAGAACAGTAATATACGATATGCATTCTACCCGCCCCGCACCCCAAAAAAAGAGGTACACAATAGAATGCTTAGACTTTTTTAGGTCTGGTCATTTAAACAGCAGCAGAGCAAATACTAAAAAGACTATGCAGGTACATTTAGGTCCAAGAGCAGGTTTGTTGTTAAACCTTTTTCCCCCTTTTTCTCAGAGGCCCAGTCCAAATAATACCTGTGCAGGGATGTGTTTTAGAGGCCTTATTCTAAATAAAGTTGACACTTGAGGCTGCATTTTTGGAATCCACTGGCTACTGACCAGCAATGAACTTATTCTGCATTAGTGCACCTAATTATTTTTAAAAGCAAAGTCAGGTTTACTTAATCCACAAAATAATTACAACCTCTTTGAGGGAAAGGGTATTTTTCTTCAATTTGTTTAAGACTTTTAATTTCTGAAAAAATAATTAGAAATGTTCCAGCTTTTGCTTCCTTCATAGTATTTTGATGCATTTTCCAGTTACTACTCTTAGATACCCTAATTTGATGTGCTCCCGTCATGAGCTTCTACACTTTTTTGTTTGTAAGAGTGATTAGGGCTATCACCAATTTTCCCAAATGATGAATTGCAATGCCCCAGGGGAATCGTGATTGGTTCCACTATGCCTGAATGCCAATAGCAAGATTGAATGTGTTCAGAACCAGGCCTGGGGCTCTTCTTCAACAGCATTTGCACAGCAACAGCTACTACAGTAGCCTAAATACACTCCTGAGCACCACCCAAGGTAACCCAAGCAGATTGAAGTGCTTTGCCTAGTGCCACCTTTTCCCTCATCCAAAAGTGGCTCTGCCATCATGCTCAGATGGGCTATTTTCCTACTGTGAAGCATTATCATCCTGCAAAAAGTAGAATACAGGACTTGGTCAGCAGACTCTATGTTGGAACAAAACTAGAAATTTCAGTAAAAAAAACAAGAACTCTGCTTGCAAGAAATGGAAGTTGAGATAGAATACTCTGATCTTGATCAAAGTTTCATTTTTAAATGACCTTTATGACAGGTCCTGGAAGAGAGCAGACCCAAGGGTTCAAGGACACCTTCTCATTCCAGCAGTGGAGCAAGGCAGAAGGCAGCAAGTGACTGGTTGGCCAGTTAATGGGAGCTGCATCCTTTTGGGGCAGGGATGCTAATTTGCTCTCAGAGGAACCAGCCCACTGATACCTGAAAATGCTACCAACAGAAATGGCTTTAGCAAGCTGATCTTTTTCTGGCTTCACACGACAGCGGATAGCCTACCTGGTAGAGGTAAAACTAGGCTGAGAGGTGTGTTGGCAACTTTATTCCTTTCTCACCAAACTAACAGTGGGCAAAGCTGCTACCATTCAGGCAATCAGCTTTCTTAGGTTGGGCACCCCAGCATGAAGAACAGAACTCAACTTTCTCTACAAGATTCTAGGTGGGGCTATGCTACTTCATGATACAGTTATGCCTGTAGTTAACAGAGGAGTGGAAAAGTCCAAAGCTATCACCACCATATATAACCTGTTTATTCATCCCCTGTTGTGCTAACCCCACACTTCATTCCTCCAGTCTTATCAGGATTGGGAGCTATAGGAGGGACCTTCAGTGGAAGCCTCCCCAGTGGAACCTCAGTATCCGGCAGCAGATACCAAACCAAGTAGACAAAGTTTGCAAAAAAGAAAAAGTTTTTGCAAAGTTTGCAAAAAAAAAAAAAAGAAAAAAAAGTAGAAGAGGCCCTGCGTTTGACCTGCCTGAAACAGGAATATAGTTAACACCAGGACCCAGTGTGTCACCTCCACTTGGAAAAGGGGGGAAATGACACTAATTGCAAGAACCTTGATTTTGGGAGGATCACATTGGAGGAGCAGCAGAAGGTGTTGCTCCAAGCACAACGTCTATTAAAGGACAAACCCACCCCTAGCCATGTGTTCTAACAGTGATTCAGTTTTGTATGGCTTTTGCTTTGCTCCTGCTCTGCCTGGACAGCTGACAGAGGGACCCCATCTAACAGCAGGAGTCCTCCTAGAGATATGATCTGATATGATCTTTTATTATATGACCTTTTATTCACTGGGATATGCCAGTTCATTTCTTATGATTAGAATGGTGTGGCGGACAAAGTTTGAGAACTCTTGGCCTTTTCTATCTGTAAAAAAATTGGAGAACATTAAATGGTAGCAGGGGGTTAGAGTTCTTTGTATCTCTTTGTTCCCATCAAGATTTTGGCATTGCAGTTCTGATTGTCCTAGCACAAACAGCAAAATGATCTTTGGCACAGGTTGATGCTGTGAATGGAGACTTTCCAAGAAAATCGATTGTTCTTGAATTGTTTCAATGGGACTTGCACAAGATCATTTCCCACTGAATTACTCCCTTGAGTTCTCTCTTATCAAACCAAATGCTTTTTTGGAGAATTAACTTTTGAATCCTAAATGGATTATTGCACAGATGTTAAAAATATTGCAACAGAGATAATAAAGCTTCAAATGTTGTCTCCCACTACGGTCCATCCTAGTTCCAAACCAGATTGGGGGATTTGCTATGTTATTTCATCTAAATAAAATCTGCAGGTCATTGAATTTGTGTGATTTGGGTTAGATTGGGGTTTTATGTGTGTTATAAGCTCTTTTTTGCCTATGCTTGCAACATCATTGATAAATGACACCAGTAAGTAAACTATTTATTAGGATTAAAAAACACAAAAAAGTAGCAATTATTTACAGAGGACATATACTATCTCCTTACTATTGAGTATGTTTAAGCACACAATGTCATTACCCCTAGAGTTTTCTGGACACTAAACTCTTTCAGTACACACAACCACAGTTTTCTACACAATGTGCCAATGCTGTCACATAGCCTTTTAATATTTATATAGGGATTGATTTTGCATGAGTTGTATTCCATCTTTCTACTAAAAATTAACCCTTAAAGCATTTGGACTGGATCCAGATTTAGTCCTGCTTAGAGCAGACTTTAAAAATTCAAAAGGATTTAAGTTAATAATGACTAGCTTGTCCCACTCATTTTAGTGAACCTGCTTATGCCTGACCTGACCTAGTTCACTCAACATATTAAGTCATAATATGTTTTATATAGCTTTGGCTTATGGATCTATTCAATGTGATTTCTTTTTTTTAGGTTTTTATTAATAATTTTAAAAAATTACAAACAAACATAAATACATTAAGACAACATACAAAACAAACAAACATCAATTCAGTCCTATGACTGACTCTTAAAGTTACTACATCAGTGGATTATTTTCCTATTTTTCTTATTTTCCTCTATTCGTATCTATATCTATGTTCACATATTTACATGATTGTATATATCTATATATAAGTGACTCTTTATTTAATTCTATACATTTCTATTGAGTGGTCAAAAGTTATCCTTATATTCCTATTTTTGCCTCCAGCCAGCTGTACCATCTTTGCCACAGTAAATAGTAATCAGTATCGTCTTTCTCTTGCAGTTCTTTTGTAAGCTTGTCCATTTCTGCACATTCTGTGATTTTAGCGATTATTTTATCTTCTGTAGGTAACTGCTCACATTTCCAATGTTGGGCAAAGAGTATACGTGCTGCTGTGAGGCTATGGATGATCAGATATTTTATTTCTTTGGTGTATTGTGCTGTGATTATTCCCAATAAAAAGGTGATTTCTAAGTCATAGTATAGTGTGTTGTGTGAACTCAGACAATTATACATTATGTAGAAAATAATAACTAAAGAGACCAGAACGTAACATGCCATACAAGCCGGGCAATGTCTGGATCAGCATACTGTTTTCTTTTAAAATTGTTTATAGACTGAGAGTTATTTTTCTTTATCGTCTAGAATAACAATGCTGCAGAAACTTTTAAAATTAAAGTAGAGAATACAAGCAAGGCTGCCTTGCTTGCCTTCTCTTCTTTAATACAGGGAAAAGTCTTGAGAGCCCATTTTAAATTTCTCTAAAAAATATCAAAATAGTTAATTGCTTTTTCTGAGACTGTCCTCCTTTAGAAAAGGCCATTTGAACTGATTGCCACATATGCAAATAAAGGTAAAAGTAAAGGTAAAGGTTCCCCTTGCACATATGTGCTAGTCGTTCCCGACTCTAGGGGACGGTGCTCATCTCCGTTTCAAAACCAAAGAGCCAGCACTGTCAGAAGATGTCTCCATGGTCATGTGGCCGGCATGACTAAATGCCAAGGGCGCACGGAACACTGTTACCTTCCCACCAAAGGTGGCCCCTATTTTTCTACTTGCATTTTTACGTGCTTTTGAACTGCTAGGTTGGCAGAAGCTGGGACAAGTAACAGGAACTCACCCTGTTATGCAACACTAGGGATTCGAACTGCTGAACTGCCAACTTTCAATCGACAAGCTTAGCATCTTAGCCACTGAGCCACCACGTCCCTGTCACATATGCAGATATGTCTGTCTAAATGCTTATAAAACTCCTCTATTTTAAAAAGGAAGATCAGAATGTAACAACTATGAACAGTAATGTATAGTATAACAATCAGATTTAAATGAATAAAAAATAAATAGAATCATGCATGACAAGGATAACTCTATCCTTATTTTAAAAATTGGGATTCTTGGCATGCATCTTACTGAAATCTGTTTCTTTAGCTAATGAAAAAGACAAGGCTTTGGTTGATTCTACTTCTACCTTCTTGAGTCATAAGAATTTAAAGTTAGATCAGGTGTGGTAAACTAAATCAACAAATGCTGTTCAGCTAAAATACACTTTTCAGTAAGGTGCTCTTGGATGGGGGAAGCTTCCACTGAGGTTTAAACATCTGAGAATGGATATGTTGTCCTATAAAATATGGGCACGTTAATTTGGATGCCCATGAGCTCTCATATAAAGTGATTATAGCAGTTCCATCTTGCTAATTCCTATCTAGTTTACAGAGGGAACTGATTCCCTCCATAAGTGGATGACAACCTGATGCATATTCCATGGCCTGAGTTTTGTTTGTATTCAAAATTCCAGTTGTTGGATTTTATTCTCCCTTCCCTTGAATAACAAGTCAAAAGGACAACGCTGTCAGAACAAACTTACCATCTTAAACCAGGTGGTCTGGGGTCAGGACAGAGAGAATTAAAGCAGAGTTCCCCAACCTTTTTGGCTTTGTGGCCTGGCAGGGGGAGAAGAGGAATAGTTCTGTGTGCGCGGCAGCAAGTGCACACACACATCTCCATTTGTGCAAGCACTCTCACCGCTCATGCAAATGGAGCACATGCGTTCACCCACTGCTCATGCAAGTGGAGATATGCACACACGCTCACCCACCAGTTGTGCCCCAGTTCCAAAGAGCTCAAGGCCCAATAGTGGGCCACTTCCTGGGGGTTGGGAACCCCTGACTTAAAAGACAACCTGCACAGCATTCACATTAGAAGGCTCTGGAGTATTTGTGTTATTTCTTTAGAAGAATTTGACAAGATGCTAAGATCCTGACAATTTTAGCCTCCTGGTTCTTGAGAGTTTGGAAGCCAGGTCAGCAACTTATATGGGATCATTATGGGTCAATATGGGATCATTTGCTTTCCAAAGATTGTTTCCTCTTTCCATATATTGAGAGTCAGCATGGGAAACCCCTTTCTCCTCATCTACTTTTACATGGTCTCCCTGAATAGCTTTCCTTTCCTGCCTGGCTGTTGCTTTTTCTAAAGGGTTGCAGATGAAGAATTTGAAACAATTTCTCGAAATCAACTCTACACAGATAGCTGAGTGCTGTCCATCTTTTATAGAGGTAGCATTTTTTCCTAAGTATAGTTGCAAGGCACAAAAATGTGGAATGGGTTGAAATTGTAAAAAATCAGACTTTGGCTAAGCAATAGAAGAAACATCCTAAAAATAAGAACTATTTGACAATGGAACAGACTGCTTCAAAAAGTAGTGACTTCTTCTTGGCTGGGGGCTGGATGCCCATCTGTGAGAGATGCTATAATTGTGTTTTGCACGGCTTATTCTATATCAAACAGGAACTTGGATTCAATTATTTCCAAGATCCCTTCCAACTCAAACATGCTATGATTGTATGATGCTGGAAAAAAAAAACACAGTACTTGCAATGACCATTTTTTAAAAAATGCTATCAGAGCAAGCACCTGCTTGGTTTTGGCTGTTGTATCAGGTAACTCAGCTCATTTGTGTTGCTTCTGTGATGGTCATTGTGAGCCTAAAAGAAAATCTCACATCTTCTTTCTTGATAATGGATGCTGCTCACTAACTAAAATGCTCAGTTATGGGCTCGGTCCACCAAGCTGTGTGATACTAACAAGAGGAAATGTTTCTACAATAGCCTCTGTAGCTTCTGTTGTGATACAGAGGAAGAATTGCCCTGAGCAAGCTTGTGGACAATAGTCAATAAAAATGCAAGAGTTTGCTGGCCAGAAAGCAGCATATTTATGTAACTGGGAAAAGGCATCAAGTGAAGCAGGTGTCTTATGAGAGATTGCAGCCTCTTGTACCTCTTTTTTCCATTCCTCCATTGTGTTAACACCCACTCCATCCACTGAGAGACATTTTAAAACCTACTGGGACTGAGCAGTGTCAAGCAGTGGAGAAACAGGTTGCTGCCTAGAACCACTCAAGCTCCATGTAGTTGAATGTGTTTTCACTCCATTAGGGTTAATAGTAGAAGAAACCAATTGTTGTTGATGATGTTAATAATTATCGCATAATGAGCCAGATATTCAGACTGGGCTTGGTATTTTTGCGAACCTATCGCAGGGTTGTCAAACTCGATTTCATCAAGGGCTGCATTAGGGTTGTGGTTTACCTCGGTGGGCTGGGTGGGGGTATCTGGAGTGGGCATGGCCAGGGTGAGCATGGCCAGCTCAATGTCACTTGTGTCGGGAGCACCTGTGGTGGCCTGGGTGGGGCTGGGGAGGCCCATTGTCTCCAGCAGAGGAAGGCAAGACCAGGGAAAGTGCCAAACCCTTGTCCATCAGAGGAGCCTCGCCGTCACTCTCAGGCCATGCGGAGGACCCCCGGATAGTGGCTCAGGCTGCCCAGTCCATCCCTTGAGCTCCCAGGGCACCGGGACCCCACAGCCCAGCCCAGCCCTGCTTCCCCAAGGGGGCACCTGGCTGTATTTACCTCCTCCTTGAGGCGGTTGCTGTTGTGCTTGCTCTCCTTGGCCAGGTTGTTCATGGAGAGTGTGGGAGGGCAAAGTGTGTGGGTCAGAGGGAGGCCCATTCCCTCTCCTTGCTAGGTGACCCAGCTTTGTAACCAAAGCATTCTTAGCTATAGGATGGGAAACCACCAGGAGAGGAGGGGGAAGGGGATGGCGAAAGGGCAGCAGGGCTGCCAGTGGCCAAGTGTTAAGGCAGGACTTCCCTCAGACCTCCCTCCCTCTTATAGTCTCCTTCCTTCCTTCCTTCCTTCCTTCCTTCCTTCCTTCCTTCCTTCCTTCTCCTTCCCTTCTTCCCTCTACTCTTTCTTCCTTCTCCTCCTTCTCCCCCCACCCTTACTCCTCCTATCCCTACCCTTTTCCTTCCTTCCTTCCTTTCCTTCCTTTTCCTCTATTCTTCTTTTTCCTTCCCTCTTCATTCTCCTTTCCTTCTTTTTCCTTCCTTGCTCTCTTCCCCTCTTTCCTTCTTTTTCTTTGTCTTTCCTCTTTCCCTTTCTCCTTTCCTCTCCCTTCTTGGATACTCAAATGCAAAGGGGGAAACATTTCTCGATGCCTCCTTGCCTTGTGATCAAATGTCACTTTTGCTAGTAGTTTGTGGAAACTTAAAAACTGAGAACAAACCAGACTCAGTTTATTCTATGCTTGCATTTAGCGGTGGTGTCCACAGACAGTACACCACCACAGTACAGAAAAACTGTCAAAATGGTGGCTGTGATAGTTGATTAGAGCTCCTCTGGTTTTTATGTGCAACAGCTTTAGTGTTTAGGAACAGAGGTAAATTAGTTGCTTTTCTATTAATACATACCACATGGTCTAATTCAGAATGGAAATATAGTAAAGGAAAATATTTTCCCCGTTCTGCTTTGTCCTTTTTTTCCCACTGGAAATAGCTGTTTGCATCACACATGGAGGGGATACTTTCCTAAGAGCTCACAATTCAAGAATACCGATGTTAACTTGGATTGCCAACAAAGTCCTGTCTGTGACAAAACAGAGCACAAAATTGCTTTCTCCTTTGAGCCCAAGTCTCAATGGATCCAGGATTGATGCAGAACTGCATGAACTGGGGCAACTCCAACCAAGTTGCCTCTCCTTCCTTCCTTCCTTCCTTCCTTCCTTCCTTCCTTCCTTCCTTCC
>WNWU01000089.1:1465569-1496943 GCA_012654045.1 Ptyas mucosa
GCTTCGCCCGCGCAATGGCTGCCTAGACAGACGAGCCCTCCGAGGCGGTCTACCTCATTTCATGTTTGAGGCTGCTCTGAAGCCGTTGCTCCCACGGCAGGGGAATCCCCTTTGAGCCAAGCGGCCTCATTTCACCTCAGCACCTCCACCGGCATTGGGCTGTGGTGGTGAGCTCCTTGGAGCTTATATGCCTTGTTTCCCCAAGCGCCTCGGTTGCCCCATAAAGGGCTAGCGGCAGGGTCTCATGAATCGGAGCCAGTTTGCTGTTATATTGTAGGCTGTAGAGGAAGGCGTGGGGACAATGAATGGCCGTTTCCGAACCATGGAAATGGCGGGAACATTGGTGCTCTTTTTTTACCCGTTACGTAGGCGGCGCCCCGTCACAGGAATACAAGTTTCAATTTCGGGCTGCCTTCCAATTAGCTTGGATCGGTTTGATCCTCTTAGCCCTAATTTGGCACCTACTCCTCAGCTCCAGTCCTCTTAATAGGACAATGGTCGTTACTAAGCGCTCGTCCCCCCCCCCAACATCTTAAGTCAGAGCCCTTGTCATCATAGGCAGTGATTCTGGCAGGCCAGGGGGTTTTCTCGCAGGAGCAGCTTCGAGCAGATACTTCTGAAGGCTGCAATGGGGATTTGTACCACTCTGACCTGATATGTTACCACCACAGGGGGTAGCTAAGAACTCCCTCCATTCCCCATGGACTCCATGATATTTAACTTGTATGGATTTAACCTGCTGGTGTTGGTCCCCTTTTGCGCCTGTCTCCCGGTGCGTCTATCTGCAGACCTTCCTTATAACTGTAAGGTCCTCCCTACTGTGTTTAGTCTGCAGTTGCAGTTATCAGGTTTACATATGGAACCAATTCATAGAGAGGCCCGATCCTAAGCACACCCTCAAGAGGGAGATGCTGCACCTGGCCTTTAACCGGCCTTTATCATTGCCCCCCCTCCCCCCAGGTTGTTCCTGTGATAGGCTCGGAAGGCCTTCCTTTCCCCTCGCTCTCGGGCACCTGGCCTCAGTTACGGGGGCCGTTCTTGGCATCCCACAGAGAATCATTTCCAGTCGGAGCGAGGTCCCTAGATTGGTCGAATTCAGGTCTCTTCATTCTCAAGACAACACGGTTTCTAACCAGGTTGCCCGCCGCGCCCGTCGTTTCTCTCCTATATATATTTCAGTGTCCATAGGGCTTTTGATCCTCTCGGACCATGAATGGACCTGGACTTCACAATAGGTCATACGGCTCCCTTTTGTTATCAGAGAGGATTGGGAACCACGTGCAAGCAGGCCGTTGGACATCGCATGGCCTTTCCCTACACTTTACTTCGGAGCGGCGGACCACGCCAGCGGTGTATCCAGTCAGCCTGCCACTGGAAGTAAAAACCGCATGCCGGGGACAAGGGCTCCTCCATGATGGCATCACAGCAGCAGGTAAGGCCGGGACCATCAGATCGGCACGGTCCACCCAGCCATCCAGAGCTGTAAGGCAAGGGTGGTCTCTCTTGGGCTCGCCACTTGAGTTATGGCCTTTGCCCTGTCAGCGGGTGCTGTTCTTCCCGGTCTCTCCTCTCCTGTCTCCTGCTTAACCTTCCTTGCGGAGGCACTGCATCCATTTAACGGGGAGTTTCTGGATCACGGGCCTTTCGGGATTGTCCGGATCATGGGCCGTTCTCAGTGTAGGGCTGACTTGGCCCATCACTGTCCCCAGCCTAAGATCATTTTTATGCTGCTTACATGGTGACCATCTCCATCGTGCCTACGAGGCAGTGCAATCCACGTCAAGGCTACTGCTACCAGCTGGTGTCGGCAATGTGGTAAGTGAGGGTTGGCCTGGAAGCCCTAAGGGGGAGGCGTACCTTTACTCTCCTTGGAGGGGTACTTGTCCGGTCCTGCTGGACGATTGTTTTGGGCTGGAGGCCTCCAGCTTTGTCCTCACTTCCCTCCTTCTCAAGGGCCGTCGAGCAGGCCTGTGGTTAGTTTCACTAGCTGCAAGGATTGGATACTCTGGCCAGCCTTCCCTTTCTATTGGGGATTTGATTCGAATCATTCCTCCAGTTTGGATTAAATGGATTAACTGGATGACAGGGATAAAATCTATCTTAGATTAATCCAGTTCATATCTCCTATGGGTTAACTCGTCAACTTGCAGTTGGGGATATTTGAACAAGACCGACCTCTGCCCTTCAGTTAGTCTGCGGCTCCATGCGCTGCCTACCCCATCAGCTTGGCCTTATAACTCCGGGCCTGACCGGAGAGGAGGGGTAAAAGGTTACTAGTGGTTTGAGACGCTAGTACACTAGTATAGGCACTCCCTATTCTGCACCCCTTAATCTTGGGGGATGGTGAGTGCCGCCGGGAGCTCCCTTAGTGGATGTCCCATCAGACTTCTGTTAACCCAACAACTCAGACGACGGCATCCTATCCGACAGCCTATCAGCTCACCCCCCGTTTTCGTGGTGGTTGGCCGGGCCCTACGCCATTATGGTACAGGGCTCTCTTCCTCCCGTTCCCCGTGGGCCCGGCTCCACATTTACGGATCCATGGCCAGATACCTGCACACGCCATCCTCACTGGGAATGAGGGTTGGTTGGTTACTCCCAGAGACCAGTGTTTGGTTATGGGTAGCTTTCTCAGAAATGTTCTACATTCGTCGGGGCCCTCTCCCGGGGCTGAGTCCCCTTATTGGGTGCAGCTCTGGCCCTTTGGGCCTACCTACTCCTCCTGGAGGCCGCCCTTCACTCTATTCCTTAGTTGGGCAGATGGCAGCACAATGGGCCGCCATTTAAACTCTTCGGTTTTGCCACCGTCACCGAACTTCCCGGCTCCCGCTACAGTGGCCTGGAACAGGAGATGGATCGGAACCTTAGGATCTTCCATGCTGGCCCAGCACATCGCTCTGGCCCTCTTCCCGTTCAGGGGGGGTCGGATCTTGGGTACCCTAGGGTGTCATCATTCCAGTGCTACGGCCCAAGGAAGCCCTGCCGCTTCCTCTCCTACCCTTCTGGGTTCCTGGTCTATTTGTTGCCGCAGCATCCTCAGGGCCACCAGGTTGGGTATCTGCATCATGGGCAGGGCAGTTCTTTCAAGGTCCCTCGAACTTTGCCGTCCCTGGAGGGCTGCCACGACCACTGGTAACACTGGCCTCAAGGTGGTCCCATAGGGCATCCGGATTGGCCTTCACATCTCTCAGGCTTCTGCTTCAGCTCTTGAGCTTCTTCGCTGCGACCCTCACCATGGAGGCGACATGGCTCGTCCTTCAGATGACCAGGAGGACTTCATCTTCCGTTTCGGTTTGTCACCTCAGGTATCTGGCTCGCACGTGGGTCTCCCATGTTCCGGGCTATCCAGTCCCGGGTCCGGGCGAGAGTTTTCCTTGCCTAGGGTCCGTCGAACCTGGTGGGGTCTAGGGTCTCTTGGTTCTATACCCTATGGGGCCTGACTTGGACTCTCCCTGTTGGGTCAGTGCAAAGGGGAGGGGTTCTCCCTGTTGCGGTAGCCATGCCCAGTGACCTTGTAGTTTCTTTCAGCTTCCTTCGGCTGTGGACGGATCTGTCCCAAGTGCCTCCCGGGGGGGGCTTATGGCAGGTTGGCTAGGCATTTCAGGGAAATTCCTACTGCCCTCCCCTCCCACTGCTCTCTTGGGGGGGATACGGTTTCTTGATCTTATTTTTAGCAGTACCTTGGGCGGTCACGGTCAGCCCTTTGGTGGTGAACAGTCGGATTTGGGTGGCCGTGCCTTCCACCCTGGCTCCAGGTTCTCCTGCTGCCTCGGGGGCGTCGGTTGGTCACTGGTCACACGTTTACGCCAGGGTACAGGATTCATCTGGGAGATTCGTGATTTTCCCTTCGATTGTGTTGGCCTTCGCCGGGTGAGTTTCCCCAGACTATCCCACACGGGGCTTTGTCCTGGCGGGTTGTAGACCGGTTGGGGTTTTCACGTTCAGCTGGTCAGCTTGTCCTCACCGGTCTTCCCGGAGGTCACGCATGGTGGGACTTGGGACCAGACTACTGCCCTCCCGTATGACTGACCTGCTTTGGTAAGTCCCACTTCTGGATGATCTTCCCCGGCACAATGGAGAAGGGGCATTGGTCCTACCTGATACGCTCCTTCTCATGGTGCGGGGAAGATCATCCAGCCCCACCCTGGTGGCCGTCTGGTCCATAGTCCGGGAGGGGCTTCTGTTTTGCAGGTTTGTTTTTTTTTCTGAGCCTCATCATTGCTACACCCTCGTCGAACTGGGGAGGAACCCGGGCAAGGAGGAGGCGTGGCCAAGAAAGTTTAACTCTGTCTCCAAGTGGTGAAGCAGAGTATTACCCACTTCTGGATGATCTTCCCCGCACCATGAGAAGGAGTGTATCAGGTAGGACCAACGCCCCTTCCCACTGAAGTGATACCTATTTATCTACTCACCTTTCCATGCTTTTGAACTGCTAGGTGGGCAGGAGCTGACAGTTATAAGAATAAATCAGTGGAATAGCTTGCCTTCAGTTGTGAGTACTCCAACACTGGAGATTTTTAAGAAGAGAATAGCCCTTTGTCCGTAATGGTATAGGGTCTCCTGCTTGAGCAGGGGGTTGGACTAGAAGACCTCCAAGGTGGCCTTCCAACTTGGTTATTCTGTATTCTATACATTATTTACTTTAATATTGGTCTTTATGTTTTTAATTCTGTTAGTTGAGTACTGTAGTTTTTAACTATTCCATTAGTGGCCTTAGAGAGAGGGAAACAGCATTGTTATTATTATAACTGGAGGAGGATCCATTGCCTTCTCCTATTTTCTCTTAGCATCATAGTGGCAAAACATTTCATGTGAAGAAGTCCACCAAATTCACAAAGTATGGAAAATTAGTCTATAAAATGATGTGATCCCTAATTAACTGTCACCTTTTCTGGAACATTTATGTGTGCACAAAGTGCTTTGCACTTCTGCTCCATTACTTTGATGTGTGTGTGCTCCATTACTCTGTCCCAGCAGCCTTTTTTGACCTCTGTTCACTTCTTCTGGTCTGTCTTGGGACAGGTGGACATTATCTCCTGCTAGCTCATTCTCCTGGCTGAAAACGCAGTGCTAAGAGCCAGCTGGCAGACAGAATGCTAATGCATTTAGTTCCATCCATTCTGGAGACTTGCCCATGACTTCCTATCAGGGATTCTAGTTCATTGGGTCAGGACTGAATTTTCTCCTGAATATGTCAGCAAGTAGAAATTCATCTAGTTCTTTGCCTGGAATTTCACCCCTCATAATTGACTTCTGTAATGATCTTGTGCAAGATTTAACATTCAATATTGATAATAAAAGATGGATCTTTGAATAGATGGGTTATGATACCAACTAATTAGTCTATTTTCATAGCATTTAGTAGCATAGTAGTTCCAGCTAGCTTTCAGGGTTTTTTTTAGAGGAGGTAAGAATGGAACTGCAAAACAAAAAAGGCTTATAATGAATATAAAACATAGAAAGCTTTTACTGATAGTAACCATTTCCATTAGCAGATGGTATCCCATGAATTGATATTGGTTCAGAATTCTGAGGTTTTAGATGCCAGTTTTAAATAAAAGACCACCTCCACTGCATTGGAAAATTTACAATTTCCAAATCTGGAAAAAAAATATTATTTTCTTGCCATAGTATTGGCCTGTCCTAGCAATGTAATGAGGTCTGCAACAATATCTAAATTCTTCCACAGCACTAGGGCAGAAATCAAATATAAGTAGCAATAGCAATAGCACTTAGACTTATATACCGCTTCATAGTGCTTTTACAGCCCTCTCTAAGTGGTTTTACAGAGTCAGCAAATTGCCCCAAACAATCTGAGTCCTCATTTTACCCACCTCAGAATGATGGAAGGATGGTAAGGTAAGAAATGTCCCTCTGTTCCTTCCATCTTTGTCACAAGAACCATAGGAAACTGAAGTAGAGCAGGAGGAGAAAAGGAATTAAATTATAGTGAAATTTTGATTTAACAGACTCTTTGGAGGAAAAGATGTTGGTTAATTCCAAATGTCTGTTAAATCCAAATTTACATAATTGATGTCATTTGCATAATCACATAATTGACATTTCAATGTAACTTGCATCCCTTTATGTTATTTGTAAAAATGCCAATTATGTAACTATGCAAATGAGGCAAATTGTCCTAAGTGTTATAAATTATGTGAGTTATCTGGATAGACTTTGGAAATAATATAGTTGTCTGCCTCCTGAAGGATGAAGCCCAAAAGCAACTTCGATCCATTGTCTCTGAAGTCCATGAAATATGAGTCCATGAAATCATCATCATAAAAATGGTATCATATTAAGACAAAAACAGTGAGTCCATCACCATTCTTATTTCCAAGCCAGAAAACAACCATGTTCTTGAACTCAGTAGCTTGCAGCACGATACATAAAGGAATTTGGGTTTTATGCATACTGTACTTCCCAGTACATATTCAACATTTGCATGATTATGTTTATTGAATGTTGCACCTTAATCCATTCATATGTATATCATATATATTGTTTTTAAAATATAGGATCCTTGAAATAGGTTATCAAAGGATATCTGGGATAACTAGATCTAGGTTGCAAAAGCTTAGATGACCACTCAGCTAGATTTTTGCTGATCATATCTGCTAGCCCTATATAACTCTTGATAATCAGTTTCAGAATCTCTGTTCTCCTATACCCAGTTCTTTATATGTAATTCAAATGTAGCTATACCCTACAAATTGAAAAATGGTCTCTGTAAATGAGCTTTCAGGAAATGATTCCATGTGATAGTTCCTAGTTAATGGTCAGACTGAGTCAACCAGTTTGGACCTGGTTCATACTCATCAAGGAAACCTGCCTCTTTTTGTGACTCACAGTATCTCAGAAGAGGAGAGATGCCTGTTCTGTAAATGAGAACAAGGTGTGTCCTTTTTTCTGTTTAGTTTTCTCAAACTATTATTACAATTATTTGTTCTTTGATGGGTGCCACTCCTTTGTGAAGAAAGAGTACCCTCTAGTGGATATTTAAATGGCTAACATATTTTAGAACAGGAAATTTAAAAACTCTTTCTTATTTTTTAATTTGTATGCCTTCCTGCCTCTCCCCCAATGCTCCAAAATATTGGCTAATGAATTGAGGTTGGTATGTGCATGTGTTTATACAGTTGAAACTAAAGGAGAGTAAAATGTTTTAAGCAGCATTGCTGGTAATATGAAAATGAATAAAAAGATACAATTGCTTTAAATCTCTATTTATTGTGACCTGCCAGACTGATTCTTGATGATACCATATACATGTTGAGAACATGGGGGCAGAGATGGAAGTAGCTACAAGTGTTTGGATAGAAGAAAACATCTACTCATCTAGGAACCTCACTGTCACAAATCACTGCCTTGAGTCTATCTCAGATAGTAATTGACAAGAATAAATCCCATGTGGCTTGGCATTCTGGAAGATGGCCATCACAACACATCCGGGAGAACCCAGTTTAGGATAGACTGCTATAAGCCACTGTACTTTGGGCATTGGGGAATGGGCAGATGGAATGTTAGCCTTTTCAGGCTAGGGTGCCAAGTTCTTTGTGAAAAGAATGACCTCATCTTGGCACACCTGCTTTTTGTAATGTCTCATTTATACTAACTTAATCCCTGGCATTTTTTTTAGATTGAACTAGGATAGCATAGGTGGAATTTTCAGAAAGAGAATCAATACTCCCCATGCATTCTCACTGTAAGAAACAGACGTGATCAAGTGCATTGCCAAACTTTTTAAAACTAATCTGTCATATTGTCCTTGGAGTCAATCTGGACATTCATCAGATGCAATCAGGGCCTCTGGTCTCAGAGTTGAAGGCTTCTTTGAGCAGAATTTACTTATCTTCACTTTTAAATGCAGTGACACAAGATATAATTTACTTGTGCATTCACAATATTTTCTTCTAAATGCTTAATGCCTTTAAATAAAATGTAGGTGATAAAAACCAATGGAAAAGGAATCATATTTTTACATTTCTTATATTTAGACTAAGAAGTTATTACTGTACATACATTCTGATCATGAAGAAGAATCAGTTCAAGTGCAGTGAGTTTAAAAGTATACTTTTAATAGGATCATGCTATTTTTCTAAATGAACTCTGTGTACTAGCTGCAAATCCAGCTATTGCAACTGAAACATTCTCCAAATTATTAGTTCAGCAATTCTGAGCTTTGCTAAATTGCCTCTTGTTTCTATAAAATGTGTGCTATATGTATGAAACTATACATTAACACAAACTAGATTATCATAATACTGTTCCATCTGAATGCGTACCTAATAACATGTCATAATAGCATTTTCTCTGTGCAAAAATGGGAAGATTCCAGCTCTTGTCTCCACTGTCATTCCCAGTGCAATATGCCCTGTCTTCCCCAAATCTCCCAGGTTGGCATTCTATATCTGGAGAGGCTGTCTATGATGCAGGCCTGGGATCATGGATCAGGCTGATTTTAGAATGAGAGACAGAGAGGGGAGGAGAAGAGATGGAGAAAATTGTTAAACTAACAATTGTGTCAGACGTAGATTTTCAGACTAATCAACTTGTTTTCTCTGTTCTTGGGGAGGAATTCTCTTTGAATGATTCCATTTAAGCCATTACTCAGTGATTGCAACAACAATACATCAATAACATGCTATTTAAATATGTTTATGAAAAACAAAAATAAAAAACTTTTTAAAAAAAGAGTGAGGGAAGGGGAGAGGAAATAGAAAAAGGAAGGAGAGGAGGAATGAGGAAAGTGGAAAGAGATAGAAGAAGGAAGAGAAGGGAAGATGAAAGGTGGAAAAATAAAGGAGAGGAAATGGTAAAAGAGCAGTCCCAAACAACTAACAAATGAAAGTAAAAGAATAAGATTAATGGTTAATGATGGATAAGACACTGTACATTTAAATATGTTTATGAAAAACAAAAATAAAAAACTTTTTTAAAAAAAATAACATGCTAAATTCATCTGTTAGTCTTTCGTTAGTTAATCTTGGTTTTCTGTTTTTTCATCCCTTTTTCCCAAAGGCTTCTAATGGCAATGATTGTGTCTTCCCTTTATGGCTGGGGAAAGGATAATATATAATTATAGTAGATATCTATCATTGATAATGTAAAATAGCATTTTGGATTTGAATAAAAAAACTCAATTTTTCTAAAGAGTTCATAAAAATAACTCAGTGTTGTAGCTAGCTTGTAAAGTGATTGACTCAATTGTATTTTAAATCACTATTCTTAGTTCAGGTTTGCCAAGAATCTGTTAAAGTGAAAGTAAATTTCTGGTTTATACCTTCTCTGATCCCCCATTAAAGTAAGAGAAGAGAGTAATGAACACTCACATTTTACCTTTTTTTTATTAAAAAGTTTTATAAGAATACATTTTCTCCCCCCCGCCCCATTTTCTTATTGAACATAATACATTACAACTACAATTATTTATTTCTTCATTTTCTTACAGTTTGGTGACATTTCACATTCCCCCCCTTTTGCCCCCCCCCTCTCCTTTTTCCTTTAACATACTTTTATATCCAAGTTTTTATCCCCAATCCATCCAACCCTCCCTCCGCCCCCCTCCCTCCTCCCCCCCCCCCCCACCCTAGACCTCCCGAAGCAGAAACAGGGTATTGCATTGGCAAACATATGCTAAAATATACTAACATACTATAAGATTCAAAATTTCCCATACCCTCTTTAACTCCCCTTATTCAAGTTCATCAACCTCCCTTTTACAAATTCTAAATCAATTAAATTAAATTCTTATTTTCCCAAATATGAAAATCAATTCATTAACTTAAAAATATTACAACATTAAAAAGAGAAAAAAAAACCTAGACAGATATCCTTCCCACCATCTCAAACACTATTCATTTTCAACATTTCTATAATAAACTTAAATTATTATCCATCCTTCTTAAATCATTTCTATAAATATAGATTTCCCACAATCTCAAATACTGTTCATTTTCAAGTCACACTTAAATTATTATCCATCTTTTTTACTTATTAAAGTTAAACATTTTAAAGACCATAAACTTTTTATGTCATATACCTTTTAAAGTCATCAGTAAAACTTCTTAAATCATTTCTACAGCTATAAATTCAAATCTTTCTGGAGAGTATCCTTCAAGTTTTTATTTGATCAATATAGTACCTTCATAACATTTAAAAAATTATCATTTTTGTATGTAAAATATCCTTGCTTTAAAGCAACCTTTAAAAACTGCCAGTTTAATTAAACTCTTTTTTCCCTTTTTCTTATATTTTTCCCAATCTTTCTTTTTCCATAATTCTTTCAACATTCCTCCTGCCCTTCCTTTTATTTTTAAAAAATTCTTAGCCTTGATTTGAGGTTGATGTGTCATAAAAACTCATTTTCTTTTTGTAACCTTTTTCTTTGGCTTGGGCTTAAAACCCCCATTTCATCCTTTCTTGCTTGTATAATCCAGTAGTTTACTCCTTTGTTTATAAAACCACAAATTATTGCCAAATAGTTTATCCGCTTGTAATGATAAATCCAGTTCTAACTCTTCTATAGGCTGAGTGAAAATGTCTGCCAAAACCTCTGTTTCCATTGTTCCTTCCTGCAGTTCAGTCCCGACAACCTGGGTTTCTCTCTCCAAACTCTTCTGTTTAATTTCATCTTGTTTTTCCTCCAGCAAATTATTCCAATTATTTTTTTTGAAAAGTTCTTTCCATTAGAGCCGAAATGTTAAAAGTAAGAGACTCTAAAAGTTCTTGAAAAACATTTGCAAATTTGTAATTTGCTGATTCACCAGGCAATAATCCTGTAGGTCTAATGTCAGCCATATTTCAACTCGTAGTTATTCAACTGTCAGGCAAAATCCATATATTAACCACCCAATGTAAATATCTAACTTATTTAAAGTCAATACCCAGTTCTTTTCCATTCCGCTTCCACTTTAAGGTGTAATCCGGTAGCTCTGTCTCTGTTACAAATGTTAACAAGCGCTAACAGTCACTTTCACTAATAGATTTCATCACGCCCTCAGGCGCCATTTTTTCCCTGTTTCAAACGGAGTTAAAGATTTTTCTGCCTTCATTACTGTTCTCCTGATCTGCTCAGCCAGCACCTAAGATTCGTGATACAAATAATTCTTAAAATTGTATTACCCATAAATGATTTGAAATTGAGTTGCTGGGGTGGTCGCGGCTTCTTGCTCTGCTTCAGCAGAGTCATTCCAGGTCTGGAGCTGCTTGGCTGGTTTCTGGGGAGTTCCCACACTTCGCACCCCTGAGTTTCCTCTGGGGGGCCTTGGGGAGCTCTACCCCTACCTGCCTGCTCTTCACTCTCCCCTTTGCCCGGGGAGAGACTTTCAAGCCTCCCGACAGCGTTGGCCAGCTGTTCGGGGGCTTTTACAAAACCACAGAGCGGGCGCTCATGTCGGAGCGTACTCACAGCTTCATGGCACCACCGGAAGTCCCTCACATTTTACCTTTCAATGCAAGGATCTCCAGACTCACTAGTGTAATCATAATGTTGTGAACTAGCTTAGTAACATTTCAGCTCCATGGGTAAAAAGATTGAAACAGCTCCTGGGCTACCTTCCTGGGGTTTTTTTTTTTCGGGAATGGATCCAGATTAGAAAATAAAAGAGGAAATAGTTGTTAAATGGAAGTGCAAAATGTATTTTATGTTATTTGGCTTTGGTTATGATGGCAATGGGATAAAAAAGGAGGCTTGTGTAGCAGAGATGATTTGACAAGAAGGGCATCCTATTTACTTAATTCTAGATTTAAAATTGGAATACAACTTAATTTTCCAATTTTATTTCTAAGAAAGAAATAAGAATTGGAGGATTGGTTTTAGGACACCTTATAAAAAGGGCATGTTGAATGCTGTTTCTATAACTTATTTTCAAACTCACTTCAACTTTAAAAGCAGCTTGCTATTCAAAATGAGAACATGTGGCATATTGCTTAAGCAAAGCGAATCTAAAGCCTCCTTTGGTACATAGAATTTGTTTCATAGTTCTTGGATTCCTGGCTGCTGTGATCTCATTAAAAACCATCTTTCTGTATTTGACCATGGTGTTTCTATTTAATTTCTCCATCTTCCATCATACATTTTGTTTTCTTTGCTGCTGAGTTCTAATATACTTCTTGTTTTGTAAATCATGATACACACAGTGGCTTACATTAAGATTATAGTGAATCTGGTGTAAAGAATCAAAATAGGATATGAGCAGGACTCTAGATTTCAGCAGCTATGTTTAGTATTATGTTTAATACTATGTTTAACTTTGCCAATATCTAGTTAACTAGATCAATATGTATTATGTTAATCATACAGCCGCAATGCGGTCACTCTTGCAACTTTGTAATTACTATTATTCCTATTATGTCAATTTTTTGCATCTTTTATCAGAGTTTTGGCTTTTTATGAGGGATTTTTAAGTGCAAATGAGGAAAAAGTGCTACAAAGATTTGCAGCTTGTTTATATTCATTTTGGGGTGATTGGAAGTATGTAAGTGATTCATTCCAAATAAATCTCTTCTATGCTTACTATCAAAAGTAGCTGATCTGTTTAAGTGACTAGGGAATTCAGTTCTTTGAAGTGAACTTACAATTGTAAAAATGTTACGTTAGAATATCTGAACTGTTGGTATCAACAGCATCCACAGCAAACAGCAGTGCTTATGAAATAACAGCTTGTGGGGACATCATCAAACAAGTGGCAAACTTACATAATGGTGTCTCAATGTCTGATATAAGTATGTCAGTTGTTACAAATTTTTCATCACTTGGCTACACACACACACTTACACACACACGTTCTCCTAATGGATGCCCATGGTTGGCACGAAAACTGTTGAAGCTTAAATCTGACTCTGACTCAGAACATTTGACTCTGAGTACTAAGATTGTACTACCTGGCCAGTTGGCTTAGTCTTTGACTCTTTCTCTCTTGTATGCAAGGTATTAGTCTTTGGGCAATCCTGCTAATTTTTTTTTTTTTACACACTAGCATATTATGTTGAATCATGGTTTCTTTTAACTGTAGTTTGTTGAACAAGCCATAGTAACTGGCTCATACCAGGGGTGAAATCTAGCCTGTTCTATCCGGCTCGGGTGAACCGATAGCGGCAGCTGCAGGAGGCTCTGCCCACCCACGCGGACGTCATGATGTTGCTTTTTTGTGACATTTTAAGCCTCTGAACATGTGCAGAAGGCTTTGCGCATGCACAGATGACGGCGCAGGCACATTGGCGAACTGGTAGGGAAGGTAAGTAAATTTCACCCCTGGCTCATACTTTATTATAAACCATACACTGTTGGTTAGAAGCTACGACATTTGGATTCACTAAACATGGTGAGCTAAAAACAAACAAAATACATGTCTGGTTGCTATAATAATAACCCCAGTCTTGTTTGCTTTTTGCTCTGTCTCCTTGTTCAGATCTTAAGGCTTTCTCATTCCTTGCTCCCAACAAGCCTTCAATTTTAGATGAACTATTGACTTCACTGTGGCCTTGACCTGCTTGTTATTTGCTCCTAATGGACCATAGCATAGCAGGACCACAGTTACTTTAAGGAGGCTTTGCTCAGAAGACAGTGTTGGCTCTTGAACTGACTTTTGCCTGTGTAATTCACTTCTATGAGAAAAACAAACAAACAGGCAGGTCAGTGACCCTTTTTGATCTAAGGATATGTTCATAGGATAAGCTTCGTACTTGTTTGCTGCATGCTTAATTGTTCTTGTCTTTTTTTCCCACCAGCTTCTAGCTTGGCTTCATTTCTCTGAGTAGGGAAAACCAGAATGTTAATAGTTCTGCACAAAAAGATTTCTCTAGAGGGAGAAGTGTGTCACAGTTCTGCAGTAATCTGTTTGCTAGTCCTGCCCTCATTCCAACCACTCCCTTTCAAGCCATCCTTTTACATCCTTGTAATTGCAAAGTGAACCTCTAGTTTTTATTGCATACTAATGTGCAGCTATCCCCAGTTAAAATAATAATAATAACGAACTACTGGAAAGAGCATCCTGGAATGCAACACATGAGATAAGGTTCAAACTTTGCTTTTGAGTCAGGTTTAATTTCTTTTAACATGGAAAAAGAATCTGACCACTAGAAATCACATCAGAAGTGGTTAGGTTCTGTTGACTAAGAAAAGCACACTATTAATACTTTGGTACTGTGCCAGTCTTGACTTCACATATTTAACATAAAATCACAAATTGATTTTTCAGAATAAGTTTTATTTTTTTTATTTATTTTATTTTATTTCCAATTTCTATACCGCCCTTCTCCCTGAGGACTCAGGGCGGTGTACAGCCAGAAATAAAAACATGAAATATAAATATTAAGACAATTAAAATATATATAAATTTGGCTACAAAATTTAAAACTCACAGACCAATTAAAATATTCAAAATATTTAAAATTTCTTCTTAAGCCTGCCCGGCTTGTTGGAAAAAATGTGTTTTTAGGGCACGGCGGAAGGCACTGAGGTCATGAATTCTCCTAATCTCCAGGGGCAACTGGTTCTAGAGGGTGGGTGCCCCCACAGAGAAGGCTCTCCCCCTGTAATCTTTCTTACAAGCACAATTTTCCATCTGTCCATTCTACAATCTTAGCATGGTCAGATGACACTAAGAAAACATACTTTTCTCATTATGGAGAATGCATTATTTAAATCCATATAAAGCCGTGAACCATTCGGAATTGGGCTGCAGAAGTGGTGGGCGAGTGCGCATGCCCACTTGTGCAAGCAGCAGGAGAGCAGATGCGCACACGCTTCATTTGTGTGGGAAGTGGGAACATGTGCCTGCCACGCATGGAAATGGAGCTGCGCGCATGTGTTCACGCTTATCAGCCACTTGCGCAGAACCATCCTTTCTGCCCCCTACCGGTCTGCAAAGCCAGAAAGGTTGGAGAACTTTGATATAAAGGAAGGAATTCAAAATTAATTTCAAGTTATCTATTTTGTAGTAAAGCACATGAATAGAAAGGCATTTAGACTGTATTTTTTTATTTTTCTATAAAAAATATTGAGCAAGATTTCGTGTAGATAGATGCTTCTGGTCAAGTACTGTACCTAATGTTGGTATGATTTTTATGTATCAAATTCTGTAAATAATCTACAGGTTATTTCCCAAAGAGAAACAAAAAGATAACTATAAGATTAATGTATCCTATCTTCCCTTCTTGAAGTGTCATTCTAATTGCTTCAGTTTATTGCAAAATAAAGGAATAGTTTTCTACAAATACTTGCAAGGGTGATTGATATAGAGAGTTTACATAGAAATTAAAAAATTGCTATAACATTATCCAGGAACATCCTCACCTGTGGGAAGTTGATGATTATGATAATAATAATTTATTAAATTTGCATGTTGCCCAACTCTGTGACTTTGGGTGGCTCACAACAGTCAAACAATGAAATGACAATAAAATCAATAAAAAATAAAGGTAAGAGATGGCAAGTGAAGAAGAGTCTTATTTTGTTCATCCCTGAAGGCCTGGGTGAAAAGCTAAGTGTTCATGGGTATTCTAACAGCATGGTGGGGGCCAACCTCATTCCAGAGGACAGGTGCTACTACGGAGAAGGTATGCTTCCAGGGTCTCCATAGATGGCAATATTTAATCGAAGGAATCTTCAATTATCTTTGAACCCTGCAGGATCAAATCAGTCAGGCAGATGTTATGGGAGACAGAAAGTCTCTCAAGTAACTTAGCCCTGTACTATGGGCTTTCTGTAATGTCCACCTTTTTAATGTCTGTATTCCAGTCACCAATTTTCTAATATTAACTGTCCTCTTTTAATTTCTGTTCCATTTCATTGCTCCCAGTTGGTATGAGTTGTGAATCTATGCCCTTGTATATTTCAACAGAGTGGGGAATGCTTTAATTATTTATTTACTCCCATTAGTGTTTTCTTTTTTTAAAAAAACCTAGTGATACTTTACAGTACATTTTTAAAAAAAATGGAAAAATGAGAGAGGATTAGTTATTAAAGCCCCACCTTCTACTTGTTCTTGTGGGAAAAGAAACTGACAGGTTGATTTAGAAAGGCTATTCATCTGTAATCAAATGGAAGTAATGAAACAGACTGAATTTTCAAAGAGAAAGTAAAGGTACAAATTGAATACAGCATAAGAACACTGAAATCACACTTTCACCTGTCAATATTGTACTGTTTATCCCAAACTTGCAATTGCTATTTATCAAAGAATATCTTCACAGAAGAAAATATTACATAGAAAACATTGGAATGCAATGGACTAACAATGAACAGAATAACACAGTTGAAAGGTACCTTGGAGGTCTTCTAGTACAACCCCCTACTCATGCAGGAGACCTCTACCATTTCAAATGGTTGTCCAATCTCTTCTTTAAAATCTCCAGTGATGGAGTACCCATAATTTCTAGAGGCAAGCCGTTCCACTGATTCTGTTCTGACTCTCAGGAAATTTCTCCTTAGTTATAGGTTGGTTCTCTCCTTGATTAGTTTCCATCCATTGCTTCTTGCCCTGCTTTCAGATGATTTGGAGAATAGGTCCACCCTGTCTTCTTTATGGCAGCCCCTCAAAAATTGGAAGACTGTTACCATGTCACCCCAGTTTTTTTCATTAGACTAGACATATATAATTGCTGCAACTGTTCTTCATATGTTTTCGCCTCCAGTCCCCAAATCATCTTTGTTGCTTTTCTCTGCATTCTTTCTAGAGTGAGTCTTAACATCTTTTTTATATTGTGGCAATCAAACCAGGATGCAATATTCCAAGTGTGGTCTTACTAAGGCATTATAAAGCAGTGCCAACACTTCACATGATCTTGATTCTATTCCTCTGTTAATGCAGCTTAGGAGTGCATTGACTTTTTTGGTGGCTGCAACACACTGTTGGCTCATATTTAAATGTTTGACCACTAGGACTCCTAGATCCCTCTTGCAGTTACCACTATCAAGCCAGGTATTACCTATTCCAGTGATGGCTAACCTTTTTGCCATTGCATGCCAGGAGCAGGTGGGGGGTTTGCACGTGTACACCCATAATTCTATGCGCCCCTGGGAAGGTAGCAAATGGAATCACGAGATCTCAGAATGCTAAAACCATCCTCATCCAGTTGCGCCCATTCCTGGATCATGACGCCCTGCTCATCGTCATCAATGCCCTTGTAACCTCTCACTTAAATTACTGTAAACACACTCTACATAGGGCTGCCCTTGAAAAATATTTGGAAACTTCAACTGGTGCAAAATGTGGTTACGCAAGCAATAAATGACGCTGTCTACACAGCACATGTAACACTGCTGCTCCATGAGCTGCACTGGTTGCCAATATGTTTCTGGGTGCAATTCAAGGTTCTCATTGTCACCTTTAAAGCCCTACGTGGCTTGAATTAGGGTTAGCTAAGGAACTGTCTATTCCCAAGAGTTTTTACCTATCCAACTCAGTCCAGTAGATTGGACATGCTGCAGGTCCTATCAGCCAGAGTGTCAACTGGCGGGAACTAGAAGAAGCTGTAGTCCGTGCCTTATGGAATATTCTCCCCTTGGAGATTAAAATGGCCCCAATCCCGTTGGCAAAGCTTTAAAAACTTTAGGTACCCAGGTACTCAGAATTTGTTAAGGATCCCATTACTTGGCTTTACTATTAATTGATCATCACAGCTCAGTGGTGAAATCTAAAAATTTTCACCATCAGTTCTGTGGGTGTGGCTTGGCAGTCATGTGACTGGGTGGACGTGGCCAACATTATGTCACTCACGTCACTCTTTCTTTCTTCTCTCTCTCTCTCTCTCTCTCTCCCTTCCTCTTTCTTTCTTCCTCTTTCTTTCTTTCTTTCTCTTTCTTTCCCCCCCCCCCACACACATACCTGGTCTGAGCAGCGGCTGCTGCAGGAGAAGGAAGAAAGTGTTCCAGGAGGGAGGGAGGGAGGCCTGGCCAGGAAGCGGCGCATCCCCCTTCATGGGCTGGATGCAGGCAGCAGGACCTGAGGAGGAGGGGAAGGCAAGTGGGCAGCAGTAATCCAAAGGCCCCGTGGAAGCTGAGTGTGCCAGGCCCAAAAGGCGAGTGAACAAGCCTCGCCATGTTCCCCAAGGTGACTCTTCAGCTGAGCGCATCAGGTCTCCCTTCCCCACCACCAGCATCGGCCTTACATCTGCCCACCCTCCCAGGGCTGCCCATGCACACCCTGGCAGCAGCAGTCTCAGCTCCAGTGGCAGCAGCAGGAGAAGGAAAAAAACAAGTGACCCCTCTCAGCGCTGGCAGCACCACCCCTCTCAGCCCCAGTGCAACAGTTGCATCTCCCCCAAGGGCCCCTGGGCCAGTGGGAAGCAACTTTCTGCCACGCAAAGGCTGGATTGCCACTATGAGTGACAAGAAAATCTAATCGGTCCTCGGGTTGGGATAGGGAGGGTTTCTCTTCCTTCCCCGTGAATTAAAAACCCACGTTAGAGCTACAGAGGAGGAAGATGGGGGCTTGCTGCACAAAAGCCCCAAAGGCTGTGCAAAGTTGCAAACCTTGGGCAAGCTTGCAAAACAAACTCAATAAACCCCACAAGGAGGAGGAAGAGAAAGTCACGGTCGCCTTGCCTTCCCTCTTGCTGCTCCGAGCCCTGACCAGCCTTGAAGCTGGCGGAGGAGAAGAGGAGGAGGAGGAGGCCTGCTTGGTGTGATGCCTGCATTTTCCCTCCCCCCCCATCTCAGCCTTGCAGCTGCCATGGTCTACCCCATGCAAGCCGTGGGTGTTGCATCAGGGCTCTGGAGGCGAGCGGAGCCGCAGAGCAGTTTTGCAAAGGAGGTAGAATAGCATGGCGGCAGCTGTCCATGCCCTGTTTCTTGCCAGCCAGACAGGAGAAAGGGGGGAGGAGAGAAGGAGGGGGCAGCTGGGTCTTCCTGGCCTTTTCTGTGTGCTCTCCCCCCCGCTCCCCCCAATCCCTTCCGAAAGACGCAAGAGGCACTTTGGGTAAAGGTAGCAGCTGCTGTGTCTCCCCCAAGGGCATTGGTGTTAGGGTTAGCTGGACACCGACCTCGGAAGGCAAATGGGCATGGGGGACCGCCAGGAAAGCAGTGTGGAAGGCAGGCAAGCATGGCAGGGCTGCAGGGAAGGGAGTAGGCTGATAGCTCCCTTCCCCGCAGCCCTGCCATGTTTGCCTGCCTTCCATATGGCCTTCCGCTTGCTTGCCTTCACAAGCTGGCCACAGGGATGCTGGGAAGGCCACGTGGAAGGCAGGGAAGAATGGCAGGACTGTGGGCCATGGGCCAGTTCGGGGGAGTGGCCAGCCAGTGGTTGCTACTGGTTCGGCGAACCAGCCCCAATCTCCGCTACCAGTTTGCCTGAACCAGTCCCAACCGGTAGCCTTTCACCCGTCACAGCTGTGGTTTATACTTATTTCGTTTATTTGTTTTTTAATGTTTTAATTGATTTATAATTTTAGAATCGTAAGCCTCCCAAGAATCACTTGGCTGAGTTTGGAGGCTCTAGAAATTGAATAAATAAATAAATAAATCCATGCCAGTTGCCAAGAACCCAAATTTTGATCATGTGATTATGGGGACATTGCAACAGTTGTAAGTGTAAGGCCTGGTTAGGCCACTTTTTTTAAGCACTGTTGTAACTTTGAATGGTAACTAAATGAATGGTTTTAAGTTGAGGAGCACCTATATACAAGTATTTTGCTTTATTTGTAAAACACTCCAGAAAAGACAGTTTGTCTGCAAACACAGAGCTGGAGGTGAGACCTAGGAAAGCATTGTCATTGCTCTGTGACTTAATCAGTGCCTTTTCCTTCACAGTGTTGAGCATTCGAGGAGCTCAGGAGGAGGAACCCACAGACCCACAGCTAATGCGGCTGGACAACATGCTCTTAGCAGAAGGGGTAGCTGGCCCTGAGAAAGGAGGGGGCTCAGCAGCAGCAGCAGCAGCAGCAGCAGCCTCAGGAGGTGCTGGCTCAGACAATTCCGTAGAACATTCTGACTACAGAGCAAAACTCTCACAGATTCGGCAGATCTACCACACAGAGCTGGAAAAGTATGAACAGGTACCAGTGACATTTCTTCCTCTGTAACATAGGCCAAGCACTAGTGTTAGTTTGGCCTTATCTATAGCACAATCCTCTGTTCTCTCTTGGATCAGGGATGGAAGGTGCATTTTTTGACCAAAGGACTCGGCAAGTGTTTTCATTGCTTCTGGTGCTACAGCTGAAGAGTGAATATATGAAATGACCACATACTGTTTTACTGCATGTAGAAAATAGAATACAAGTAAAGTCATATAGGCTGAACCCATCTGCTGAGATGCTAATTATTTAATATATAAGACATTGTGTTCATGGGAAACATTCCAATAGGCAAGCCTCCACCCCCTCCCACAATGATGCCGTTCAGAAAAAGCGGTACTGTTTGGAAACTGCTGAACATTAAATTGGACATGAAGTATTTGTGGTTAAGATAATGTGCATCAGCTGTGAAGTCAGAGTTGCTATGATCCTATCTTAGGTCAGCTGCTTCTTGAAAAGAAAAAAGAAAAAATGGTTTAAATTTAAATAACACATTACTGTATGCTTTGAAAAATACAATGGACAAATTATTTTTTAGGAACAAATTTTTAAAATACCTGTACATTTTTTAAAAAATCATTTTCAATTGAATATAAAATAATTAAGGTGTTTTTTTAAAAAAGTAATGCAGTACTGCATTTAATAAACTCAAGGATCTGGGGCTTGTAACAATCCGATAATATAATTATTTTTCTATTATCCAGAATGTTGTTCTTTATTAACAGTTCTGACTTTCAGATACGAGCAAGCTTTCCCCCCACTGTTCCTTTCCCTTCTGTTCTAATAGAAATACTTTCCCCAAACAGAATCAGAACCTTTCCTTCTTATTGACAACTTCTGTAGTCAAATACATGAGAAATTTACACTCTGTTGTTGAAAGTTTGGTTTAAAGTACCAAAAGATGTCTCTCTAATAAAAAGTTTTTAAAAATATTATTGTATTCAACAAGTCAACAATGTGGAGCCTATAAATTTTATAAATTTTGAAATACCTGAATTTTGCCCTAAATGTAGATTCTGAGTTCTTTCACGACTGTATTTTGTTATTCTAAATTAGAATGACAATGTTGAGGCCTTGTTTTGTATGTTTCCAACATATATCTGGAAGGTAGGGGTGTGTGTGTGTGTGTGTGTGTGTGTGTGTGTGTGAGTGAGTGAGTGAGAGAGAGAAAGGGGGGGGGGAGAGAGAGAGAGAGAGGGAGAATAAAAACAATTCAGATGCACATGTCCCCATCTCTTTCTTCTGTCATAAAATTCATGAGGCCTAAAGGAGGTTTCCAGGTGGTCTTTCACCTAGGCACAAACAAAGCGCAACTCTGTTTAGCTTAGGCTCCAGTCACACATCAGATAGATATGCAAAACTGATTTATATTTGTATGTCCCAATATTTGAAACATTATCCAGGGCTTGGGTAAACAGAGCCTAGTCTAAATGCAGTCCCTGAGACTTTGGTATGCATCCAAAAGCTTCTCCTTATTTCCACTGAAATTTGACAGCAAAATTTTAGGAACAGATCACTTAAAAGAGCCTATGATCTAAGATGATATGCAATTTAAAACTTGTGGAAGAACTTTGTATAAATTGAACTTTACAAAACTTTATGTTTTGCAATTGATCTATTTAACTTTTGTTATGCATTCAATTGCATCCTTGGCTATACAATAATTGAGTGGATCTTAAAACTGAGATTTAAGAAAAAAAATACAAGTCTAAATTATATATCAGAGTACACTGTATGCATGTTTTTTTCCCTTGAAGATCCCATGGAAGCTTATTATGGATAAATTAGAATGTGTGTTTAATATACATTCATGTATGCAATTTGTTAAATATTTATATCTGTTTTCTTCCCTCATTCCCCTCTCACTTTACCTTGCCCCATCTTTAATATTGTACAATAATTCCTTGAAACTATGGGGCAGAAAAGTAGAAAGCTTTGAGGGAGCAAAGAAGTGTGTCATTCATCCTTAGAGCTGCAACATGCCACCTTACCATGATTTCTTAAGTCACAAAGATTCTTCATGCTCTTTCTTCTGTGTCTCAGGCATGTAATGAGTTCACGACCCACGTGATGAATCTGCTGAGGGAACAGAGCAGGACTCGGCCTATCTCCCCCAAAGAGATAGAGAGGATGGTCAGCATCATCCACCGCAAGTTCAGCTCCATCCAGATGCAACTCAAACAGAGCACATGTGAAGCTGTCATGATCTTGCGCTCTCGATTTCTTGATGCACGGTGAGCTTTAGACCAGACCTATATACTTGCCTTCTTTGCCTATGACAATTAGGAATCATTTCTAACTTAGAGAACCGATTGTCCCCATAGGCAGCATGTTAGTGTCAAAATAATTAATGAGGAGGGGAGGGGGAATGAGCTAGTAAACACTTGCTTGGGCTAGACACTTTTAATTTTAAAATTATTTATTTAATTTACAACAATAACAATAATTTTGATTAATACTTTACTAGATTAGCATCAAAATTTTCTAGTTTATTACACATCATATTATAGCTTATATGAGCTATGAAGACTTAACTGCCTATAGAATAAATAGATCCTATAGAACAATAATTAACCTATGAGCTAAGGAGCATAATGGCTCATGTAGTTAGGATGTTGGGTTGGAGATTAGCAAGCCTGTATTCAAGACCCAAGTACTGCTGCATGGCGGGGTGAGCGCATTCACTCCAGTTCCTTCATGGGGACATGAAAGGAGCCCCACCCCACCCCGGGCATACCCCAGGCATTGGTAATCTCATCGGCTAATCCTTTCAGTCTGGAAGCAGGTTAAACAATGCCTCCAATACAAACAGGTCGGGAGCATATGAGCTTTACCTGGTACTTTTCAGAGTAGAACTGCTGAGGAAATCTTTACTTTGCCATTTTTCAGTGAATAAATTACAAACAGTCCTCAACCTGATCACTTAGCAACTGTTTGAAGTTATGATAGACCTCCCAAAATCTACTTATGATCTGGTTCCAGAGTTCTGATGATTGCACACACACCTGCACCTTAGGCACTTGGCAACTGGCTTGCCTTTATGGCTGATTGCAATAGTTCATGGTCATGTAGCTGTGATTTATGACATTTTTGCCAGTTTTTGGTCTTTTGGGCCAGTTTCTGGCAAAAAAGCATATAAGAATACATTGATTCACTTAACGACTGCCACGTTTAATGACTGTAGTATTTAGTTAATAATAATAAGCAAAAAACTTGTAAAATTGAATCTGGTCATGTGAGTGCCACAACTTATGGCCCTCATGACTTACGACAGAAATTCCAAGCTCCATTGCAGCCGTAAAATGAGGATTATTAACTTTTACTAAAAGGAAACTATTACTACATAGTTTCTGTTATAAGAGATGCAGTAGATGAATTATAGAATTATTTTCCCAGGAATACAAGATTAAAAATACATTAATAATTTAATTTGCCAGATCCAATGCTAAGTGCAAACAACTGCAACTTTGCTAACTGACAATATTAGGAAAGCTTACAGAATTGTATGTATGTATGTATGTATGTATGTATGTATGTACTGTATGTATGTATTTTGAAATTTATTTGCCACCCATCTCGTGTCCAACAATTCTGGGCAGCTTACATCATACAAGCATTAAAAAAACATTAAAATAATAAATTATAAAATAACACAGCAGATAAAACTCAGCCTTCCATCCTTTCGAGGTAGGTAAAATGAGGACCCGGATTGTGGGGGCAATAAGCTGACTTTGTATAAAAAAGAACACCGCTTGGGGGGCCTGAAAGCCCTACTAAGCAAGTATATACAAAAGTATGAAGTATATACAAAAGTATTGCTTAGCGCATTGTAAGCCGCCCTGAGTCTCTGGAGAAGGGCGACATACAAATAAATAAATAAATAAATACATACATACATACATACATACATACATACATACATTAACACAAGATGGCAAAGGAGGGAGTGGATATATGGGGAGAGGGAGGTGGCCCAATGAACTGATTCAACCCAAATTTAATATTTTTATTATTTAAGAAATTGATTTTGTCTGAATTCAACCATAGTTTTTCATTAAATAATAAGTCAAACAATTTAACTGAGGAAAAATATAACAGGGTAGGTAACAACTTTACAAACCATATTTTAACTTTGTTCTATGCAAGGAGCAGAATTAGATAGCTGAAGAGTAAATTATACTTTATCAATTGGTATCATCATTTGCTCTCAAAAAGGACAAACAAAAAGTGTTTTACAAGACAAAAAGTATCAGAAAACAGCTAATGAGATTTGTGGTATAAGTAGAAAGAAGATATGAAGTATGTTAGTGTTTCCCCAGAAAATGAAAACCAGAAAAAAAGATGACATATCTGAGCATCAATCTGTTTGTAGGAGCCAAAAAGGAATCTCATGGCTCTGAACTTACTTTTAAAAAATAATGCTCTGGAATCACTGATACTGATTATCCTTCATGTTTTGTGACCAGGAGGAAGAGAAGAAATTTCAACAAGCAGGCTACAGAAATTCTCAATGAGTATTTCTATTCTCATCTCAGCAACCCTTATCCCAGTGAGGAAGCCAAAGAGGAACTAGCCAAGAAATGTGGCATCACAGTCTCACAGGTAAGAAACCTGGATGCTCATCTATAGGGTGGCCATCACCCATCTTTCATCTACCTTTCCATCCATTAAAGCAGAAAGGCTACAAGAAGGTGTTTTCATTAATTCTATAATGAATGCTGGGCAAAGTACTTAGGAAAAACAGTGGACAGGGATGAAAATAGTTTGCTTAAAAATGAAACTAGTTGTATTTAGATGTTGGATTTTATTTTGAATAAATAGAGTTTTACAGGACTGTTTTCATTCTAAAAAAATCAGCTCATGTAGCAACTATGCAAATGTATTATTTTCATGCATGGATTATATAAGATCAAAGCAGAAACTGAGATTATATTGTTTGCATCAGGGTCATTATTTTCCAACTGCATTCTGTGCAGTCCTTTGATTTCTTGGAAGCTTAGCTGGAATTCCTAAAGAGAAGTAACAATAGACAAACCAGAATGTAGAATGTAGAGCAACTAAAATGATAAGGGGACTGCAGGAAAAATCACACAGGGAGGAGGGTGTTGACTTATTCTGTAATAAGGAGAGCAGGACAGGAAGCAATGGGTGGAAGCTTGTTAAAGAGATATCCTACCTGGAATTTAGGAGAAATTTCCTGACGGAACAATTAACCAATGGAACAGTTTTCCTTCCAGAGTTCGGGGTGCTCCATTACTGAAGGTTTTCAAGAAGAGATTGCCATGGGCAGGGGATTGGACTAGAAGACCTCTGAGGTCCCTTCCAGCCCTATGATTCTATGATTCCTTGAAAGATTTGTTTGCAACTACTAAGTATTTTCACCTTTAACATACAGGAGAAGAGTGTCCTTGGATAATATTCTTTCTGCATAGGAAACATTAGATTAATCAGATCCATGTGAATTGAAAATTTATCCAATAAAATTTGCCAGCAGTGTTCAAGGAATTTTAAGGCAAACTTCTCTGTTGATGGTAGGAAATCTGAAAAACAGTGTATTTTAATTACTATTAAGGCCACATGACAGTTGTGTATGGAGAGTGGGGCTGGATTTTCAAAATAGCTTCTATTACAGGTGAAACTCGAAAAATTAGAATATCGTGCAAAAGTTCATTTATTTCAGTAATGCAACTTGAAAGGTGAAACTAATATATGAGATAGACTCATTACATTATGCTCATTAAATCTTTATTCCATTATTACTTTATCAAATTTAAATCTTATCTTTAATTTTAAAAATATAGCAATTTAACATTTAAACATAGTTCTTAATTCAAATAATGCTCTTTAATGCAAATCCTGGATTCTATCTATCAAACCATACCATTTATATAACACCAATTAAGTAATTTTTATTTATAGATCATAATCATATATTATTTCAGTTTTCTTTTCTTTTTCACTTAAGTAATAAATGTTTAAATTATCACAATTGTTATACATATTTAAACAATATCCCAATTATTATAGCTATCAATTTTCTAATTTAACCTTTTTTTATCCTTCCACTGTTAATCCCAGTGTACAAAATACATCTTTATTCCACTGTTAATCCCAGCGTAATCATCTTTATTTTTCTCACTGCTAATCTCAGTGTAATCATCTTTATTCACTGTTAATCCCAGTGTAATCCTCTTTATTTTTCTCACTGTTAATCCCAGCATAATCATCTTTTACTTTTGTAAATATATTATTACAAATATTCAAATTATAACAATTGTTATAGGTGTTTAAACAATATCCCACTTATTATAACCATCAATTTCCTCAAGTATTTTCTTTCTTTTAGCATCTTAGTAAAAAAAATTGGTTCATTATATCCATTGCTATATTCCTTTTAATGTAGTCTATTTTCCATATATTTTAACTTCAATCCCTATTTCATTTCTAAATATCTGTAACATAATTCTTCTCGTATTTGTTAATCTCAATATAGTTATTTTATAAATCCAAGTCCTGGACTTCTTTAAATTCCTTAATATTTTCTAATCTTTTATTCTTTTATCATTCAGTATTAATCTCCATATAATCATCATTATATTATTATTAATCTCAGTATAATCATCATAATGTTATTGTTAATCTCAGTATAATCCCTAGGGACCTCCTCTTTATTATTACTATTCCCATTTTCAATTATTTCTTCATATTTAATCACAATATCTTTATCTTCTTTATTTTCCACTTCTATGTCTTATTTCTCCATCTTCATTTTCTTGTCCACATATGTATACTCCATTTCGATTTTTATATCCTCAAATTTTGTCCTCTGTGCAACATTATAGTTATTCCTTTTATTTCCATTCTCCAGGTCAAATAATTGCTCCAATTATAAAGGTTCCATTGTATTCCCTTCTATTTCTTTTTTAATTCCTTAATCCTTAAAAGTCAAGCCTCTTGTAGACAAGAAAATCCTCCTTCACAGGTTCACACGGTTATTATCTGTGAAGTACACAATTTTCCAAAACAAAGAACCAAGTTGCAATGTTCCTTTTTACTCCAGATGGTGTCTCTCTGCAATCCACAATTTCCAATTGCTTAACAAGTATCCATTTTGTTTCCATTATATCACGATCTTACGTGACTTCTCTTTTTTCTTTTTCAATTTAAAAATATCAAATCATATTTAAAGTCCAGTCCAAGTTTAAATAGCTCTTCTCACTTCTTTTTTTCTTTTTTCCCCTTTTATTTATACACCTTTTCTTTTTTTCTTCTTAAAGCTCATTATCCATTCTTTTTATTTTTCTTGGAATTTAAAAAGGAAAGGGGAAAAAAGATATCTTTATTTCTTTCCAATCCTTAACCATATCTAATTGTTTAAAATTTTCAATTAGTTTGTTCAGAAATCAGTTTTCAATTGGGTTTTTGTCTCTTCCAAATTACATTTCAAAATCTTCTTTGCCCCCATGCTCCTTAGCCGCTATTACACATTAGGGGTCTTATAATTGTAAGATGTTTCTCTTGTTGTTATTCAAGCCTGAGTTGGCTGTCACTCACCTGGCTTCAAAAAAAACTCCATTCCGTTCCTCTCTTCCTCCAGCTCAACACTTAGTCTGGTTGTCCCAGCTTTGTGGCAGTCGCCATGGCTGCCGCCCCCCGCCGCCGACTCAGAGAGAGTTTCCTCTGACCTCTGAGGAACTTGCCTGTTCCTCTTGGTCGTCTGAGGTGCATCTCTTTCTTCCCCGTCCCTGCAGGACGGTTCCGGTCCGAAGACCCATCGACAACGGTGCGGCAGCCAGGGTTTTCGCGGCGCTCATCAGAGCCCACTATTTCCCCGACTGTCTCGCCGCGACACCAAACCAGAAGTCCCCAATTGAATTACATCTTGTTTTTCTTGCTCTTCTTCTTTCTCATCCTCTTTTCTATTCTTATTTTCCTGTTTTATCTTCTTTATGAAATGGTGTTTCTGTGCATTCTATAGTTGATTTTCTAGTCCAACCTCCTTCTCAAAGCAGGAAAACTTATATCATCCCATTCAAATGATTGTTCAGTCTATTTTTGAAACTCTCCAGATATGAGATTAAAAAACTCATGCCCAGGTTTATCTCTACCAAATTCATATAGGTTATTACATAGTATTCTATTTTTGACATTCAGCGCCATTAAATTATAAAGAGCCTTGGTGGCACAGCAGACTAAAAGTGCTGTTAAGTACTGTTAAGTAGCACCAGCTGTCTGCAATTACTGCAAGTTCAAATCTCACCAGGCTCAAGGTTGACTCAGCCTTCCATCTTTCGAGGTAGGTAAAATGAGGACCCAGATTGTGGAGGCAATAAGCTGACTTTGTATAAAAAAGACCACCGCTTAGTGGGAGCCGAAAGCCCTACTAAGCAGGTATATACAAAAGTATGAAGGCTATTGCTTAATGCATTGTAAGCCGCCCTGAGTCTCTGGAGAAGGGCGGCATATAAATCGAACCAATAAATAAACAATAAATAAATAAATATATCATCTGGCATTTATGCCTCTTTTAAAAGTCATGTGTAGTTGTGGCATTAAGTCTAATTTTAGGAGCTTAATTTCTTTCTCTATCAGTATGTTTCTTTATAGTATTTCCCCTGAAAGAGTGAAAGAATTTTGACAATGCAGCATGAATTTGATGTGGTTTTTAATCATTTCACTTAGATTCAATAACTCAACTTATAATTTGAATCTAATCATAAATTTTCTAAGTAACATTCTTCAATCCTCATCAAATTCATTCTTTTTTTTAAGATACCAAAACAAGGGGATCAGTTGCTTAGAATAAAGCATAAATAAAGAATCCAGGATTAAGTTAGCAGCTCCAGGAGCTCTGATCTCACCATAGAATTATGAGTGGAGTTGATAATTCTTTTCTGATTTTTCCAGATGTTCAGATCTGGATCTCTTCTTAAGCTTATTTTACATGAGCTTATTAATGGTTTTAGCAGTTAGATTATATCATTCTTTTATTATTTCATGTCAGATCCTGTTGTAATCAGGATACTGTATGAACACTTGAATTGCTGTTATAGTGTGAAACAGATTTCCACGCACTTCACTTTTTTGTATGTGCTTTATTCAAAACACAGATTATATATATATGTATGTATGTATAAAGTGTTTTTCTATCGCCTCCTGGATTGGAGCTGAAAGGTGAAAGGGATGCAGTATGCTCCCTCCCACATGCTGGGGTAGACCAGGTGTCTCGATAGAAAAACACTTAATCTCTCTCCCCTGGCTCAAGCTGATGAAGGGAGGAGAACTTGTGGCTCAGAGGTTAATACAACTGCCTAACATGCAGGCAGCCCAAGTTCGAATCCAAGTAAGGGTATGGCTAGCTGATGAGAGCTAAATAGCTTGAAATAGATCTATACTAGTCTCCCTTTATTTCTTTATCAGCGAAATATAAATTGTGTGTGTGTGTGTAAAGAACAATACATGATGCTCCCTCTACTATATGTGAAGCCAAAATTTCCAGAAAATCTTAATGTATCCTTTTAAAGAAGCCTCATGCTCCATTATAAAACAGGCAATTTTGTTGGGGATCTCCAGCATCTTGTATTTTGGTTTCTGAGGGTAATTTTTCTCACAATTGACAGTAGTGTAAGTGTTTTTGTATCACAATAGCACAAGCTGAGGATACGCAGTTGAGCATCAACCTCTTTCAACCTCTTTAAAAAGTTAATTGAAAGAACAAAATTTACCAGTTTTCTTCAATGTTACTGTCCTTTGCTGAGTCTATCATGATGAGATACTATAGCAGCAGTCTCCTACATTATGCTAGCCAAGGTATTTAGACCTTCCTGCATTTCATAACCATGAAATTATCTAACTTGACTCAACTTTATATAAAATATGTAAATGGAATTTTTTTCCCATCCTTGTTTTCAGAAGACAGCAAGATTGCTGACTTTAGCGAAAAACTTACATTGCTAAAGTACTGAAAAAGTTTGCTTTATGAGAGTTGTTAAAATCTTTTTCATATCACCAATAGTCCAATACTGATAATTTTTGGAAAGAGACCACTGACATGACACAGGACTTTAGATTGTTATGGGGGAAATGCCCACATAAATTAGGAACCAGGATCACAGATGTTATCTGTCTCCTTTTCCTCCAGGGTTCTCAGGCAGCTTCAGTTTTCCTGCCTTCTATTTGCAGTTCAAAATCCCTCACAGCAAATGTCTGTAAGGATAGAATAGTACTTGTTGCCCACATTCCTCCGTTTCTCCCCATCTACAGCTGAATAATGTAGTAGAGGGGAGCAATATGGTAATATGCAGCCAACCTAGGATATAAACTGAACTGAGAATGTTTTATACTTTTGACAAGACTTACAAACAGCACAACAAGTTCCAAAGCAAGGACATCCACACATTGTATAAACACATGTGTGCATCCTTATTAGGAGGAAGAGAAATTCAGTGAATAAAATCACATTTATTCATGCCCATATGGATGAATATACATGATAGTAATCTATGTTCTAGGCTCTCTCCTTGGACTTGGGTTTTAGCTACTTCTTCCAGAGAATATGCCTGTAGATCAATGCAATATCAGTCTCAATACAATTATATTGATTAATCCAAACACAACAAGAATAATTCATTAATTTGCATGCTTCCCCTTGTGGGGCCAATAAATAATGTAGGGCCATCCTATTTTCTACAATAAGATGGCAATATCCTCTGTTTGGCATTGCAGAGTGTATCAGTGACAACATAAAAAGGCAATTTCTACTTCTATAGAAACATCCATGATAGCATTCTATAGCTCATACACCTCTAGTTTCGGCAGTAGAACCCTTAGAAGTTCATCAACATTGTGTCTCAACCAGGGTTTTTTCTATATGCTATGTGAACAAAAGGCAATGGGGGAAAAGGCACTAATCTTGGTATAGTAAGTCAAATCAACAACTATATACCCCAGGAACCACCTTCTTTCAAAGTTCCCAGGTAGCATCTTATATATCAGTAAGCATATTAATATTCAAACTCAAACATATAGACTGGTTTGAAGTGACATAATACTTGTGATGATGAGCAGGAGGCTTATCTAGAGTTTTCAATTTCCACAGAAAATATGCCAATGAAGTTACACAGTTGACGAAGATTCTCAATCAACCAGGTAGATTCTAGAGCAAAACCTGACATGCAATTTGTCCAAATTAATTACTAGGATAGTCATATAAGATTGTTAATAACATTGCCATATGATTTTTAAAATAATTTTATTAAATATTTTACAGAGAATGTAAGGAAGGAAGGAAGGAAGGAAGGAAGGAAGGAAAGAAAGAAAGAAAGAAAGAAAGAAAGAAAGAAAGAAAGAAAGAAAGAA
>WNWU01000089.1:1496953-1560466 GCA_012654045.1 Ptyas mucosa
GAAAGAAAGAAAGAAAGAAAGAAAGAAAGAAAGAAAGAAAGAAAGAAGTGTGTGTGCGTGTACGTGTGTGTGTGTGTGTAAAGAGAATAAAAAAATCCAGAAGTTTCTGATTTCTATTAAGGTAATTATAAGTATAATTACAAAATTATCTCTTCTTTGTGATTACATACAACATCCCTTATGATTATGAGTGTAATCTTTAGAACTATGAGTCTCTGTAATATTAACAAACATCAGTGGTTTGCATAGGTTCCAAAGGGTACCACCAGAAAAGCCTCTCTGGATTGCCAGAAGGGTGGTTTTGGTGGATACAGAACTAGGGAGTAATTACCAGACTGGGGACAAAAGGGTTTAATTTGAATCAGATACATAGCTTCAATCAAGAGAACTTTTCTTAATCTGTCAATGACATCTCCATTATCTGTACTAATTGTGGGGTTTGTTTATTTTTTACAAGTAGGCAACTTCTTACTCAGCATGAAAGTGACAGTTTGAGAATAGTCACACTGAATTGCAGATCCAGCTTTATATGATACAACAAAAATGTGTAGAGCAGGAGATAATTCTCTTTCTGGATTATTGTGAGCTTTCATTTAATTAATTCTTTAAATTCCTAAAATCACTTGGGTAAACACATTCTGTAATATATGAGCTCATGTTGGGAACAACAAACAATTCCACCCCTATCCTCCAGCAAATAAAATTGTACTGTCATATCTTAAGCTGATGACCATATCCATGAAAATAAGGGTTTTATGCTACCTGAGCACTTATTTATTTATTTATTTATTTATTTATTTATTTATTTATTTATTTATTTATTTATTTTTATATGCCGCCCTTCTCCGGAGACTCAGGGCGGCTTACAATGCGTTAAGCAATAGCCTTCATACTTTTGTATATTTATACAAAGTCAGCTTATTGCCCCCATAAACCGGGTCCTCATTTTACCCACCTTAGAAAGGATGGAAGGCTGAGTCAACCTTGAGCCTGGTGAGATTAGAACTCGCAGTAATTGCAGGCAGCTGGATGTTAAATGCTGCCTTAATAGGAGCCATTAGCCCGCTACGCCACTCAGGCTCCTCATCTTGACATGTTTCATATTTGAGCTAAGAATCTCTGCAAATTAGCATTTCAGTAATTCATTCTTAAAAAATATACATTAACATCACTTTTTCTGCCTTTTTTGTCTGTAAAAAGTTAGAAGTATGAACTGTCTTTCAAAATTTCAAGAAAAGATTGGACAGTCATTTGTCAAGAATGATATAAGGCAGGGGTGTCAAATTGGCGGCCTGCAGGCCAGATGCATCATGCACAGGCCACACCCACCCCAGCTCCGCAAGAAACATCACGATACGTCATGTGACGGCAATGTGAGGCAGCGAGTTTGACACCCGTGGTATAGGGTGTCTGCTCAAATAGGAGTTTGGACTAGAAGACCTCCAAGGTCCCTTCCAAACCTGTGATTCTATGTTCTGCGATGCTATATGTAAAATATGTTTGATTTTGCCTTTTAAACAGTTACATTTAACAGCAGGTTTAAAGTCAAAATATATCTTGCTTGCTTTTGATCTCTGTAACAAAATGTGCACGTTTACTTCTGATGTTGGAGCTGATTTATAGGAAAAATGATTCCTTAGTATAGGAGATTGTTCTTGAAAGCTCTCTTGCTTCTTGAGAATTTTCCAGATTTATGATTAAAAGAAGTTTAGTATGCCATGTAAAAGCCAAAGTTTCAGGAAAGATTCCAAGTAGTTTTTATTTATATATTGAAACTTGACATTTGGTGAACTATGCCCATGTCTTGTAAGTTCAGAGGTAGTACAGTTTTTAACTATTAAAAAGCATCATGTAACCACCTTTCCATTCACTTTCCCATGCCCTTTAGCCTCCCATCCTGGTCATAACTTTGACGTCTTATTAATAGGTACCTTTTTGTTTTGTTTTTTGTCTTTTTTTCAAATTCACTCTAGGTATCAAACTGGTTTGGAAATAAACGAATCCGGTACAAGAAGAACATAGGTAAATTTCAAGAGGAAGCCAATATTTATGCTGCCAAAACGGCTGTCACTGCTACAAATGTGTCAGCCCATGGAAGCCAAGCTAACTCACCCTCAACTCCCAATTCAGCTGGTTAGTTTTTTTTTCTTTTGGGTTGTTATTGTTCTTTTTTTCCAGTGGGGTTTTATTTTCTTTTAGTATAAATGTATGTTTCTTGTTTTTCACTTTGAGTTCCTGTTTGATTAGACAATTTTGTTCCTGTCCGTTTTTTGTTTCTAAAGGCAATATAGTCTCACTACATACTTATAATGCAATGTGTTGAGGATTTTTGCCTAGGTAACATTTTGTCTGAGTTTCTGATGGTGTCAGAAAAATGTTGGCTCTGTGTATTCTATATGTTTCAATAGCGGAGAGACGAGGTAACTCAGAATTTTTAGGGGGGGGGCATGAAAAACAGAAGTTTCTTCTGTGGAAGCCACATTAATGAAAAAAACATAATGCTAGCATACATACTTTGGTGGTGCTATGACTCAGGATGTTTTCAGTCAGTCAATCTAGATGTGTATTGGAATGGGCCTTACCCCTTAAATGTTTTTTGTTGATTTTATTACCTGTGGGTCTCCTCTAAACTTGTCCTAGTTTCACAACCTTTCCAATGTGTAATTTTCATGTTGGTTATTCAAGGAATAAATTAAATTGCATTATCTTAAATAAAGTGACAGAAGGCAGGATAGAAGCATTAGCAATTACCTGATTCCAACTTTGATATGTAAATAGAGGAGAAGTTTATCATTCAGAATTATTTATTTTGTAACACTTTGTTTCCTATCAGATAAGTAATAATCTGCTGGTTCTTGATACTCTTGAGACACTACTTTGCAAAGCCATTGACCTGAGGACTGACCCATACATTTTGGCTTTGTATATTGAAAGATGAAAAACTACAGCATACACACAGTTGGAAAACATAACATAGGGTCTGCTGTGAATGATTTAAAATCTGAAGTGAACAAAACTTGAATTTTAGTATCTTTTTCCTACCAAAAACTTTGTCCATAGTATCATTTTTCCCCAAGACAGTGTGGCTAGTCAATATACCCATACCAAATGAAAATCAGTGACCTGTCATCTTCCTCCTGAATGACAAATCTCTAAGTGAGAATTTAGAAATACCATTGCAGATTGAGTCCTTGTTCACACCATTTTTGATGAGTAGGAACAGCTTTGGGTTCATCTTTTGAACATTTAACTATGATTCTCTTTCTCTGGAAAACTGATGCCACCTTCTGTGATATGGGAATAAAGTTAGAAATTCTGCTAACATATTTACATTCTGCAAGTTGGTACTTCACATTTGTTTGGTAGTCTTGACTTCGCAGTTGTCTTATGTAAGAAGGGAGTTGTGCCTGGCATAACTGGTGACAACTGACAAATGGTCAGCTGCATTGTTTCTGGCACTTACCTGCTGTAATAAGGCAAAAATGGGAAAATCTCAAACTTCATACCAGACAAGTTACTTTAAAAAAACAAATGTGTTTTGCCTTATAAATGCCTCCTCTAATTTATGGATTAAGGTCTGTAATTTACTGGTGTTGCATAAGAGATTAATGTTTTTATTAGTTCTGTTTTATGGATAGCATTGTTTTAAAAATGGCTTATCTTTTGCCTTGGCAAAATCGTAAAATTTCACAAGATCACATTTCATGACTTGATCCCAAAAAATTCATGATGAAGAAAGGAGAAGATCACCTGCATGCTGAAGAATGGAAATATTTTTGTCTTTTGCCTAAATTCATAGTTATCTAGAATACAATAAAAATTTGGAGCAGCTTTATCTATTGCTTTTCTGTACACAAATAAGATGTTTTACCTGCTCTGAAACATGCAAAGTGTGAATAGAGTAGGTGTCTACAGTGTAGATCCAAAGGTATCTGAGTTTTTTTGCTATGCAGAATGAATGACATTATATGATTTTAAGCAGAAGATGTATATTACATTTTATCCTGCTTGTAATTATTTATAACTATGCTGACTTAATTGGAAGTTAAGAAGTTCTTTATAAGTTAAGTAAAATGCATTATTAATTCAATCTGTTCTGGACCAACACCACTATTTGTTCATGACTTTTGATCAAAATAATTTAAACTTTGTTAAGCCATGTAGGAAAAAAAGATTAGCAAGAGAATCGGCAATAAAGTGCTGCCAATGTATGTTTTATGGAGGTGCTCTGCAGTGTTTCACCCTCAGGCTGGAAAGAAAATCCAGGAAAATCAGAGGATTATCAGCAGATGCAGGAGATGAATAAAAAAGCACAGTCAGAATCTTAAAAACAGTAATAACACAAAAAGGGAGAAGTTAGATTTGGGATCAGTTTTTTAAACAGTATTTTATCAGATAGTTGAGGGTAATCACAGGCAAATTGTGCAGAAAATTAAGCAAAAGGCATGAAGAAAGAAATGTTCTTTAAAGAAACACATTATCTGCATTTTTATTTTTTGATGATATAAAAAAATCCTGGAACACAGATATCTTAAACAAATAGCATTCAGTGAATTGCTGCTACAAATGGAATCACTGATTTGTCAGTATTAGTCTTATATATTACCTAAGGAATGAGTTTCCATAACTCCATTATGCAGTTATTTTAAGAGCTATGGAGCTATGGCTGAATATAGTTGACTGGATACTGGCTGGATAAATGCATAATATGCATAATATTTAGAGAAGTTATAGATTATGAAATATGCCTAAAACATAATGTGCACTAATACCTGCAAATATTATATTGGCAAAATAATTACAAAACTTTAACCTTATTAAATTTCTGTGGAGCCTAATGGCTAATTTTACATACATTTCAGAAGTAGTGGACACCATTTATAAATAACTTAAAAATGCATGTGACATATTTTATATGAATTTTTAAGGAAGAGTTGTCTTTGTGTGTGCGTCAAGTCTACTTACATCTAACAAGGTTTCTTTTTGACAGTGGGTTTAGCCTCTCAAATTCAGATGGGTTTTTTTGTACAAGTTTTGAGAAAGTCTTCAATTCTTAATAAAATCTCTATTTGAAAGTATTCTTACTGCCAATAAAGGCAAGGACAAATATGGAGAAATGTAAAAATAATAATTGTCCAAGAAATTAATTACAAGGAGATATTCTTGGCAATATTTTTGTTCATTTTGTTGTGGTATGTTAGTTAAAAATGCTCCTTATATTTCAGGGATCAGCCTGAGAGCCAAGTGATTGATCCCTAAAATTGACTCTAATAAATACTTATGCCACATAACCCTTAGCTGACCAGGAATTAAGTAGAGCTGGGGAAGAGGCAGTTGCTTCATTTCTTGGTTGCTTATTTTGCAAAGCTATTGTTGGTTTTCTTGGAGGTTATGCATCCTAAATTTTCTTTTGAATCATAGCATTTAACAGAACAAATCAGGCATGTGATCTTCCTGGCCAGCTGCCCATATTCCCCTCTGCTATCCTACTCAGCCAAACTAAAACTGTCCAGCCAGGGTCTTCTCCTTTCTATTGTTTCTTTAACTCCTCTTTTTTTCCTGTTCTTTTGATTGCGCCTGTTCGGTTTCCTCTTTCTCATTTCCATTACAGCTTCCTTTTTTCTCCAGTTTTGAAGAATACCAGCATTGACTCTCTTCTTACTGCTGTGGAACTCTACTGTTCTTCTCCTTCCCTCCCACAGTGTAAATCAATCACTCTTTACAAACTGCTTCTTTCACCTAATGCAGGTAGACTTAAAACAGCCTCTTTTTGACTGGCTGAAAAACTAAAAACTGTTAATTTCTTAATCATTTAAATGAGATAGACAAAAACCAGGCCTCCTTATTTAACCTTTTCTGAATTGAACTGGATTTGCCTCCTTAAAATTCGTATCTTTTTTCACCACTCGACATAGTTTTTAATCTCTGTAACTTCTGTTACTTGTACAGATATTGAGAGAGTCTGGGGGTATAACAAAAGAGAAGCAAAGTAAATGCAGTATGGAATTTATTTCAAACTAAATATAAAGGAAGAGTAACCATCAATACATTTCATAGAATTAAACCATGGAATGGGCTACTTAAATCCCTGGAATGGGCTATTTAACTTCCTGCTCAGTTCAGAATCCCACTGAATCCCAGGTTAACTAGGCACTATATGAATACATCCAGTGAAGGAGAGTCCACTATCTTTCTGGGTAATTGGTTCCACCATCAAACTTTTCTTAGCGTAAAGAAACTTTTGTAATGTTCTTTTACACTCTGCCTTCTTGTCATTAAACCCTTATTTAAATAAAAGTATGCTATTTATTAATGTATTTTATTGGTTTGCTTTAATGCAATCAGGTTTCTAAAATTTCAAGCAGGTAGAAGAACTGCATGTAATAACCCTATGTTCTATCCAAAGTAATTCCAATTGAATTCAAGAGTGTCCTCTTAGGAACAGCCTAAGACATTTTCTCAGTTATTCTAATGATTTAAAAAAAAAACCTATTGAGCCATGTCATTTTCTGAATATTCTCTTTCCTTCCTGCCAATTTGTGCGGCTACTAATTCCTTTTCCCAAAAGAGAGGGGAGAATTTCTGTAGGTTTTAAAACTTACTTATTATAATTTTTTATATTGCTATTTTGCTATGCAAAAGACTGTAGCAAGGCTACAAACACATCCACTACTGGGACCATTTCTAGTTATTATGTCTATTTAAAAATAAAGCATTAAGGCCTGGTTCTTCCCCAGGCACTAGGGACAGTTGAGTGAGAGTCCCTTTTGGTTGTTTTGTTCTGTTTGTATTTTATATTTGTATATTATCAATGTTTAATGTTATATAAGTTAAGGGAGGGTCTTTTTGGTTTATTGTTTTTTATGCTACTCAAAGTCACACAATTGAGTTGAGATTTATAAATCTTATCTCTCTCACACATTTATAAGCTATCCAACTCATAATGACTCTGGGAAGTATGCAAGTTAAAGACAACTTCCAATACAATAAAAATCTAAAGAAAGTAGAAACCGGGGACTAAAACACTAATACATTGATAAAATTCTTCCCAAGGGGACATACTATCTAACCCAGAAATTGAACAGCATAATAAGATTAGATGGAAAGTTTGCGTCAAATTCTTAGACATAGTAATGTATGCTGAAAGTCAATCTGATCCACTCAGGAAACAGATTATGATCATGTTACAGGATAGCTTCTATCAATTGTTTATTATTGTGCTACCAACAATAGGAAGAGATTTGGCTTCAAATACTAAAATGTTTTGTGTTGTCTCTGTTGCTTCTCTCCTCCAAGCTCTCAGTATTCTGTTAAAAGACTGACATGGTGAAAGGAAAGCTAGTGGACAAATTTGATAAAATTTATAATTAGAATGGACAGTGATTTTTTTCAGACAAAATTTGTTAAGACTCTGTTCAGCAGAAACATCAGACACATTTGGACTATAGCAAAAAGTGCTTTTGGGTAGATGATCAGAACATCTTTGGAAGATTTTTCAGATGTAATTTTTTATAAAAATGATCATCTTGAGGGGTCCTTGGTACTCTCAGAGTTTGGTTGTTTTCTTGCAGACGTTTCATTGCCCAAACTAGATAACATCATCAGGACTAATACTGATGCTGTTACCTAGTTTGGGTAATGAAACGTCTGCAAGAAAACAACCAAACTCCGAGAGCAGCAAGGACTCCTGATTTCAACCCTGAGCTATAAATATTCTCCTTTATTGATTGATCATCTTATCTGATAACAACCTATTGCATGATGCTGCTCACAGAATTATTTTGCAGGTTATAAGATATGCAGCATTAATAAAACAATGGAGTGACCAGAAACCGTTTTTGTTCACCAAACCCAATATTCAATTACATTCTTTCCTTAAATTTTCTTTTCTTTTCTTTTTTCTTTTTCTTTTTTTTTCTTTTTCAGCAGGAGGAAAGAGTGGTCATGTTTATTTTAATCACTACAATGCATCAATATCTTTTTTTCCTTTGCTGTATAATTATTACTACAGGTAGGCCTCGACTTACAACAGTTCATTTTGTCACCATTCAAAGTTAGAACGGCACTGAAAAAAGTGACTTATGACCATTGCAGCATCCTCATGGTCACATGATGTATATTCAAATGCTTGACAACTGACTCACATTTATGACAGTTGCAGTATTGTGGGATCATGTGATCACCTTTTGCAACCTTGTGACAAGCAAAGTTAATGGGGAAACCAGATTCACTTAACAACCGTGTTACTAATTTAACAACTGCAGTGATTCAATTAACAAATTGGACAAGAAAAGTCATAAAATGGGTCAAAATTCATTTAATAAATTTCTCACATACGGTAGCAACAAATTTTGGGCTCAATTGTGGTTGTAAGTTGAGGACTACCTGTATACTTGATGTTCCCCCTTCTATAATTTTATATTACTGTCAAAAATGCTGAGGATGGCACAAAGTGCAATCTCAACAATTACTGCTATGCATTAGTACAAAATACATAATAGTCAAGTTTACCTATTCTGTATCTGTGGCAGAAGCAACACAATATATTTTCCAATTAGAGATGTGCATAAATGTTATGAAAAATATTTCATGAAAAACAAAAACATGTTCATGCACAAACACCACATCAAACAATGCCAGTTATATAAATGTCTTTTTGCAGTTCCTATTCTTTTGCTCAGAATTTTCACAGGAGAGGAAGAGAGTGAGAGAGAGAGAGAGAGAGAGAGAAATTATAAATGGCATGTATTAATACTTTTGTTATTAGAAATGAAAGTTTGTGCCTTATTTTAAAAGACAGGCTGAAGAAAGTAGTTATTCTGCTCAAGCAACTTAAATAGATGTTGAAAAATAGGATGGTACATAGAGTTCCTACAAGCTCTTCGTGATGGTGCAGCATGACCTTGAAAATCTAGATCAATTATTGAGGCCATCTGTTCGGAGGGGGCGGTGTACTTTTACTCCCAAGACATTCCTGTGACAATTAAGTAATTAAAGTTGGGAAAGCTTCTTTATGCTCAGAAGATAGTGTCACATGACAAAACATTGATATCATTGCACTCTAAAAAGAATTGCAATGCAGGAATGAGAGATATTGAAAATGACTCAAGGTAATTGTCAGCAGATTTCTTGAATTATCCATTGCAAATCAATTTCTGTTTCCTGAACTATTTTGTAATAGTTTCAGGATCTATTCCAAAACCTGTCGAAGGCAACAGGAGTCTCTTAGACTTGGAAGAACTTTTCACTTTTAGTGACTATTGTATTCTAGAATTTCTCCTCTGAGAGGCAAAGAAGGACTTTGCACAGACTAGCCAGAGCAGATAAATAATTAGCATACTCTTTTCCAAATGTGTCTTCTCACTTTGCTTTGAAAACTAGAGATTAAGCAAAGGGCTTTGCAGAGCTAAAGCAGAGTAGATGTTACACAGAGCATCTGTCTGCATATTGCTATTGAGTAATTTAGCAAGAGCCAAGCAACTGTGTATCTTTCAAGGGGAAGCACTGAACCCGCTTGGCACTGCAGTAATGTAGTGGAGCTGACCTGGGCCCTGAAGTCTCTCCCTTCAAGCCTAATGTCATGTTTAGCACTAAACCTTGCACGTTGAGCTTTCTCATACTTAACATACTGAGTTGCACGAGAGTTTCAAAAATAAACGCCTCCAGCCTGTCTCATGCACTTCAGTTAGTTTGCCACTTTTAAGGCATATTTGGGAGAGGAGATATGTGGGAAAGTTGAAAATGTTTTGTGCCTAGAATTGCCTTTTCAGACTCAACTGATGATCAAGATAATATCTGCATGTAATTAGTTTCAAGTATGACTTGACATAACTTGGAAAGGGTAAAGAGAGCATGACCAAAGCCCCGTTTTCTCCTCTGCCCAACAAATGACACATGCTCCTCTCTGGATGTAAATGTGTGGGATCTCTGGATAGACACTGCAGAATGCAACTATTTAGTCTGTTTTTCATGCCACATTTCACTACCCTGCCAAGCTGGCCATAACAGCTTCATTATGGGTTGTCACCAGCACCCCTTCTGAAAATGGCAGCGTCTAAGCATGGCATGCTGTACTCATTGGCTATACATTTACATTTATGGCAGTTATTTTAGAATAATAAGATTCTGTCTTCCAGACATCATTGCAGAAAATATCAATGCTTGTTAAGCTATTAGAATGCTATCCATAACAAACTTATCATTCCCCCCAAACTGGAACTACCCCACACATCAAGATCTGAAAGACTATTCTCCTGCTGAAAAGAAAGAAGGGGGATCTTTTTTAATGTAAAATTTGTAGCTCTTATACCCTCTCTATTTTTTTAAATTTTATGTTTGCTTGCACTTTTCTCTGTGCTACTAACCTGACCGTATTGTTTTCTGTTTGGGGTTGCTTTGCATGCCATTCTTTCTTCTTGGCTGAGAGGCAAGTGGTTGCTTCTCTTCCTTTCTATGATTCAGGTGCCTCGCTCTTTCCTTTCCAGGTTCTTCCAGTTCTTTTAACATGTCAAACTCTGGAGATTTGTTCATGAGCGTGCAGTCACTCAATGGGGATTCTTACCAAGGGGCCCAGGTTGGAGCCAACGTGCAGTCACAGGTAGGGATCCATCGGATGTACTGCCAGTGAATGCATCAGGGTCAAAAGGAAGGGCTTGGATCCTATTGGCTTCCCCCATTACTGTCCTAAGAGAGGAACTAAACTCAACAACCATCAAATCCGTCAAAATGAAACAAAAGAAAAAACAGCAGGGAAAAATGAGGAATTTGCCTACATTTTGTGAATGCATTTGGCTCTGGCTTCATAGGAGGAAAGTCAATATTTTGAATGAAAAGAGTGCCAATTTGCTTAGTGGATTTTCTGGGAGAACAGATCATATATTTATACACTGAGTTTATTATTCAGTCTTCCATATTTTTATCTTCTACCTAGCTTAATAATAAGGAAATGTTAGTACATTGCTGAAGGACCTTAGTCCTATTTCAATATCATACCAAATCCTGCCATCCTTTCTTATAAACCAGTTTGATAAGCAAGAGGGTTAAAAATTTAGTCAGAAACAAATGATTTACTATTGAGGCAGTAGTTAGAACAGAACAGGTATTGCCATTATAGCCTCATGAGTATTCACATTTTTTTCTGGAATCTCATTCTACCTGTGCCTCATCTCATTTGGAATTCCCTATCACATCTCACTGGGGTTCTTAATAATATTGCCAACTATCCAAAAATGTCCATCTTTTGACAGTGCCGTTAAAATCAGTGCAGATTGTACTGTTAGACTGAATGTGCAAAGTGCCTACAGCAATAACAAATAAGAGGAATGGATGAGCCTGAGATGCAGAGGGACTCATATAACATTGAAACTCACATAGGTTCACTTATACCTTCAGTTGCAGGTGGCATTGAGAAATCTTGGGTTATGTAATTGATGAATAAATAATAGACTTAACAGATTAGGAAAAAGTTTCTTCCCTCCGCATAATTGGTAAGGATGCCAAAGAAATTCCAACAACTTCCTGCTACTTTTGTATATTTTCTTCTTCATCATTTTAAAATCCAGCATAATAGACTGTGTAGTCTATACACAGTAGATGGGGCTATGGGTGGAAGGCAGCTTCACTTTTTACTCTTTAAAGAGATAATAGGGAAATCTGTGAACCAATACTCATATTATAATGACCTCCAAAGAAATCTTTCTACTCTAATATACATGTTCCTAATTCTTTCTTTGTTGTTGGTCTGTTTAGGTGGATACCCTTCGCCATGTTATCAGCCAGACAGGAGGATACAGTGACGGGCTCACAGCAAGTCAGATGTATAGTCCGCAGGGCATCAGTGTAAGAAAAATAGGCTTCCTTTTCTCTGTTTCTCCTTCTACTCCTTCTTTTTCTTTTTGTTCTCTTGCTCCCAATTATTTCAAAGCCATAGGGCTCAAAATGCCACTTAGTAGGACTTATCTTAGCTTTACGGTCACCTAGTTTATTGCTTTTGTATCGGTCCTGCCAATGGCAGAATTCTAGCTGCAAAAAAGTGGCAAGTGGGCAGGCCTTGTACAGGCAGCTGGCGTCTACAGCTGTCAAACTGAATCAGCATTCACATGGCACCTGCGGCCACTTGTGTTCTGCTGAGAGGGGTTGCTAAACAGGTGACACCTAGTACAATGGCAGTAGGGTATATCATCATAAAACAGGACCCAGACATCTCCAACAAGATGGCCAAAGGCTGAGGCCCAATTCAACTGAACATGCCATCAAAAAATACGATAGCTCTCTCTCCCACTCCAATCACTGTCAAAGAACAAAACAGATGACTACCCGATTAATAAGCAGGCTGATAATCATAACAATAATTATTGTTATAATGCAAAAACTAAGGAAAGAAAAAGAAAGCTGGAGTGGAATGGAGACATCTTCTACTTGTTTTGAGTTGCACTGTCTGCTTGTGACTAGCATGAAAATTCATAGCGACAAGCTGTGTCTTATGGAGTGAAATTGATCAGACAGTCACAAGGAGAACCGAATGTAGATTTGGGACAGCAATCCAACTTCATTTCTCAGATCAATCATCCACCATCTCAATAGTGATGACAGAAAACTGGGACAAGAAGGCAGCCTGGAAAAGGAGGCTGCCACACACAATGTTGGGACTTCTTTCTACCAATTTTAAAGGTCAAAAAGAGAGCTCTACTCAAGGGGTGACCTGAAACTAGTAGAAGGATAAAATGTGCTTTGTTTCTTTGTTTTCATGCATACCTTGGTCAATGAAAATGCCAGCTTTGGGGGGAGGCAATAGGTTTACAGGTTTCCCAACGATCTTCTCCAGAAAATTCAGGAATTCTGTTGCCTTTAATGCTCAAAGCTTTGCTGAGCTAAACAAGTCTTTTGTCAATGGTACTATACAGCATACCATCACTGAAAGTGGCATTCTCTATGAGTTTTTATCAATTTCAAACAAAAGCATCAGAGGTAAGATATTATGTGAGGCAATCCATGACAACTGCTTGCCAAGATACATATCTTTCATTGTGTTCTTCATTTGTTTTCACCTCTACAGAATTGTAAGCAGAAAAATCCAGGTATTTAAATACTCAGGTTTAGAGGTTCACCTGTGCAGGTTTCCAAACAACTGTTCAGTCACAAGAATGTTTGGCTTTGCTTTGGTGGTGGGGTATTGCTGAAGATAGCATTATAACATAGTTGACTCTACACACTGAAGTTTCATGGGGAAGTTTTACACAAACAGGACAGCCACATAGCCTGCACAGCAGCCTTATTCACATATAAAATGGGAGGAGGGAGATTTAATGAGGCCCTCTTCTCACTTGTTTCTTTGCCAAGCACTTTCATTCCAGATTGGCTTATTTTGGCAGATAAGATTAAGCCTGAAGGAAAATACCTAAAGTGAGGAAGATACTCCCTTCAACCAGGGACTTTTATAATGTTAAAATTAGATTTTCCCTCTCACTTTATCTGAGTGAGGCAGACATGTAAACATGCCTGGCATAGCCTTCAATCTGTCAAATCAGCCTATACCTCTGTCCCTGCAGGCACTTTTCTCCAAGCCTTATTCTGCTACCAGAAGTTAGATGGATCGAGTAAAAGTACTTCAGGTGGCCTAGTGGGAAGAGGTAAGGTGGGGAGGAAGAGACTTCAATTTCATTAATTAAAAAAATGAGAAGACAGCATGCTGCAGAACAGACAGCCTGCCCTCAGCATTATCTTTATTTTCAGAAATGCTATGGGCCCCACATAGGCCCAGTAGGCATTTTTAGAATAGAAAAAGTAATTGCAACCCTATACTTAAAAAAAAAAGATGCTCATCTCCCCAGCAAAATACAGACATTGTAAACTGCAATGTATCTTGAGAAAGGCAGGCTAGATGATAACCTTAATGAGCAAGTTAGAGATGATGGGGAGCTCTCAACAATATGTTTTCTGATAAATGATATTTTGGAATTAGTTACGTCTATTATGGCAGCCATTTTTATGCTTTGCAAATCTCATGGCAGCCCTTTTCTTAGAGTATTTTCAAAGTTCTCAGGATTTAAATAATGCCAAATAGAGACATCCTTTTGAATTGAACAGAATATGGCTTCATGGGCATCACATCCTGTGATATAGCAAATGTCCTCTAATGGTTATATATTGCGATATTTCATCAATATATATGGATGGATGGATGGATGGATGGATGGATGGATGGATGGACGGACGGACTACGCATTAAGAATTGGGGAAAATACAGGTTGGAAAAATGGAAGAGCAGAAAGAGCAATCATTCTCAGATTGAACTATTATGCTATTTGAATTATTTTTCAATACCAAACTGTCTGTATCTGAATTATACAGCACATGTATCCTATGCCTCTCATATTAGCACCATGTCTGATGTCACCAGGCAGAACAGCAAAGTAATCTGAAGCAAATGCAACTGAACATGTGCAGACAATTATGTCTGCTTATATAAACCCATTGCGAAAACTAGGCTTGAAAATGCCACATGAAAGAGCCAATCATTCTATATTAACCTCTATGTTAGTTAAATTCATTTCCATTCCGGCTTTTTAATGTTGAAGAGTAAATGAATCAGTGATGGATCATGATAAAATATGATACTTATCTACAAATAAATCCTATCCCCCACCCCCAAAAAATTGATCCCCAAGACACAGCGAGTAGAGGGGAGAGAGAGGGAGGGAGGGAGGGAGGGAGGGAGAGAGAGGAGACTAACAGACAGACAGGCAGCATGACTTGAAAAGCAGGGAGTATCAACCACCCACACATTACACATTACACAAAGCACTGGGTGTCATGTACACAGGAGAATTACCTGTAAAATAATCAAATATGAAAAGAAAAATGGAATGAAAAGCATAGGTAGATGTATATTGTATTATACATGGTCCTAAACAAGTAGAAAAAGAAATTTTTATTTCTATGTACAGTACCAAAAATAGTAAACTGACTGATGAAATATTTAAAACAGATTTTAAAAAATACTTATACAGGTAAATAATGGAATTTGCTATCAGAATAGCAAATTGAGTCTCTGCCATCAATTTGAATACAGGTAGTCCTCAGATTCAGTGACAGTCAGAAATTATGACGGCATACCCCATCTTAGAAGAGGCATTATCTTCTATCTGTGAATGAGAAAAGGGGAATGCTCCTGTAGTGGGTTCCACTTATCTTCGCTACTGGTTCAACATTGTGAGCTCGCATGCACACTTGCTTTGCTTCCTCGTGGCATTTTTGCGCATGCACAAAACCTGCACATGCACAGAGCGTCCATGATGACATCCAGGCAGATGGGCAGAGCCTCCCGCCGCCACTTCTACCGGTTCGCTCGAACTGGGGCTAACCGGTAGAAACCCACCACTAGAATGCTCCCTTAAGAAGCTGATTAATTTAATTTCTATTTTTTTGTAAAGTAAGTACATTGTAATATTTTTACTACTGCCTTATTAATTGGAAACACCATTTCAATAAATTATTTTACTATTGAGTCAACCAGTAGATTTAACGTTGGGAAACTTGTTCCAGTTTCATCTTTGATGAGCAAACCTTTGGGGCAATTCTCACTTCAGTCTACAATGACAGTAAGCTGTTGGCTCTTTAAATTCCTTAGTCTCACCTTCAGTTTTGTTGCTGATAGTTTTAGTTTGCTAGTCTCATTTTAGCCACATAATTCTAAGACAGTTTTTCCATTTCATATTTTGCAGCAAATACCTTAATCAGATTCCTTTGCATCCCCAGAACTGGATCTGGAATTAGGATCAAACTAAACATTACTTGAAAAAAAAAAAGATGATATCAAGTGTATTTGCTTTATGCAAACAGAAGGTCAGGAATCTGCAGGCATGAATGGCTACTTATCTAAATTGGACTTTGCAAGATACAAAGACTTGGCGTTCTACTTTTGCCTAATATACTAGATTGGCTTACATTAACAGAAAAGATCTTCTTGTTTCCTAATAAGTTGCACAAATGCAGCAGGTAGGTGTAGATTTGGAATATATTCTTTATGTAAATTGGGCAGAGGCCAGATAGATGCCCGATCTGATTAAGAAATCCTGTATAAGTTATTAGAATTGGACTTTTTGTGCATAAATGATCCAATGATGGAAGAGATTTAATGCCTGACTTCACAAAAAGTAATTAACAGAAATTTAGAGCATTTTATTATTTTTTAACTTTCATCCAACTGCTTTTTTTTTTATTCTACTAGACAATAGATATGTACAAGCTAGAATCAGAGATTGAGGACTAGGATTTATATTGTTTATATATAGTAATTTGTGTGCTTGCAGAATGTCACATGCTGGGATCACTAATCAGTAAATAGGTGTTCACAGGAACATGCCTATATATTTCTAAGGGGAAGGGATGGTTCTGGTTTTTCTCTGATGACGCAAAATAAGTCTTGGTCATTACAGTTTTAATAAGTAGTACATTTTCTAATATACTGTTCAGACATAAGAAATATTAGGATTTTCAACTTACCACATGGAGTAGCGTTTATGAAAATGGGGTTTTATTTGTTCCATGGTCTACCCTGAGAAAAGATGAATTACTTTAAGGATTTTCTGTTTGCTTTTCTTTTTTTTCTTTTTTTTTCTTTTTTTTAGTAGAACTGGATAAAATTTGAAGATGAGCTAGAACTAGGATTGATGGGTTCAGGTCTTCTAACTGTGACTGAAATTGGTGCAGAGGGCTTTGAGCACATTCTTTTAAAAATGGCTCTTGGTGTGTGTGTTCTCTTTCTCTCTCCCCTATGTGTAATTTGATGATAGGAATTGATGCACAGTTGTAGTAATCCTTTTTGTGCAAAATTTAGAATGGGAGAGGCATGGAAGAGAAAGCATGTTCCTAGGAATGAAGATTTCTCTCATCTTGGTATAACACAGATTTATGTAGGAACTAATGTCGGAACTGTGGTGGTGCAGTGGTTAGAATGCAATGTTGCATTCTACTGCAAAGAGTTCAGTCCTGACCAGCTCAAAGTTGACTTAGCTTTCCATCCCTTCCGAGGTCAGTAAAATGGGGATCCAGATTGTTGGAGGCAATATGCTGATATTGTAAACCACTCAGAGAGTGGTGTAAAGCACTGTGTAGTAGTATATAAGTCTACTTGCTATTATCCATGTTCCACAGCATGTGGCAGTCTCCGTGTGAATTATAGATTTATCCTCCATAACTTTTCTATTGTAAGGAAAGAGCTTCCAGAGAGGATCCAGCAATGCTTGTAGTTATTCAGAATTAGTCCCTGAACAACACCTCTTGGAAATCAATAATAAAATTGCCCTTGAAAGAACAATGTTATGTCAGCTCTGAAACTGCATTGGGAATGAGGACAAAAACAATAGCATGTGAGGTCCAGCAAACAATGTAATAATTAAATCACTGTTTACTGGAGCTGCTGTACCTTCTCATTGGGTGGTAGGGCTGGGGCCTGGTGGGAAAGTGCTAAAGTTTTCTCCCCAAAGTGAAAATTGAATATATATACTGAGTTCACTTATTCCCTAAAGCTTCTGTGCCCTTCAAAGGCATTGGGGGCAACTCCAGCAATGTGGAAAGGCATGTTCTTGATTCTCAGAGCATCTCTTCAGAAACCCTGGGATGGGGGTAAACCCTTAAATAATAAGAATGTCTATGTTGTACAAAGATTATATCTATCCCTCCTGTTTAATTGGGCAACTGCAATAAAGCCCTTTCTAAAAATAATTTCAGTGCACAATAGAAGACTCTTCCCTCCCCCCCCCTCTTTTCTTCTCCACATTTTCTGATTCTTATAATGACCCTGTAAACACTAAATGTCATTTGAGTGCATTAAGCAGCAAACTCTCCAGTGACATAGCAATTACAGTTCTGAAATAGATTTGGTGTGTCATTGAAGATAAGGGTTTTGAAAGTTTCTGTTGTGATTATAGCTTGTAACTCCCACAAATAACAGGCTTCAAAATAAGAGGCTGCCAACAGGGCCATTGTGGTGTTCCCTCAGTGATGGCACGTAAATTGCTATTAATGTCCTGAGTGTACTTGAATATGCCAGTCTCCAGGCAGCAGCGTTGGCTCAGTGTCTCTCTTTATGCAGCTTGTCATTGTTGGGCTGATAATCTTCAGTAATTGCTTCTGCCTCTTGTAATGGTCAGAATGTGGAAGAGCATGAGCTGGCTGCATCTTCCAGGAGATGGTAAACAATGAGCTGCCTGCCTTCCTATAAATAATGTGGGAGCAGAGCAAGCTGGGCAGATGTGCAGTCCCAGCTTATCTTATCTTATGGTTTGCTGGTATCTGTCTCTGTGTGGGGAATGAGAGTGATCCTTCTTAGGCTTGGAAAATCTGTAAACTACAATATCCAGAAACACCAGCCATCCAGGCAAATGGGTTAGTCAAACTTTAGTCAACCTTTTGGAAGTAATTGCCTCAATCTTGTATTAAAAAGATGCACTCCTGAAGACTGAGAGCAGAGCAGGGCTTTGTAGTTCTGGAAACCACTTAGATATGACAAATATTACAAGTAGGGAAGACAAAACTTCAAACTGGATTTTATATCTGGTTTTTTTTCAAATGCATAGAGCAATGTGATCATATGAGGAGAATTCCATCACAGGTGGGAGCACAAAAGAGATCATAGATTAGCTATTCATTGGCAGGAACCCTTGTCCTTTTCATCAGAATGTGAACAAGCATTCAATGTATAGAACTTGATAATTCTCAGCAAAGGTTAGTATTTGTCCCTTCTTGATGTACTTCAGTTGGTCAAAATACTGATAATCCTTGAGATTTATTTGTTAAAACAGCCTGGCACTGGTATATGGCCTTTCGTTTATTTGTTTGTTTTTGCCCATGCTAATTTTCAACCACATGACAGCAGGCTGAGCTGATCAGATGATCCTTGAAAATAGGTGCTTTAATTAGCATGGAGTTGGTGCTGGAGGCATTTGATCACAATTTTTTATATTTTCAGGGATTGCAATTAAACATCAAAAATTATTTGTACTGTATACAGCACATTTCAGCTTTCAAGAACAGACTTTAAAAGGTGCTGCTGTGGAACTCTTGGAATGAAAGACAATATTTCTTTTCTTTTTTTCTCCTTTGGGATTTAGCACTCAAGCATTCAATAGTTAATGATTTGCAATTTATTAGGTGAACACTTAGTTGAAAAATATTGGTATGAGATAATAGAAGTACTCTACAGTATGTGTAATATGCAATTTATAATGATTAAAGATTAAATTAAATATCTTTGAGATTAAATAAGAGCCCTCTTCGGTAATCTAGGATTATGTCTTGAATCAAAATGAGATCATGTTCTAGATTATTTCTCCAAAATAATATCAACAAGGTTAACTATGATTGTTTAATCTGTAATTTATATCACATGTTATTTGGCCTTCAGCGCTAAACTTGGTATAATAAGGACAACTATATTTAAACATGTAGCATCTTTATTTATGTATCAAGGGAGAGTGATAGTGTTTATGTAGAGAGATCAAAAGATGCATTGCAGACTTGTTCATCAGCTAGCTCTGAAAAGGAAGCGAACTGGGTTAAGAGGAAAAGGGCTAAAGGGCTGATGCAGGAGAAGGTTGTGGGGAGATGTTACTGGCCCACGTGAGCACATTCCCCTTCAGTAAAATTGAATCTATAGCAAGAATAAGCTGTTTGTGGCTCATCACCCAGTTTTTGCAGATCCCAGTTCAGCAAACCATCATGCATCAGAAATGTAACTTGTAGTACAGGTAGTCCCCAGTTTAAAATGAGTTTCATTCCTAAGGTCTGTCCTTAAGTCAAATTTGTATGTAAGCCAGAACAGCATTATTGATAATATGGTATAAATAGTATTGTGTAATGGCCTTGAGCCATTGTGTATTTTAACTTGAATCACTGTATAATTAACTCAAATTTTGCTACAGTAGCCTCTGTTCCTCACCATGGGTCATCCTTAAACAGAGCCGATCTTAACCTGAGGACTTGCTGTATTTTTTAAAAAATGCATTAAGCTTATGATTAGGTGAACACACTTAATATACTATTTTAAGTTCCTCCAAACTCCTTCCCCCCAAATCCCCCAAATTACTCACTCTAAAACTTGCAACTTGTACCTTCCTAAGATCTAAGTGGATCACCATTACAGCTCCTGCAGCTCTTGGTGATTCAACAAAGAATAGGAAAGAAGAGTGAGACTGCTGGACACCAAAAGATCGCTGTTTCAACTCTATGCTGTTCTTCATTTTAAATGTGAACAAAGCAGCATATGAATAATTAACTGGGACTAGCATCAATGTTATTTTAAGTTCTATATTTCCATATAAAGCATATAAACCCAACATTATACACAGCAAGTACAGTAAAAATATGCATAACTGACTTTGAAATCTAAACTGCAAGACCTGAAAAACATAAATCTAATCTGTGCAGTCTTTTTTCTTAATGTAATTATGTCTTTGAATTAATGAAATGCTGCAGAGCTGCTTATTTATTATATCTTACCACATAATGTGATAAGGAATGCATGTTGATCACTCAGTGCAGCTGAAGTACTGTTTCTGGAAAGCTCATATTTACATTGCTAGATTGGGACTCTGGAAACTGCACTTGTGTTTACATATAATGAACCAACTAACTACGAGTCTAGTTAATTAATAAGTAAACTCTTAAAATTATGTAACCATTTAAGGACAGAGATACAAAATACTTTAGTTACAAAAAATATTTTGGAGTAGGAGCTGAATTGATTGCTGTAGTCATTAGCAGACTTTGACAACTGCCTGAAATATAAGTTTATTTTGGAGTATTTCATCTTTGTTATGTTATAGAAGCATAATGTTGGGTGTAGCCATTTAGGCCATTGAATGCAGCCCCATATCACATTCAGGCTTCAGATTAGATAACTGTCTAGCTTTCACTTGAATACTTCCAGAAAAAGGAAACCCCCCCCCCCCATCTCTCTGGCTAACTAACTATAGGTAGTCCTAGACTTATAACTATAATTCACCCTGGAATTTTAGTCATAAATCATTGTGGTCATCCAAGCTCTCCTCATTGCAGTTCTTAAGGGACTGTGCTGGTTATTAAGCAACTGCACAGGGTTGCCATGGGTGGGAGAGGCTGTGGGAAGCCAGCAGCCTCCAGCACATGGAACCTCTCCCCACCATGCCTGGGTCCACTTACCTTTCTGTCATCTCACTGCATCCTACATATCAACCACATTCTCATGATGATTCAGAAGTCTGCTTCCATCATGCAATTTGGAGAAGGGGGCCTTCCAAACCATCTTGAAAATGTTGGTATGGAGGTTTTCTCCTCCAGAGATGAAAGTGCTAGCAAAGCTGGCATTCTGAAAGGTTCTAAGACTCAGGGCCGTTAAGTGTTTTCACTTCCGGAGAGAAGGACGCTAGCAAAATAGGTGGATTCTGGAGGAGAAAATGCTAAGTTCTCTGAGTGTCAGCATTTCAGAGTTCCTCCAGAAAGGACAAGGACGCTAATGATATTCTCCATCCCTTCATTTTACAAATTTTCCTGCTGGCTGCCTGGACACCAGCAGAGAACACATAATTGGGGGGCACTTGGCATCTGGCCAAGCACCTGAAATGCTGCCAAGTGTCCAGGACAAAGGCAGCACAACATTTTACAACAACTAGAAATGCTTTATAGGCCGTAAAGCATCCATTCTGTGACTGTCGTGACTGCAGTCATTAAACAACCAGTTGTAGGTCAAGGACTACCTGTAACTGCTCAACTTAAAATGTGATTACTGTAATATTTTAAATATCAACACCTATGCTATAGATTTTATTGCATTTCCACACAGAATTGGAATTTTACAAGCAGAATTAAATCCTGCACATGGATAGACCATATGAAATACCTGTCATTATATCAGAACTCAACTAAAGTTTGTTACTAATGTAAGAAACAACATTTACCTTACTTTGACAACAAAGGTTTTAGGTTTCTGAAAACCTAATTACAAAAATAGCTGATTAGGTATTTAAATTAAAAAACTGAATTTAATAAATTCAGAGAAATTCTTAATAGGCTTCAGTGGCTAAATATATTAATAGGAAAAGAAGTTCAAGATAAATTTGAGTTCCTATAAAAGAGTTGCTAGACATTACATCCAGGCTACCTTGCTGATGAAATTTCAGAATCTTTATCTTTCATCTTAAAGAAATCTTGAAAATGAATAACATGCACAGGAATGAAAGTAGCTACATGTGCTTCAAAATGAAAGATTTCAAGAAATTCAGGCCAGAGAGCCAGATCTGAATACCAGAGAAAAGATTAGTATTGTGTAAAGCACAGGAAACAAGGAACCAGGGTTGTTCAAATGAGTATAAGTTTATTCCATGCTATCAGTCTACAAGAATCTGAACTACAAATAGTCAAAGCAAATTGAGAATAGATAAAAATCAACGGAATTCAAGGATGGCTGGACGTAGATCTCTTGTGGGTATGAAAGGACTCCAAATTGATGATGCACTTGAGCCCACTCTCAGGCTCAGGCTGGTCAACTCCTACAGTTTGCAAAATAGTAAGCATCTTTATAATAATGCGGTATCATAGAATCACAGAGCTGGAAGAAACCTTGTAGGTCTTTTAGTCCAACCCACTGACAAAGGCAGAAGTCTTTATACCATTCTGGACAAATTGTTGTCCAATCTCTTCTTGAAAACCTCCAGTGATGGAGCACAATTCCAGGAAACAAGCTTTTCCATTAATTAATTGTTCTCACTGTCAGGAAATTCTTCCTTATTTCCAGGTTGGATCTCCTTCTGACAAGCTTCCACCCTTTCCTCAGGTGCTTTGGAGAACAAATTGACTTCCTCTCTCCTTCAAGTATTGGAAAAGAGTTGTCATGTCACCCCAAGCCTTGCCTTCATTAGGCTAAACAAATCTAGTTCTCTTAGCTGTTTATTGTAGGGTTTAGACTCCAGACCCCTTATAATTTTAGTTGATCTCCTCTGTACTTTTTCTAGGGCCTCAGCATCTTTTTTTTATATCATAGTGACCAGAACTGGATGCAGAATTCCAAGTGTGGCCTCACCAGTGCAGTATAAAGCAGTACTATCACTTCTCATGATCTTGATGCTATCCCTCTGTTGATTTTTTGGAAACTACTACACACTGCTGGCTCATACTGAAAGCTGTATTAAGCATGGACACTTAGATCCCTCGCAGAGTTGCTACTGATGGCCAAGTACTGCCTATTCTATACCTATGCATTTGGTTTTTCATGCCTAAGTGTAGGACCTTACTTTTCTAACCACTTTCATCTTGGGCCCAATGCTCAAGTCTATCGAGATCCTTCTGAAACTTGAGTCTATCTTCCAAAGTGTTAGCAATTCCCCCCATCTTGGTGTCATCTGCAAATTTGATGAATATCCTTCTATCCCCATATCCAGGTCATTTATGTCAGTAGAATCTAAGCTGGAGGTATTACGTATATTATAGTTTTTACCCAGACTATCCTTGATTTACGTACTTTCCGCCGGGTCCTCAAGATTTTTTTATTTCAACAAGCCGGGCTGGCCTAACTTCTCCAATTGTTTAATTTTAATTCAATTTTAAATGGGGTATTTTAATTGCTGGGCCAAGTTGTTTAATATATTTTAAATTGCTTTTAAATTTTTGTATTCTATGTTTTTTACCTTTGGCTGTTCACCGCCCCGAGTCCTTCAGGAGAAGGGTGGTATATAAATTTAAATATAAATAAATAAATAAATAAATTCTGCTTTTGAACTGGATAATGGACATTCGAATGTTATTTGTAATAACAAAGTTCTTGATTATATTCCATGTATATTTTGAACTGTATTCTCGTTAAATGTGGAACAGATGATAATACACAGCTTCATTATTGTCTAGAAAAAGATTCTGAGATTTGGGGTTCCTTGTCAAAGCAGAGAGAAATTTCGAATAGGATTTTTTCCTGAGCTTTGGAGTTTTCTGCATTTTCACAAACGATGTTAATTAAGATGTAGAAGGAATTTTTACAGATTTATAGATGACATAAAACTTATAAAAAATGTGGCTCCTGATAACTTCATGTAATCTGCTTGGCAATAGGACAGAAAGATGTATTTTGCCTTTGGTTCCTTTCAATATTTTTTGGGGGTAGGGGGTCTGACTTCCTCCTTTTTATACATTTGCTAATTTACAGTAGTTCTTTTTATTTCATTTCCTTTTCTAATATAATAATTTTAGGGTGCCACAAAAATGTTTTAATGAAGTGTTCATTATGCTCAGTTGCACTTCTATCAGCACAAGTATTTAGTCATTCCTTTGGTATACAATTGCAATGGGATCCAATCAATGGTGGGATTCAGCCAGTTCGCACCACTTCAGGAGAACCAGTTGTTAACTTTGAGCAGTTTGGTGAACTGGTTGTTAGAAGAAATCATAAGGGCAGAGAACCGGTTGTTAAATTATTTGAATCCCACCACTGGATCCAATACATCCAAAATCTTGTTTTTTGTTGAAAAAGCTGAAATCTAAAAATGGAACTTTTGATTAAGACATTCAGACAGGTTTTTATTATTTAGAAAAAATAATACCTCTGATTCTTTGTTCTATCTTTAAATTTTGCATACCAAATTGACATATTGATTACAAGTTTTAATTGTGACTAATTACTGTACTTTTTTCTCAAGATTTATTGGCCATATCTAATACTGTAAGTGTTTGTGATGCTGAAAATGCCATTAGTCCAAATCAAGATATTAGTAAAAATTAGCATTATAAATATTGTCAGTGGGTGGACAATAAACACATATCCCATAGAAAACTACAGAAGAGTCTAATGAATGTTTGAATATGTTTACTATTTTTTTAATAAGAATTGACACAAAATATTAAGTATTTTGGGATTTATATTCATTTTGAATATTTTATGCTAACTCAAATGGTAAAGCTCACCTATCAATATATCCATAAAACATTTTTGTATAATGCATTCATATTTAACATTTCCAAGTAATTGGAAGTAATAATGAAGTGGTTTTCCCTCAGAGAGACCTGAAGTTCTGTATACAATTTAGATACCACAATTTAAGGAGGTAGGCAAATATTTTAGAGGTGGGTATTTGAAAACAAGTTGTATGAATGAAAGAGAGTGAAAGAGTTGTATGTGCTTAGCCTAGAAACCTCATGAACAGTGACATATTGACATAAAAATGAGTTCATAGTGTTTCATGGTATTGTGCATAGAGCTGCAACTTAGCATAAATTCGTTACAATAATTGATGAGGTGCATAAGTCATGTCGTTGTATATTATTTTTTCCTTCTTTCAGGCACCCATGATTCTGACTGAGACATGACAATACTGTTGTAATACCTGAGAGCTATCAAGTAGAATAAGGCAATCCTAGATCTAATGTATGTAGTAGGTCGCAAAAAAGAGCAGAAACTGCTTGATGATAAGATCATTTCCATGCCTGGTGGAGTTTTTTTAAGAGTTAGAGGATTCTGTAGTTCTGAATTTGTTGGAACTAGTTAGCGACATTACCACTTTTGGATCCTGAAGAATCTATGAATTTAAATCACAGCTCTGCTGGAATCTTTTATGATATCCTACAGTGTGAAGTGGTGGGGATTATAGCTGAAACCAAGACTGCTAGCTCTTGTTTTACCTTACTTTTATATTAATCATAAGAAAGGATATTCTGGTGATTTTTTTTTACAAAACAATAAGATACTTCAGTAACTATGATCCAGAGTTATATAAACTGTGAATTAAGCAGCTGTGGTGAAAATAACATTAATGCAACTATAATACACTTGTGTAAGTTTCATTATAACCCCATAATAGTTATTCTAATGTGCTTCTGTCTGTCATTTGTAATCTGTACTGCACACCTCTGCTGCTTTATGTATAAATAAGAGTTACTGAGAGTCATAGTTTCTTAATGTCTTATATTGCTTGCTAATTCCATGTCTGATACATGAAAGAACAGCCTGTAATACAGTACCAAAGGCTGATGCTGTGGTAACAATAGACAGACACCTTTTAGATTTCTGTCACCCAAAGATGCATGTGGCAGACCAGCATTGACCTGGTGTCCTGAGCAGCAGCCCCAAATAAGGGAGTAGAAGAAGAGGTCCTCCCTGCTGCTGCTGCTGCTGCTGCTGCTGCTGCTGCTGCTGCTATGAAACCTTGTAGTGAGAAACACCTCATTGTGATGGCCACTGATGGATTTCTTTCTCTCTTTTAGGCTAATGGAGGTTGGCAAGATGCTACGACTCCTTCGTCGGTGACTTCCCCCACAGAAGGCCCTGGCAGCGTTCACTCTGATACCTCCAACTGATCTCCCAGCAATCCAGTATCCCCGGCTGCTCCCACCCTGTACAAGGCAGAGGTGGGGGCAGAGAGGGGAGAGTTTTTTTCTCCTGTTGATGCCATCAGGCTGGATTCAGAGCTGACTGGCCCACCCAACAGGAGTCTCCTTCTCTTCTCTCTTTGGGGATGCTTTTTCAGCCAGTCTGGACACTTCTTTATACTCTCTTCCCTTTCTTTTCTGGGTAGAAGCCACCTTTCCTTTCACCATCACCATTGCCTGTCCTCTCACAGCAAAATAATCAGAAGAAAAAAAACATCTGAAAGCATTTGTACTTATTATGTTGTTGCTGTTGTTGTTGTTGTTGTTGTTTTTATCCCAGTGTCAATCCCTCCAGCCTACCAGGTATCTGATCGCCTTCTCCCATTTCTCTGGTGTTCTCACTACCTCTTTTTAGGAGCATCTAAGCTCTTCCCTTGGCTTTTGGGCACCATACCTCCTTCATATGAGACAATGATCTGTTCCTTTAAGATCCTGAATCTTTGGTGAGTTGCCTTCCAGGACAATCCCTGTTACAGGTTAGATAAATGCAATCCGGGTGCTGCAAGATATGGCCATAATATGTCACATGGTTACAAGATAGGAAACTGTTAGCAAAGCTACTCTTTACCATCCCTTCATGTCTCTTATCCACCATAGACATGAACCTTGCCACTTCTCAGTTTGGTTATTCCACACTTTCAGTGGAACTGTAATTAGAGCTGTGTGCATCGTTCTTCATGAAGGAAATGCATAGTAGCTTAGTATAACATGATGCAAGTACAGTAAATCTGGGAAGTAAATTATCTTTTCCTAATTTGGGTTCTACAAATCATATTTTACTGATGCAGAAAAGACTTTCACATTTTCATTTGAAATGAAAACTATGTAAGAACAGAGCAATAAAGACCTGTGCATGGCGCTGTGGTCTTCATTCTTACATCCTCTGATTTCTCAGCTTTATCCAAGCATCATGTGCCTGAATGCATCATAAACCTTAGGTATTCAGAAAAGGAGAGGGTTATGTTCACAATAAAGCTGCAGAAATTGCAAAATACCCACAGCTTTCATTACACTCCTAATTTACCAATATCTGTTACACAGAGGAAGAAATCACTGGGAAATTACTTCCAAGCTGCTAGAATATACAACTTGCACTAGTAATCATTTGGACCTTTGTGGCTTTACATATTATAATTTGATTATACAGCCTTGCTAAAATTGTGGTGTTGCCCTAATTGTGAAAAAAATAGATTGACACTTCATTTCTAAACAAAATATTTCCTGCTAGAAAAAACAGTAAAATTGATGGGTGGGATAAAATGGGAAGAAGATAAATAAACGACTATTGGAAATGAATATTGGAAAATACATATTTGCATGGTGACCTTAAACAATTGCCTGTGCTCGAACACATTTCTCCAGAATAAGATGAATTGGGTTGCCTCCTAGTCTTGAACCTGAGGACTCATCTCCTTTCAGCAAAGCATGTTCAGGGGAACATCCCAGTGGATTGACTGTGTCCTCCATGAGGGGTCTGGATAGAAAGGCATTAAGTAACCTAAACTGATCTGGGCTTAGTGATAACATGTAAAAGTATCAGGCACCCATGTTTAAGAACAGTGGCCACTGGTACATTCTCTGTCCAGGGCTATGCTGATATTTCAGTGTATTTATATCACACTGTAAGCTTTCTGGTTCCAATTGTTATTATTCCATCCTGTCAATAGAAAAAGGGTTTTCTATTTAGGGTCATTGTGAATTCAAACTGATAAATAATCCAGATTAATTAACACAGATTACAAATAATTCTGTGAACAACATTAGCAATTTTGTCTGGAGGGGATGTCGAGACCCTGATGCTTCTGATTAGAAATCCATGGCTCTCTTGATCTATCTGCTCTTGATAACCTGCATATACCCAGAATTAAATCCAAGTAAATTGGAGGCACTGTAGAAAAGCACTAGATTTAGTGGAGAAGCAAACATTTCATAATATTATTGTGATGGTTGATTTGAGCAAAGGACTCACTTTTCAAAGCACTTTCCACCCTCCAAGTGAACCTGCCAGAATGATTTCATCTGGGTTTTGGGACTTCCTTAGCAAATGCAATAGCCATAAGGAGCTCTTCCAGTTACTAAGCACATTAGAAAGGGTCCCAGAAGGGACATGAAGCAACTCAAGGCAAAATGCAGCCACCTCCCACAAGCATAGCGTGGCTTTTAAACTAGGATGAATTTAAAGAAAAAGGCAAAAACAAAAAGCAAATACTAGCTAAGAGGTTAAAGGCATAGCATCTACACAGTCTTTGTAATGAGATGGAAATGAGGAAGGAGATTGCAGAAGTAAGTAGAGATGGTTTTTGGTGGGTGATGTTTTATAGACAAAGAAATACAGTTGACCACATCAAAGGTGATACTTAACTTTAGTACATGAGAGAAAAATAATAGATTGCATTGCCTAGTGTTTGGATGAAATATACTTTTGCCAAATGTTAGATGCACCAGATCTTGGCCACACAAATCCAGACCATAACAAAGAATTGACGTTTTTTGGGTATCTCTGCTGCCATCTAGTGATCATATGGATTCATGCAGCCAAGATGAGTTATCCTTGATGAAGACCAGTGTGCATGGACTTGAATATTTGTTTAATGTAATTAAGTGTAATTAGGTTAGTTGCAATTAATTACATTAATTGTGTGATTTTTATCTAAAGTATCTATCGGCAACTTTCATAGAGACCATTATATTGCTGTGATAAATGAAAATATGACATAGTCTCCTGGAAAACAGATTTTATTCAATTTCCATTTATAGACAGTGTTGTGCAGTGTTATTTATTAGCTTCATTTCAAACTATTACCTGGACTGTGCAATTTGCATGGCAGACTACAATTGTCTGGGAAGGAAAAAAGAGATGGAACTGCATTTATCTGCCTGTAACAATATATCTTTCTATTATGGTCTGTCATGGTATGGTACTGAACTTCTTAATGGTACATACACTGGTAGTAATTCTTTGCATATCCAGATTTACTATTTTTATTATAATTATGTAATACTGATATTTTTGCTTAAATGTGAGCTACGTTCTCATAGATTTGGTTCTTTATTTTCTGCCCAGAAAAACCCAACTTCGATACCAAAAACAAAAAAAATAAAAAAGTGCAGAAACTTAAAAAAAAAGAATCCTAAAAAAGTTTTAAAAAAATTAAAATGTTCAGTTCTTTCAGCTTTATTAACATTTTCCATTGTTTCTTGCGATTTGTGTCTCGTTCTTTGTAGTATTGATGATAATGAACATTTGATAATGAATGTTCTTGTATATTCAGATAAAGGAAAAACAAACCAAAAAAGCAGTCTGAATTTAATAGTGTTTATAAAAATAAAAAGTTACCCTCATAGCACGCATCGAAGGACAGGCAGTCCCCATCCTGTCCTATGGCAAAAAGAGCTTCATACCTGTATAGTTTTTAACACCAAGTTACCTACATTTGCTCTTCTTTGGTTTCCATTTTTAATGCATTTGTGAATTAGTTCAAGAATGGTAGACAAGTGTAGAGTTGTGCACATTCATTTCCTGTTACACAATGTTTTAAAAGAAGTGACAGTAATTCATTTTGTAAAACTTTTAACAATGGTTGGAATAGTGAGCATAATAGGTACACTTAATACTTTGTTTACTAACTTTGAATGCCAGAAGTGACATTTTCATTATCTTCTGCATAAATTTTAAAAGGGGCTTTTATTTTAGGCCCAATCCACTGGTAGGTTCTCCAGCATAAGACTCCACTGAAACAAATGGAAGCTATGCAAGGGCTTTTGCTGTGCAGCTTCAGTTTTTTCAACAAGGCTTATGCAGGATACTAGATTCATCTCTTTTACTTTTATCTATCTATCTATCTATCTCTTTTTGTCAAACTATGGCCTTGAAAACATATTTTCCAATTCCGTTCTTAAAATTTTTATTGCCTTTAAAGTGATGTGAAAAGCTTCTTTAGCAAACAGAAAAAAGAAATTATTTTCCCTTAAATGTGCTTAGTTTATATAAAATCAACACTCTTGTTTATTGGTTTGATGCCAATAAGATGTGTTGGGATTAGAGATCCTAGAATTTGCAACCAGAATAACCAACATCTCATGTAGCATACTTGGTAGGTGGAAAACTGCCTCTGGCTGAAGGCTGAAAATAAGACCTCGAGCAATGAGCAAGGTACTTGAAATACTCAACTTCCTGAAATTTATTTAACTTCCATTCTCACCTGACTTGCTTGACAGTAATGGTGAACTAAACTTTCTGAGGACTCCCATCTGGGGCTGTCTGGCTGCTTGATTTTCCTGAACAGTTTTGAGAAGGCTAGAGAAGGTCCACATCAACTTTCTCTGTGGAATATGAGGACGTAGAGCATTGCTTCTACTGCCCATCAAGTTGCCATCAGGTGATGAGCAGTGCGTGCCAAGATGCAATATTTGTGCCCTTTTAAGCAAAGATTATTTGACCTACTGTGGTGGCACAGTAGAATACAGTATTGCAGGCTAATTCTGCCCACTTCCAGGAGTTCAATTCTGACCAGCTCAAGGTTGACTTAGCCTACCATCCTTCCGAGACTGGTAAAATGAGAACCCAGATTGTTGGAGGCAATATGTTGACTTTGTAAACTGTCCAGAGAGTGCTGTAAAATGCTATGGGCAGTATATAAATCTAAGTGCTATTGCTATTGCTACACAGGAAATTATAAGTAGTAGGGTGTGTAGGGTTACTGTTGCCAGAAGGGTGTAGGGTTATTGCTTGCTACTTGCCAAGATGGCAGATGAGGGGAGAGGTACTCATCAACAGTTGCCTGGTCAGTGCAACAATTATGTTCTTTATGAAGTGAAAGTGCTAATTCTTTTTGCCACAGCCGATCTTCCTTGCCACCACCAGATAATGTGAACCAGCATTCTGCTCTATTGCTTGTAATTTCCCTCCCTTCTCCATGTCCTGGTTTTCTGTGCAAAAGTAAGTTCCAGGACTCACTTGGGGTATAGCCAAGTGATGATAACCAAAGCTGATGATCTGCCAGCTCCTCCCCAGTCATGCCTGTATTTAGAAAGGAGAACCAAGAGTGGTGGGCAAGCATATTGGAAATCACTAGGCAAAGGGTGTCCCCTTGTGCTATAAATCATCACTTACAGGCTGTACTACCTGCCCACCGAGGGAATGCTTATAAATGCAGTCATATGTTTAAAATACTATCTAGTCAGATCTCTTTATTGGTACTATATTTTTAAGATTAAACAGTAGATGAAATGTACTATTTCATCCTGTCTTCTTAAATACTTATCTAAATGACTTTCTGGGAGATGCTCGTCAAGGACAACCTTGGTCCACAATTGAGCCTGGTTTGCTAGTACAACTCTTGCTATTTTCTCTCATTTCTCTCAATTATCAGTACCTTTGTTAAAGAATCATTAATGAAGAAATTATAGTGGGGAACAAAGCAATAACTAAAATCAATTATGAAAGAAAGTATGAAATTTCAATGCCCTTGCTGTTCAAAAAGCACTTTGCCATCACAACTCCAGTTTGGTGGATTTTGGAACGCTAAGACAATTGTGTAAATATTACTAAAGAGTGCCCCATAATCAGGGCCAAGGGCTAGGGTAACTAATTGCATCATTAGCATCAAGGATATGCTCCCTTATCTCTCAGTTCAGAATGAGAGCAAAATAATTAGCATTATTTGTCCTCAATGCCATAATGGGTTAAATCTGATTAGCTACCTCGTGATATGACATCATCACATGTAATGTGATTCCTGATTTGCTGAGCCAAAGATGCATTCTTCTATAGCCTCATTTTTCAGACTATAAAAGTAGAAGAGGACAGTTCCTGGAAAGTTTCAGAGTTTTGCTGGGGAAAATGCATGTCACTTTTTCAAACCAACAAAAACTGTTCTGTCTCTAATTCTTCATTCAACAATGTTACAACATGTACTTACTTCCAATGAGACATTGTAGGGCAAAATTACATTCTGTATACAATGTTGAAAACAATGTTTGTATTGGTTTTGATGGTTTGTTTTGGATTTTAGGATATATTTTTTTCATCTATGGGGAAAACAGTTTCTAACTGCCCCCATTTTGCTGAAGTTTTGGAGACATTCTTCCCATTTTTTATTTTCAAAGAAAAGGGGAGGATAGATAAATTGCATCTGTAGTGCATCCAGTGGAGTTGGAGTTTAATTGGAACTGGGAGTTTTCTGGAATGCTGACATCCAGTTCTTTCCTAGTAAGGCTTTTAAGATAACAGCCTTGATATTATTTAATTCTGAAAAAGTATCCTTTCTAATTTCAGATTTAGGGTCACACAGCAAAGGAGTAGCAAACCCAACCCACAACACCACCCAACCCACAACACCTCCCCACCCAAACTATCAATAAATATGGGAACTGTATTTTTAAAAATGGAAAATACAAAGTTACAGGGATCTCTTTGCTCCCTTCCAAAAGTTATAGGCAAACTCAAAAAAAATCTGATTTCAGTTGGACATACCTGCACTCTGTTGTTTAGACAGACACTAACAAACATCTTCTAACTACAAGGGCGGAAAACTTTGATTATGCTGAGTCAGCAGATTTACAGACCTGGGCTCATGTCTAAAAGACAAATTGTATGCTCTTTGGATCTATAGTACCCTGAATCCAATTATTTGTAGATTTAAGATAATCCCAGTCCACTTTAGTACTTTCTGTTTTTACTATACCTTACCAGAGAGAAATCTCAAACTGGTAAAAGTATATTGCTGTGCAATTCACACTGCATGGAGAAAGCAGTGTCTAATCCAAATTCTCATTTCTTCAAAATGTTATCTTTTTGACTGATGGCCATTGCTTCTCAGAAAGAATCAGGGAGTCAAAGTGATAGTGCTTTCAAAAGTGATATAACAGGAATCAGTCAAAACTTATCCCTGCAGCAAGGAAGAATCCAAGGCTCAGTCTGGTAGGAGGGATTTATAGGACTGGACTCATTTGGGAAACAAAATTTGATATATGATTCAATATTTCAAAAACTGAATCTGTAAAACAATGGATGGCAACACTGTTCTTTCTTTATTTGCAAGGTATGATGAGGTTTTCACATCACTCTTTGCATTGGCCCCTTATTTTTCCCATGCAACCTTGTTTGCATAAAGCTTTTAACATATAATCACCATTGTTATTATCAAAATGTATCAAAAAATGCATTGTTTGTTCTTAATCAGAATGCCTTTTGTTTCTTGCAAAGATACCCTGCTGTATTTTCAATTGCTTTGTCTTTTTTATGTTTCCAATAATTTCTCAATATTAAGAAATATTCTCTTTGCTTTGATTTACATCAAGTTTTCTGCTCCCTTAAAAATAAGGCCTGTGTCTTTTGGATCTCCATTGAAACTTTTCTGTTCTATAATAATACTAACAAGATGTAGGTTTTACAGTCTCCTGATTTGTATTGCTACTGCATATTCCAAATAAATTGTTTCTTTTGTTGCAAAAACTGGTGTACGTCTTGTACAGAAAAAACTTGTCTTCATCCTAAATTCTTTCTTTAATATATATTTATTTTGTTTTATCAACAAGAGTAAAATACAAAACAGAAAAACATACATCCAACACTAACAACAACAAAAAATGTGTATAAAAAGGGGGGGAAATGACCCAAATGTCAAATAAATCTAACTTTAAATATAAAGAATCCACTACAGCTAGATGCTGAAAAGAATATAATTTTTAAAAAAAACCTCTGGTGGATTGTCCTCCCCTTACATAATGGGTCTATAAATAATTATAAGCTTTTCCATCATTATTTAATAAAAATTACTGTATTAAATAAACAAATATGAAGGATATTTTCTCTCTTTTTTCTATCCATCATCTCTTGTCCACATCAGTACTTTAAATCTAACTTTTTTGACTTGCCTCCCATATTCTTCTCTTAGGTGTTCTACTCCATCTACTTCTAGATCTGCATTCTGACTGTGCATTCTGACTTTTTCTCCCCTCTCTACCCACTGACTAGTTTTAAAGCTATTTGTTCTAACCCCTATATCCTTTCCCCAGATATCTTCCTGTTTCTCCCATTCCCTTTTTAAATATTTTAAAATATTTTCCTCCTGTTTAAATTCTTTAGTCATTATTAATTTTGATGATATCTCCTCCTTGTTGTTTTCTTTTCACTGGTTTCTCAGTTCTGCTTTCCCCTCCATTCCTTCTGGTGGCTCCTTTCTTTCCTGATTGCCCTGGTCTTTGCTCATTTTCCAGTTTTTGGTCTATGCCATCAGATAATTTCACCATTGCCTTATACTGTTCCTGTATAAAGTCCTTAATGCTTTGAAACATCAACTCCATTTCTTTTAAAATTCCACTCACTTCCGCTTTGCATTACGTCTTATTTTGTTTAATAGGTCCCACTTTTAGCCAGTAGTCCAGGAATCATTGATTCAAAACTGAGCTTATACAAATCACATTTTTTAATATTTTATAAATAATCAGTCAAATCCATTTAAATAAACCAGGGGGTTGTCGAAGCCTCCTCAAATCATTTTTATACATTCAAACATATAGCATAACATTCAGAGGTCTTTTACTTAAATTCTTATTTAAATATTCAAATCTCCAGTGGTTTTAGAGTAGATGCATGTAATCCAGTAAGTATTTTCAGTCCTTCAAATGGTTATTCCGAGGTATGCATATTCCCTCTCATCAGCAAATGGTGATCTCTGCTTCATGATGTATTATTGACAAGTCTGATTTTAATTATTTTAATTTTTTTTAATATTAAATTTTTATACTTCCCTTCTCCTACTGGACTCAGGGCAGTGAACAGCCAAGAATAAAAACATCACATACAAAATTTTAATTTTTTAAAAATAATTAAACAAATTTTGGCCCAATAAATTTAAAACAACCCAACTAAAATCAATTTACCATTAAAAATATCTTAAGGTGGGAGGGGGGTTAAGCCAGCCCAGCTTGATGAAACAAAAAAGTTTTAAGGGCATGGCGAAAAGCACAGAGATCTGGTATCCTACGTAACTCCGGGGGCAGGTCGTTCCAGAGGACGGGTGCTGCCACAGAGAAGGCCCTCCCCCTGGGGGTCACCAGCTGACATTGTCTGGCCGACGGCACCCTGAGGAGTCCCTCTCTGTGGGAGCGTACTGGCCGGTGGGAGGATATCAGTGGCAGAAGGCGATCCCGTAAATTATATTTCCAATAAAAAAGCAGTATTTTTTTAAGTCCATAGTTCCATTTAAAATGCCTTCTCAATACCATGTCTTCTTACTTCAAAATGCTTGTTTGCTGCTTTAACAAATAGTTCTAAATATATATGATCCCCCTGGATTTCCTTGGGGTCAAATTTTAACAGAAAATATTCTCTCACCCAGTTCACACACTATTCACCAAAGTCTGCTCCTACAGAGTGCTTAGATGTTTGTCGGCTGTCCCAGCTTCATTACAGCCATCTTAGACTGCCTCTTCTCCTCACGGAGGCATAGAGGGAAAAAAGCCCCAGGGCTCATCAGGAGAGTTGCAATCTCTCCTGCAACCTCTCAGGGCATCCCTCCTTAGTTTTGCCGCCCCTTCAAGGTGGCTTTGGCTCCTTTCGGAGCCCACAAAATAAGTCCAGTCTATTGTCTCTAATCAGGGCAGTTAATTTCACCATATATGCTACAGTAATTCAGTTTTAAAATCTACTCTTCAACAGTCAGCATCTCTTTTTCTTTCCAATGCTTAGCAAGTACAATTCTCGCAGCTGTCATCATGTGAAGAAATAGCATCCCAAACTGCTTTCAAACTGGTCCTATTTATAATACCTAAAAGAACAACTTCGGGTTTTATTAATATTTGTGTCTTAAATATTTTCTGCATTATCATTATTATGTTTATCTAACATGATTTAACATGTTTACAAGATCACCACATAAAATATACCTGGATTTTGTATACATTTCAAATACTTGTTGAAATCCCTCTATACATTTTTGCTAATCTGTCTGGGGACAAATACCAATGATACACCATTTTGTAAAAATAAAAATAAAAAAATAAATCAAACTGTAATTCAATGTGTAGCCCTCAATGGAATTACATATACATAGAGAGAAACATGCAGTGGGGTACCTCAAGGTTCTGTTTTGGGGCCAGCTTTTCAATATCTTCATAAATGATCTAGATGAGGGGACAGAAGGAAAGCTCATCAAATTTGCAGATGTCACCAAGCTGGAATTGGTAATACTTTGGAGGATAGATTAAAGATTCAGAAGGAACTTGACAAATTTGAGTGTTGGGCCCTAGCTGACAAGATGCAGTTCAGTGGTGAGAAATGTAAGATCCTGCACTTAGGCAGGAAAAACCAAAAGCACAGGTATAGAATAGGTACCTGGGTCAACAGTAATAGCTGTGAGAGGGATCTAAGTATCCTAGCAGACACTTAAGAATCACTTTAAGTATGAGCTAGCAATGTGCTGCAAATGCCAAAAAAGCCAAAGCAGTCCTAGGATCATCAACAGAGGAATAGCATCAAGATAATGGGCAGTGAACACTTCTTACTGCACTAATGAGGCCCCACTTTGAATACTGTGTCCAATTCTGATCTCCATGATACAAAAAAGACGCTGAGACCCTAGAAAGAATGCAGAGATGAGCAACTGAGATGATAAGGAGTCTGAGGAATAAATCATATGAGTAATAGTGAAGGGATCTAGCCTAAGAAAGAGAAAAATCAGGGTTGACATGATAGCTGTCTTCTGGTACATGAGAGACTGTCACAGAGAAGAGAGGGTTGGCTAAAAAAGCTTATTCTCCAAAGCATCTGAAAGTAGCACCAGAAGCAATGGTAGAAGCTCATTAAAGAGAGATCCAGTCTGGAATTAAGAAGAAACTTCTTGACAGTGAGAATAATTTGACTCCCAGAATTGTGGGTGCTCCATCACTGGAGATTTTCAAGAAAAGATTGGACAATCATTTGTTTGGGATGGTGTCATGGCATGCGCAGGAGATTGGATGAGAAGACTTCCAAGTTCATTTCCAGCCCTATGATTCTAAAAGCTCTGTTTTAGAAACTATGCTCCATAATATAGTTCCAGCAGGTTTTTCTTTCTGGTCATTTCCAAGGCAGGTCTTACTGACCTAGCAATGCCTTTTTTCAATTGTCATTGTGTTGCCCTTGATATGTTACTTTCACTAGCTTTTCCCAATTTATTCACTGATCTGCTTTATGTAACCCAAATCTGAATCAGAAGTAGAAATTCCCCGATGTAACTTCACATCCCCGTTTTTTCACAGTCTTCCTCTCTACCATCTTCTATTCTTTTAGCCTGCAGGTTATTGGTTATATTTGATAGCAAAGGAATAATGGGATCAGGGAATCAATGAAAAGTAGGTGGGGGAAATAAATAGAGAAAATACTTGTGACACGACTACTCTATAAGTAAAATACAGGTTTTTACATTTTTAAAAATCCCACAATTAGTCCTCAACTTACAACCATACTTTTAACTGCCATTCAGAATTATGCTGGCACTGGAAAGTGATTTCTGACTGGTCCTCCATTTATGACTGTTGCAGCATCCCTGTGATCAAAATTTGATCAGTTGACAACTGACATGTATTTACCATTGATCCCCATTATCTTCCCTGGGGGCTTCTGACAAGCAAAGTCAGTTGGGGAAGCTGGACTCGCTAAGCAACCACATGATTCACTTTATGACAGTGTTAATTGTTTTGTTTTGTTTTTATAGACAAGTTTTATTGAAAAAAAATTCTTTTCATCATACTTACTTTATGAACAGAGTTCTAACCAGGTCACATCTTATGCATCTTATATAACTCTATATAATCAAAATCATCATTATAATATCTCTTAAACTTCCTGTTTTTTCCAATATTTATCTCTTTTATGCATCCTTTATCACAAATTTATAATTTTTTTCCATCTCTTCTTATTTCAACTTCTGCCATATTATTTTCTTTCCATCATTTTTTATCCTTTTCAATTTTATTTTTAAATAGCATCACTTTACACCTTATGCTTTTTCTCTATTACAATCACTCCAATTGTTTGCTTTCTTCCTTCATTTCTGGAAATATCTCTCTATATAGATAAACAATAAAATATTCATCTTAATTTCCATTATTATCAAAATTAATGATATTTTTATATTACTTTTTTCACCTTTCCATCTGCTGTGGCTTGTCACAAACATGTTCTATTCCTTCTTTTTTGCATAAATAATCACTTTCATAATTTCGGTCTTATTTTTCTCTTTACAATTAACATTTTTTACATTGATATCAAAATTAATATTATCAAATTACTTATTTTCACGTTTCTATCTATTAAAATTTAATGTAGACAAACTCTATTCATTCATCTTTATTATATATTCACTTATAATCATTTTCCACCATATCTTATTTTTTCCACTTCTACCATATTATTCTTACATATTTCTTTATCATTTTATTTTCAATGCTTTCGTCTGGCTAATATAACAGTGTATCTTAAAATTCTTCTCTCTTACCACTCAGGGCAGCTTACAATGTGTTAAGCAATAGCCTTCGTACTTTTTGTATATTTATACAAAGTCAGTTTATTGCCCCCATAATCTGGGTCCTCATTTTACCTACCTTAGAAAGGATGGAAGGCTGAGTCAACCTTGAGCCTGGTGGGATTTGAACTTGCAGTAATTACAGGCAGCAGATGTAAGTGGATGTTACAGAGTCCCTCGGGAGTAGGGCGGTATATAAATTTAAATAATAATAATAATAATAATAATAATAATAATAATAACAACAACAACTGCCTTAGTCTACTGAGCCACCAGAGCTCCTTATTATTATATTGTCTGCTAAATGCTTAACAACTAACAACTATGGCAAAAAAGGTGATAAAATCAGGTATGACTCACTTAATGACTGCATAATTTAGCAACAGAAGTTCCAATCTCAACTGCAAAAGCTGAGGATTACCTGCTTGTCCACTCCATGCCTGCTCTTTATAAATTTCCTCAATGTTTGAAACGCAGCTATGCAGACCCTAGTTTTGGTCATACTAGTTGCTTCTCTTAACATTTTCTTGGCAAATACCTTGCACAACTCATTTGCTTAGGGAAATGCAAGTTAAACATTCCTTTCTTCTCCTTTTTCTATCCTTCTATCCTTCCATCTCAGGAATTTCCTTTTCCAGGAAGCATGAAGTAAATCCACGCATATAGCATACTTGACAGGATAGACTAGGAGACTAGCTGCACTCCTTGGTCCCATTTTTCCATTTCTGACCTTCCTCAAGAAGTTTCTACTTAAATTTATTTCATCATAGTTCCTGGATGTACAGTACATTAAAGTTTGTTCTACTAAACTTAATGGAACCACTGCAAACTCTCCAGTTTAAGCCAAGGAAGTCAGGGGCATCACAAGTGGCTAAGAAGCAGCACTGCTCTGCAAGGGCTCTCAGGCCTGCCCCAGTCCTGTTCCCTAGGAAAGAAAGACCCTCAACTCCATTTGGTTGAAGTGATAGGTTCTTTTACTAAGGATAGGTGGTTGCAGGAAGAAAATAAAAAGGGCTAGATCTGAGGTTCCTGCGCAAAGTGTTACAAATTTCTCTTCCCCAGACCAGTCCATCTCTGTCCAATGGCATGCCATGTAGCTGTTTTGGGAACAGCTTTGCTGCCACTTGGTGCAGTTAACATTCCTTTCCCACTAGGTGTCCTTGGAGATTGGAATAGGCCAGTTCTCACACTTCTAGTTTCCCACCCTTCCCCTTGCTCATATCTACTCTCTACATGCCAATTGCCCCCTTCCTCTCATCCCTAACAATGTATGACAGGACACCAGCAAAGCTTAAAGCTGAAGGTGGCAGATTTGACACTCTGCTCCCCTTTTCAGAAACATTAGTCCTATTTAAAAAAGAAAAAGTAGGTGGGGCGAGAGAAGCAAAGACAAATGCAAAATTAATTGGTGTTCCATGAGCTTTGTCCGGGTATTGTTTATGGAACTTTTTGAGGTGTTTGAAGGCCCTTAGGTGTTGAGCATCCACCCATTCAGGGGCGATGCGGGTGGTACAGCTTTGCAGTCCCTGGCTGCCCAGCTTCACTGACAGTGGGCTTGCAAAGGGCAATCGTGAGCTGCTGCCTGAATCCTGAGGACCCAGTTTGTGGGGGCAATAAGCTGACTTTGTATAAATATACAAAAGTATGAAGGCTATTGCTTAGCGCATTGTAAGCCGCCCTGAGTCTCCGGAGAAGGGCGGCATATAAATCAAATTAAAAAAAAAATCAAGCTAGACTGGAGAAGAAGAGCATGAATGAGTGAGTGAGCACTGAGGAGACAGTGGGAGGAGGGAAGCCAGATAAAGAGGCGAGCGAGGGGCATCCGCAGCATGCCATAGCACATGCACTTTCCCTCAGCCTCCTTCTTTTGGAAGGCTACTATCCACTCAGCTGCCCTCCTGCTTCTCCACCTCTCCCCGTTAGCCACCCTGTCAGCAGGAGGTGACTGGGTGGGCTTTATTGCATTCCAGGCATTTCCCACCCAAATGGCACGCCATGTTTGCAATGGGGGAGGTGTTTGGAGAAGGCAGTGAGGGAATTGGGGTGGTGGCAGAGGAGCCGCTTTCGAGCCATTGGTTTTTGCAGGGCAGAGAGTCTCCCCCTAGTTACACAGGCAGAGGCGCACTTCCAATTTCAGTAGTCCCCCATAGAGAAAATAAAAAATAAAAAAAAACCTGGCTTGGGCCGGGCTGCTGAACTAGCAGCAGAACTTCCACACCCAGGATGGAACCGCCACACCACCCATATGTGTGTATCAGCCAGCAGCAGATGGTGTGTACAAAATGAGAGACTTTGCCTTCCCTGGGCAGTAGAGCCACATCTCTCATTAGCGCCGGAGAGGCTGAGGAGAAGGCGTTGTGTGCTTGCCAAAAAGGCTTTCTGACAGCCTCACCTGTAGCAGAGATGAGAATATCAACTGTTTCTAGCCCCTAATTCTCCTTAAGCATTGCCAAGCGAGGAACAGCACTGGCAGACTTTGTAAGCCTAAAGCAGGTGAAGCTTTAACTGCAGGACGAAGGAGAGATATTAATAGGGTTAGATATTAACAGCTTTTGTCTGAAGGAGGAGGAGGAGTGGGGAGAAAAAAGGGAAAGCAGCCGAATGAGAAGTGCCTTGCCTGCCAGGCACTAAAGCTGCTACAGAGAGAGAGAGAGAGAGAGAGAGAGAGAGAGAGAGAGACAGAGAGAGAGAGAGAGAGAGAGAGAGAGAGAAGGAGGAAGAAAGAGATCTGATCAAACCTGTCTGTGTGTGTGTGCGCGCGTGCATGTGTGTGTGTGTAAGAGAGAGAGAGAGAGAAAGAGAGATCCGATCCAACCTCGGACAGTTATACCAGGGCTGGCAGTGGTGCTCTCTCTCTCTCTCTCTCTCTCTCTCATGCACACAGAGGTTGGATTGGATCTGTCTCTTGCTCTCTTTCTCTCTGTCTGTCTCACTGCAGCGGCAGTGGTGGTGATTCAGTGCCTGGCCGGTGGGGCAATTTCCCTCTTTCTTTCTTTTCCTCCCCCCCCCCGCCCACCTGAGACCCCTGGATTCCCTCCACAACCCTGCCTGACCCATACAGGCACCACCCACATGAGTGATGTCAAGTTGGTCATGCCCACCCAGTCACATGACCACCCAGCCATGCCTACCGAGCCAGTCATTAGGGCAGAGAACCGGTTGTTAAATTATTTGAATCCCATCACTGGGTTTAACCATGTTATATGCACAACAGCAGCAGAATTGATTAGGAAAGTAGGACCCCCTTCATGGATTACTGCTTTGTCATGGCGAAGGGGCTTGCATAGCTCAATGAAGTTATGAGTATGCCATGCAGGGCCACCCAAGACAGACAGGTCATAGCAGAGAGTTCTGACAAAATGTGATCCACTGGAGAGGAAATAGCAACCCACTCCAGTATCTTTGCCATGAAAACTCCATGGACAGTGCCAAAAGAAAAAAAAGATATGATGCCGGAAGATGAGCCCCTCAGGTCAGAAGGTGTCCAATATGCTACTGGAGAAGAGCAGAGGGCTAGTGCACCAGAAAGAGTGAAGCGATTGGGCCAAAGCCGAAAGGATGCTCAGCTGTGGATGCATCTGGTGGTGAAAGGAAAGTCCGATGCTGTAAAGATTTTTTCTCCATAGGAACTTGGAATGTAAGATCCATGAATAAAGGCAAGCTGGACGTGGTCAAACAAGAGATGACAAGACTGAACATCGACATTTTAGGAATCAGCGAACTAAAATGGACAGGAATGAGTAAATTTAATTTAGATGACCATCAGATATACTACTGTGGGCAAGAATCCCTCAGAAAAAATGGAGTAGCCTTCATATTCAATAAAAGAGTAGGAAAAGCAATACTAGGATACAATCCCCAAAATGACAGAATTATCTCAGTTCAAATCCAAGGCAAACCATTCAACATCACAGTAATCCAAGTCTATGCCCCAACTACTGGTGCTGAAGAGGATGAAATTGACTAATTCTATGAAGCCCTACAGCACCTTATAGAATTAACACCAAAAAATGATGTCCTTATCATCATGGGGGATTGGAATGCTAAAGTAGGAAGCCAAAAGATAACCAGAATAACAGGCAAGTTTTGCCTTGCAGTACAAAATGAAGCAGGGCACAGGCTGATAGGATTCTGTCAAGATAATACAATGGTCATAGCAAACACTCTTTTCCAACAACCCAAGAGACAACTCTACACACGGACATCACCAGATGGTCAACACAGAAATCAGATTGACTATGTGCTCTGCAGCCAAAGATGGAGAAGCTCTATACAGTCAGAAAAACAAGACCAGGAGCTAACTGTAGCTCAGATCATGAGCTTCTCATTACAAAATTTAGACTTAAATTAAAGAAAGTAGGAGAAAGCACTAGGCCACTCAGGTATGAACTAAATCATATCCCTGATGAATATACAGTAGAGGTGACAAATAGATTTAAGGAATTAGATCTGATAGCCAGAGTGCCTGAAGAACTATGGATGGAGGTTCGCAACATTGTACAAGAGGTAGCAACTAAAACCATCCCAAAGAAAAAGAAACACAAGAAAGCAAAAAGATTGTCTGAGGAAGCTTTGCAAATAGCTGAGGAAAGAAGGGAAGCAAAAGGCAAGGGAGAAAGAGAAAGATACACCCAGTTAAATGCAGAATTCAAAAGGACCAAGTAGTTACCATTAGATAGTCAGTGTGCTATGATTTAGTAATTTAGTAATTTTGAAAACGTTTGCATTTAACGTGTTTAAAAAGGAAGATTAAATGGGCGCAAAATTTCTCTCAACCAGTTATGATGGAAACGTGGGAAAAAATATGGGTTCAGAATGTTAAATTTACACAGTCACAAAATTTACGAGAAAATTTTTATAAAATGTTTTATAGATGGCATTTAGACCCCAAGAAATTGTCTTGTATGTACCCTAATGTGCAGCCAAAATGTTGGAGATGTGATTGTTTAGATGCTACATATTATCATATCTGGTGGACTTGCAGGAAAGTGAGGGCTTTTTGGATAAAAATCTGGTGGGTTATGCAAAATGTTTTAAAGAAAAAAATACAATTTTCTCCGCAATTTTTTCTACTGGGTATAGTTAAAGACTTTACACTGGGTGAAACTAAACTGATTTTGTATATGGTGACAGCAGCTAGGTTGTTGATTGCCCAATATTGGAAGAGTGATGTTTTACCGACTGTTGACCAATGGACTCAGAAGATGGCTGGATTTGCCGAAATGGCAAAGATTTCAGCTTTTTTAAAAGATCAGACGCATGAGAAGTATATACAGGAATGGAAATTATGGATTGAGTATGTACAGAATAAGTATCAGACTAGAAAATATTATATCGCTTTTAGTTGAGATGATTATGTTAGTAAATATAGAAAAAAGATATGGAAGATTGAATAACATATATATTGTTTGGGAATATTAGCATTGCATATAATGGAAGTCAAGGGGGGGAGGGAAGAGGGTGGAGGGGGAGGGCTAGGGTGGGGGTGGGATGAAATTATATATTGTCTTTTATATGTATTTTATAATGTTGGGTTGGGGGGGGGAAGGGGGAAAGTTTGTATTTGTAAAACTTTTTCAATAAAAAAAAAAAGGAAGAAGAAAAAGGCTTCTAGTTAGAACTTCCAAAATGGAAGAAATGCAGAAGGGCGGAAATTGGCTTACCAAAATACAATCCAGAGATTAATGCATAGTTTAGTCAGGCTCATAATAGGCCAATACTTGCTATGATAGAAAGAAGGAGGAAGAGTAGTGTTAAGTATTGAATAGACAGGTACAGGGACCAATCAGGAGCCGGTAACTAGAGCGGGAAAATCAAGCGTACGTCAGTGGCTGAAGCTGTGGACAGCTCCAGTTTAAAAAGGGCTGCCATGGCTCGCATTGCCATTGCTGTTACTGGAGCTGAATAAAGCTGCTGCTCTGCTGGACGTGTCCTGTTTCCTGTGTCCGCACCAACTATTCAACACTGGTGATGAAGATGGGATCTTCAGAAGTACAATAGGACATTAGGCTGCACAGACTCTTCATGTGGCAATCATGGCCATCGAAACTACAACCGGCCAACACAAGATGTCTTCAATAATTCCACCTGCACCATTCAACCTGGCGGGAGAAGACTGGGAGTCCTATATGGAACGTTTCCACATGTTCCTTGAAGCTAACAATCTTTTAAGCCTTTCTGAACAAAGGAAAAAAATGTTGTTCTTCACACACTTTGGAGCCGCCATTTTTAAAATGGCAAAAGCCTTAGTATCTTCGGTGGAATTGAGAACTATGACCTGGCGGAGACTTCCGGTGGGATCGCGACATCGCTGGACGCTTCTTTTTGAAGCGCCAACCCAGGGCTCCATAGAACTGCAAGAACAGTGACTATCAGCTGTCTTGCGGTTTGGAAACTTTCCTCCTGGTAAGAGGGGGGAAAGTGAGTAGACAGGTGGGGTAGAGCTCCCTGAGAGTGCAAGATTTTACCCATAATCTGGCACTCGAAGATGAGAGCTCCCCGCTAAGCCTGTCAGTACTCCGGACCCTGGATGTCTCTGCTTTGCAGAGCTAGATGTCGTGACCATCCCAGCAACCAACTTTAAATAAATACTTTTTGAATCAAGCTGGCGGAGCATAAGCAGCAAGAATAAAACAGCAAGTATTTTCTTTTTTTTAACTCCAAAGATTTACCTTCTTTAAAAGATTTTCTTTAAGCAGAGAAAGTGAAAGCAAGATGGCGTTTGAGTTTCAACGGGGCATGAAGAAGTGAAAGTTAAAAGTAATTATTGACAAGCCCCTGTTTGAAATGTAAAACTCTTTTTTGAAAAGTGGATGAACCAAGAAAGGAAGTAATTATAATAATTGAAGCAGTAATATAAATTACAAATTGCAAAGGGTCTTTTTTTTTAATACTTTTTTTCCCCCTGTCCTTTTGGAAGGGAAGGAAAAAGGGGGGCAAGATGGCTGGTCTTTTTGAAAGCAAAGAAAGCAAAGAAGGGTTAATTAACCCTCAGATATGGTCTGATTTTGAGGAAGCTTGGAGCTCAATTACCTCTGCTTTATTGGAAAAAATTGATACTATATTTCAAGCTTCTCAAGCTGGAAACAATGAAATACATGGAAATACTGAGTTGCAATCTAGCAGTGGGGGATTGATTGAAGAGCTGGGAGAAGGAAAAGAACAACAACAACAGCCTATAGTAGTTTTTTTGGAGAGAAAGATGGATGCTTTGCAGAATAAGGAGCAAGAAATTTTGGGAGCTGATGAGATTTTGGCTACATGAATTTTTTGTTACAAAGTCCAACCTGCACTTAAAGAGCTGTTTTCAGAAGAAGTTATACTTCTGCAAAAATTTTATAATATGCAATCCCAAAAAATGCAAGATTATATTGGAGTTTAAAAAGCCAGAGGAATCAAAGTTAAGAAAAGAGTTCGTAAAAAGGAGAAGAAGAAAGACTGGAGACAAGGAAAATAACCCTGCTTGATGAGATGATGGTCCTTAAAAAGTATTGTTTAAGTGCTTAAAGATTTTGAACTTTTGGAAGAAAACATCCAACAGCTTAATGCCAGTTAACTAAGCGATGAGCGACGATGAGGAGGTAACCTACAGTTGTATTGGAATATTTTGAGAAGAATAAACAGACCACTGCAATGCTGGTGTGTTGGGTTGTGAAATAAGCCTTGACCTGAGTGATTTGGAATATTTTATTAAGGACTGTAATAAATTTGGACTTAATTGTAATTGCAGAAGTTTTAATGAATATAGTAAATTGGAGTTTTCTGTTTGAAGGTAATAAATATAAGGCAAAAGGACTACGGCCTAGGGCAATTGCAGCTGATCTGGTGGTTTCCCTAATATGTCTGATGAACTTATTAATCTAATTTTTGGCTGGATTTGATGGATATTATTTGATATTCAATTACAAAGTCACTCGGGGGGGGGTTTATATAAAAAAGCAATTTTTATTTAGGTGGGTAGACGCAAATGAAGACATTCTATATGCTGTTGGAAGATGTGAAGATAAGAAGATTAACAACTGGTTTAATCTAGTATGAAGAATTTAAATGTTTGATATAGCTATTAAATGATGTTTTTAGTTGATTTGTTAATATGTACTGATAAATTAATAAGAGGTTTGATTATTATTTTTTAGTTAGAAAAAAATTTTTTAAAGTGTTTTAACTATAATTGGACCTTGATGGTTTAAAAGTGGAGGACGGAAGAGTTTATATAGTATTTTATTTTAAATTTGGGGTTTTTGAATGAGGTTTTTTTTGTTTTCAATGAAAGAAGTTATAAAATATCTTGTTAAACTGTATAGATCTAATAATCTGTTAAGTGTGTATTAGTTAAATTGAGTAATGATAGGTTTGATTAGGTAATATTTAACTGTTTTATTAACTGCTGTAATTATAAATGGATACTAATTCTGTTAAATTAGATGGAATAAGAAGAAAGAAGACTTGCTTTCCTTTTATCCATTTGTTTAATGATTATGATAAGTGAGAGATGGAGTTGAATTTAGGGGATTTAAGCTGTATTTTATATTTTGTATTTGCTCTGGGAAGTCGGGGGGGTTGGGGAGGGGGGAGAAAATGTATGTAAAACTTTTAAAACTTTTTCAATTGAAAAAAAAGAGAGAGAACTATGACCTGGCTGAGGCTACAAGGAATCCTGTGGGCACACTATGCTCCCCAAGCCTCATCCCTCGTGAAATGACACAAATTCTACAGGAGAAACCAAAAGGAGGGAGAGTCCATTAGCAAGTTTGTCACGACCTTGCGTGAGATAGCCACCGCGTGTAAATTTTCCAACCTGGACAAAGCAATGAGAGACTGGTTGGTATTGGGACTGCGAGACCTCACCCTACAAAGCTTGCGAAGCCAAGAATAACCTTCCAAGAAGCCGTGAAAGAAGCGACTGTGACCGAAGCATCACATAAGTCCACAGCTGCGATGAAAAAGATGAATATGGGGCTGCAAGCAAAGGAAGAGTCCTCAGTCTACTATGAGGATGTGGAGACCGAATCTGAGGATGGAGACGAAGACAAAGTACATCATCTCCATTCAGAACGGAAAGGGAGACACCAAGAAAAAGGAAAAAAGGAATTTTGGTGTGCTGGATATGAAGGAAACCATCCCCGGATGGAGAATAGATTCCGAGATGCGATCTGCCAGCGCTGCCACCAGAAAGGACACATCACAAGAGCCTGCAGAGCGTCACAACCAGTTTCCCACAAAACCAGACAATCCAGCCCTCTACCACAAGCCAGAAACTTCCAAACAAGCAACAGGAAACAACCGTTCGGAAAAAACTGCCGAAATGAGGACCACGGCTCAGAGAGAGGTGAAACCCACCAGACAATAATAATTGGCCACTTGAGCATGGGAAAATCAAAAAAGATGGTGGCAACCGTTTCCATCGAAGGGAGACTATGCAAGATGGAGGTCAACTCAGGATCCTACCTTTCCCTGGTCTTCTGGACAACCATCAAACAACTGATATCCAGAATCACAGCCAGCGCACTCAAGCCGCAGATATTCACGCTTAAGGACTACCAAGGAAACCAAATTCCAGTAATGGGAGTCGGTTATTTCAATATAGAGTTCAAAGAATTCAGAGGACAACTATCCTTAACCATAGTAGACCGGAACAGGCCTAGCCTATTGGGGCTGGAATGGTTCGAGCCTCTGGGTCTGGCAGTGACAGGGATCAACCAAGTTGAAGACAACAGCTGGGAAGAAGAACTCCTAACGGATTTCACAGACCTTTTTGACGGGAAGCTAGGCAAGTACATGGGGACCCCCATCTCATTTAACCTAGATCCCCAAGTCACCCCTGTCCGAATAAAACCTAGAAGGGTTTCTTTTGCTCTACAGCCCAAGATTGATGAGCAACTAGATAAACTTGTTGCCCAAGGGGTTTTATTGCCAACAGACCATGCCAAGTAGGAGACACCGATAGTAACCCCCACAAAGCCAGATGGGTCAGTGAGTTTGTGTGGTGACTATAAAAGCACCCTGAATAAGGCTTTACAACAAATGCATACCCTGTGCCAGTCGTGCAACATCTGTTGCATTCCCTGGATAGAGGGAAAATATTCGCAAAACTCAATTTGGCTCAGGTATACCAACAGCTGCCAGTTGATGATGCCACAGCAGAAGCACAAATGATAGTTATTCATAGGGGAGCATTCAAATGCAGATGATTACAGTTTGGGGTAAGCGTGGCCCTGGGCTGTTCCAGAGCTTCATGGAGCGTCTCCTACAGGGAATTGAAGGAGTCATCCCCTATTTTGATTATGTCCTAATATCAGCCATTATCCAGGAACAACTGCAGCAATGGCTAAGGGCAGTATTGACCCAATTCCAAGAAGTGGGGCTGAAAGTAAAAAGGGACAAACGCCAGTTAGCAGTGGAAAAGGTTGAATTTTTGGGATACCTAATTGATGGTTCTGGAATACGACCCACCATGGGCAAGCTAAAAGCAATTCAAGAAGCCCCAACCCCAATCAATAGAACAGAACTGCAGGCATTCCTGGGGTTACTAAATTTCTACAACATTTTCCTGCCTCAGAAAGCCATGATTGCTGAACCTTTACACTGTCTACTGGACAAAAAGACGGACTGGACATGGGGACGTAAGGAAGCGAATGCCTTCGAACAAATAAAAAGACTGCTAACATCAGACAGCATCTGTGAGTTTCTAAGAAACAGAAAATAAAAATTGCAACAGAGACCATGAACAAGAAAAAAAACAGATGATACCAATATTGAAAAAGGATGCCAACCTGGAAGAATGGCAGAAAGGTATTAATAAATTTGTATGGCAAGGCAAGAAGCCTAGGATAAAATTGAAAATAATGCAGGATATATGAGACAGAGGAGGGTTAAAAATGCCCAAATTGAAATTATATTATGAAGCAGCTGTATTATCAGCAATCAGTGATTGGATTAACCTAACGAATGGAAGGGTTTTAAATATTGAAGAGCATGGCTTGGTTTATGGTTGGTATGCTTATTTAGTGTATGATAAAAAGGTGGATAGAGCTTTTAAGAGTCATAAATTGAGGAATGCTCTATTGCGTGTCTGGAAGAAATATCAATATAAGCTAAATGAAAAGATACCTATTTGGACAGTACCCAGGCACGCAATAGAGAATACGAGTATAGAAATAAGACAGGATGTGACTACATATACTGATATTCTCTGTATGGAGGGAGGTATATTAAAATTAAAACCTTTAAATGTGTTGAAAGAGGAGAAAATAATACAAACTTGGTTTCAGTATGTACAATTACAAGCCAGGTGGAGAAGAGATCAGAAAATTGGTATTACACAAAGTGATGAAAATCTAATAAAACAAATTAGAGACCAAAGATCAATGCACATAAAAAGATTGTATAATATACTGATAGAGATAGACTCAGAAACTGAACTAGTTAGATTGTATGATAAAATGGGCACAGAACTTTGAACAACCAATAATGATGGAAACATGGGAAAAAACATGGGTAAGAAATGTTAAATTTACACAAGCGCAAAACTTAAGGGAGAATTTTTATAAAATGTTTTACAGATGGCATCTAGACCCGAAAAAATTATCTTGTATGTATTTGAATATACAACCAAAATGTTGGAGATGTGATTGTCAGGATGCCACATATTTTCATATTTGGTGGACATGTAAGAAGCGTTAAAGCGTTTTGGATAAAAATTTGGTGGATTTTACAAAATATTCTTAAAAAGAGGATAAAATTTACACCACAGCTGTTTCTGCTGGGTATAGTTATGGATTGTACGGTTATAGAGACTAATTTGATTTTGAACTTGATAACAGCAGCAAGATTGTTGGTGGCACAATATTGGAAGAAGCAAGATTTACCTACAATCCAAGAATGGACAATGAAAGTAACAAACCTAGCGGAGATGGCAAAAATCTCGGCGTATTTGAAGGATCAATCAAATGAAAGATATTTAAGGGACTGGAAAAGATGGATAGATTATATCCAAAATAAATATCGGAATAAGAAGTTGCAGATAGAGTTTGGATAAGCACGTAGATATTTGAAGTGTTTTTTAAGTAATTAAATTGGTAGGGTAGATAGGGAATTGAAGAATTAAGAAATGCTGAATGTTATAATTATTTAGATTAGGTTGGATCTTGATTACTGAATGTTATACCCTGTATTTGATCTGGGAAGGGAGGGAGGAAAGGGGAGGGGAAGAAGGGGGTGGGAGGTGGATGGGAAGGGGAAGGGGTGCGGGGAGGGAAGAGGAGGGGGGGAAATATGTAAACTCTTTGTAAAACTTTTTTAATAAAAAAAACAGATTTATTTTTAAAAAATATATAAAGCTATATTTATTTATTTATTTATTTATTTATTTATTTCAAGCTTTTGGAAAAGGGTTCTCCCATGAAAGAGAGAACGTTTGATCACTCCACTTCCATAGTTTATATACAGTTTTCAAAGGACAGCAACACAATATGAATGTCCTCTTAGGGACATATAGCTAGGTCTTATATAACACATTTGGTTCTCTACACATGTTCCGTTCTGAAGTTTCCCTCCAAAATTCCCCTCCGAAAATAGCCGGCACAGATGTTTCCATGCTTAGTGGTATTGTTCTTCTTGATAAATCATTAGGCACTCTTCCTCATTCAGGTCAGTGTGACCCCACTTAGAATGTACCCAAAACTTTCTCCAGACCAAGCATTTTAGTATTGCAAAACAAGCGTCATAGGAACATTACCTTTCCCCTTTTCTGTTCCAAACCTTACTGCCTACTCATGTCCTGAGTATGAGGTTACATCAGGATACATGAGATATATATAAAGGTAAAATATGGTGTTACTCAGGCTATGCTTTTTACAGGAATAATCCATTTTCTCACAGCATCCTAGTACAGTATAGCGAAATATTACCACTGAGACTGACCTGTGATGCATTGCCATTTGGAATAGGGGCAATCTTAAACCATTGCATGCCCAATGGAAGAGAAGCCCCCATTGCTTTCTACTCTCCGAGCCTATCCAAACCAGAAAGAAACTACAGTCAGCTCGACAAAGAAGCACTAGCTGCCATGGCTGGAATCAAAAGATTCCACGAATATCTTTATGGGAGGAAGTTCGAGCTGATAACAGACCTTAAGACACTCCTGGGAATCATTGCAGGAGATAGACCTATACCCCACGTGTTATCTCCACGAATGCTGAGATGGACAGAATTGCTCGCCGCTTATAATTACCAGCTGCTATACAGACCGGGAAAGACGATTGACCATGCAGATGCCCTCAGTGGATGCCCACTGCTGGAACCGGTGGAAGACCCAGCACCATCCACAAACACATTATTGATCTGTGTGTTCTCGCGAACACACAGATCACAGCCACAGACATCGCGAGAGCAACAGGGAAAAACAGGACCTTGGAACGGGTTTTGAACTGGGTATGAAAAGGATGGCCAGAGATGGGAGTAGATGAGGAATTCAAACTGTTCAAGACACAACAGACTGAACTATTGGGATTGAGTGGGTGTTTGTTGTGGGATGATAGAGTAATCATTTCAAAAATGTTAAGAAATGATATTCTCGAAATGTTACAGGAGAGACACCCAGGGATAGTTAAAATGAAGGCGTTAGCTAGAAGTTATGTCTAGTGGCCAGGAATGGACAAGGAAATAGAAAAATGGGTAGCGACATGCACACTCTGCCAAGAATCTCACCCAACACTACGCACAGCACCCATACACGATTGGAAAAGCCCTAAGACACCATGGTCCCACATACACATTGATTTTGCAGGACCCTGCCAGGGAAACACATTTTTAATCACTGTTGATATATACTCTAAATGGCTAGAAGTAAATCTCATGCCAGCGACAACAACAGAAGTGGTCATCCGAGTCCTATGTTCACAACAAATGGGTTGCCTGAGTTGGTAGTCTCTGATAACGGGCCACAATTTACCACTAATCAATTTGAAATGTTCCTATCTAGCCAGAGGATTAGGCATGCACTATCCACGCTGGGGAAACCATCTACTAATGGACAAGCAGAATGAATGGTGAGAACGACGAAGGAAACACTAGCTAGATTGGGCCAGGGGACATCCAGGGAAAAATAGACAAATTATTAAGCATACAACACATAACTCCCAGTGCAACCATGCACAGAAGTCACATAGAACTATTGATGGGGAGGAAGCTGAGATCCAATTTAGACAGGCTACACCCCCAATACAACACAGAAAACCCAGTAGACTCCACTAGTAAATATAGACAATTCCAAGTGTGGAATAAGGTGTATGCAAAGAATTTCAGTGGAAACCCCCTATGGATTCCGGCATAAATAATCCAAATCACAGGCCCGTTATCATGCAGAATAGCAACAGAGGACGGGCGAGGGTGGTAAAGACACATAGACCAATTCAGAGGCCGAATAGTTAGAAAGGAACATGAGACACAAGAGGAAACCCAGGATCGAGAGAGGAAACACCACACAGAAACCACAGAAATAGACCAGGCCCTACACAACACACAACCAAACACACAACAACAACACTGAAACCCGAATAGAGTCAGCAGGCACTTATCTGCAGTCCAACGACGAGTTCTTGAAGTCAGAGACAGTCCACTAGTCCAACAGGGGAATGAAGAAATAAATATCCAAAAAGATAGGCCCATGCCATTGGCCTAGTTCGAGAGAGTTCCAGGAGTGTCCCCGGGAGAGACACAGAACTCAATCTTTTGCTGCGAAGTCGCAGAGTCAACTGAACTGCACAGGTCAAGTCGCGCCCAAAGGCGGCCCACCTATTTGCATGACTACATGGTCTGAGAAGCCCCTGATTGGTCGGTGCTGGCCTAAAGGGGAGGGGTGTTAAGTATTGAATAGACAGGCACAGGGACCAATCAGGAGCCACTAGTTAGAGCAGGAAAATCAAGTTTAAAAAGGGCTGCCGCGGCTCACATTACCATTGCTGTTACTGGAGCTGAATAAAGCTGTTGCACTGCTGGACGTGTCCTGTGTCCTCTGTCTGCACCCACTATTCAACAAGTAGGATTTTCCCCCCTCCCTTACAGCTTCAGTTAAAATAACAAGTATTGTATATAGGCCATATTTCCTTACAATCTAAATGGTTATTACTGATGAAGGTTGTAAAAGTATTAGCCTTGACAATGAACTATGCTTGATCAAGAAAATCACAAGGGAGGGAAGCTCTCTTGATCATCATCCCTAAAAATTCACTCTCAGAAATGCTGCTTTCAGTACAGAAGGAGCTCTTGAAGAGGATATTTCTGTGACCCACCAAGAGAACATGCAGTCCTGATCTGGCAGGATGTGATCTGCAAGTGATGGCTTCTGTTGGGTGGAATAATGGAACCCATCAGCCCCTAATTACAGCCCTTTGAAATGGATGAAGTGCCAAGTGATTAGGTCAGGCAGAGATGGGAGAATGGCGATGCACAGTCTGGATCAAAATTACATGGCTCATGGTGCAAACCAACACTCTATTCATGATCCCAATATGGCAGGTTCTTGCTGTTTCTCATTCCAGAGAGATTTTTTTTACTCCTTTCCATAATGGCTTTTAATTGGCAGTTGTTTTTAATCCAACACATGTTCTTCTTTTGCATAAAAAAGGGAGGAGATATTCCTTCAGCACAATCTGCAATGTTGTCCAAGCACAGGAATGTTTCTGTTTCACATTTTGAGGCTCTTGTTACACCTTAATAGAAAGGATGCAGAGAGGAAGAAGTTATTTGTTCTCTGCTTCTAGCCCTGCAGATTTAAGAGCCCCTTGGGTTTTGTGGACTAGACTGCCTGCCAAGACAGTATCAAACCCCATGGCCTGAAGCTTGAAATTGTATTACTTTAATGGTTATTTAAAATTGATTCTCTGCTTGTTAATATGAAATTTACTTTGCAAGGCAATTTGGGTGCCTGAATGCTAGTTCAAGGGAATGCAAAAGGCTTTGAGACATTGAATTCTGTCAAAATGACCCTCATTTGGAATTAAAGCTTCCTTTAATTCTCTTTCCTTTGTTAGCACTTTGCTGTATCTCCCTCCTCAGAAATGCCCTGCCTTGGCCTACCGAGACTACTGGCTTTCCCCTCAAAAGGAGCAGCTTTCAGTCAGTTCAGTCAGAAATTTAACAAGGGTTGTTTTCTGAGGAACCATTTATATTTAAAAGTTTTAGCCAGATTCGCCAGGGAGGGGAGAGAGACTTAAATGGAATATTGCGTTATCTGAGCCACATCAGGTTTTCAAAATGAGGTGCGTGGGCCAGCAATCTACATTTAGGCCTTGTTTAAACACAAATCTTTTTGACTGATTCTACCTTGAAATCTGAGGTGGCTATTGAATGTTTTAGGGATGCTTAATATAACAGACAGAGTGAACTCCCATTACTAGCCCCAATTCCTGTCAACCTAGCAATTTGAAAGCATGCAAATGCAAGTTGATAAATAGGCACCACTTCAGTGGGAAGGTAACAGCATTCAGTACACCTTCACCATATATTCAAGCCGGCCATATGACCACAGAAATGTCTTCACACAACATTGACCCTTTGACTGTGACTTGAAAATAAATACCCCCCTAAAGTCAGATGTGACTGGCAGGGGAATCCTTTACTTTTTTTAATATAATAAAGGTAGACAGATAATACAGAGTAAGTGGATGATAGATGATAGTAGGTAGGTAGGTAGGTAGGTAGATAGATAGATAGATAGATAGATAGATAGATAGATGATAGATAGATAGATAGATAGATAGATAGATAGATAGATAGATAGATGAGAGAGGGAGAGGGAGAGGGAGAGGGAGAGATGATATACAGATATACTTTTATTTAGTTATTTATAAAATTTTGAGGTCACATAACTCTGATAATCATAAACAGCATAGAAATAAAAAGAAAAAAAATATAAAGATGGTCATAGCCAACCAGAAGAATTGTAAATCGACCACCAACCATAACTAAAGGGGGTTCTACAATCAACCTATCCCAAGGACTGGAAGAACAACCAGGTTTCTATAATGTCCTAAATATCATAAGTGCACAATTGGGAGGGGATATCATTCCAGAGAGCAGATGCTGCTATAGAGTAGATGCAATTCCTGGTCCCATAATATGACACTGTGTGATCACTGGGAGTTGTAGTGAATCCACCCTGCTTGATTATGTTAGACATGCATAGACAACTGGAATTTAGGGATCCCTCAAATAATCAGGGCCAATGCCATAAAAAACTTTAAAGGTGATAGCCAGCACCTTGAATTGGACCCAGGAGCCTCTTGGTAACTTGCTACATATACACCCAGGTTTGCAATATGATCACTCATTCTCACAACTGTTGAATACTTAACGCATTGAAGCATCTTGATCTCATAGCTCTCCTTCCTTTCTACCTGGGATTTACATATTCTGTAGGTGTTTCTAGTGCATACAGTGTTTCTAGTGCAGACCAGTAGACATAGTCCTGGTCAAGAGCTAAGGTTCAGACACAATGCACATTTCCTCTCCTATACACTCACATGCCAGGTCTGGATCCAGAACAATGCAAAGAATAAGTGGGCTTCAGATTCCTTTTACACCCAAATCCAAAGGCTTGGATGCCTTTGCGGCCTCTGACCTGTTGCCGAGTTTACCTGGCTCCTTGGTTCTCTGAGGAGCTGAGAAAGATGAAGCGCTGGAAAAGACACCTAGAGAGCAGTTGGAGGTCTAGTCGCTCCGAATCCGACTGAACACGGGTAAGGTCTCATATTAAGACCTAGTGGCGATAAAAGCGGCAAAATTTAACTATTTTTCCGCTCTTATCACATCGGCAGATAACCGCCCGGCCGCCCTGTTTAAGATGACCGGCTCCCTCCTCCATCTGGGAGCATGGGAGGATCCCTTGCAGGGTTGCGCTGAGGATTTTGTTCAGTATCTGCACGATAAAATCACTCAGATTCGGGAAGGCTTGGTCTCTGACTGGGTAGGTACAGACGGGATGATGGAGGCTGGTCTTGAGAATGTCATTTGGGAGGAGTTCGACCCTGTTGCTCCCGAGGACATGGACAGGATACTGGGGCGGCTGAACGCGACCACATGTTTATTGGACCCGTGTCCCTCCTGGTTGGTGCTGGCCTTCTGGGAGGTTACGTGAGGCTGGCTCCAGGGGATTATCAACATTTCCTTGAGTGAGGATGTCTTGCCATCCACCTTGAAAGAAGTGGTGGTGAGGCCCCTCCTCAAGAAGCCCGCTCTGGATCCGGCTGTTTTGGCTAATTACCATCCGGTCTCCAATCTTCCCTTTGTGCCGAAGGTTGTTGAGAGTGTGGTGGCACGACAGCTTCCTGGGTACCTGGATGAAACTGTCTATCTGGATCCGCACCAGTTCAGGCGAATTGGTAGTAAAAAATGTTTTAAATGGTACAAAGAAAGGTTCCAATGATCACAGCTGTTCGTCGGAACCTTTTTTAAAAAACTTTTTAAAAGCATTTTTTACTATCTATTCGCCCAAACTGGTAGTAAAAAATGCTTTTAAAAAGTTTTTTTTAAAAAAGGTTCCCAAGATGGCGCGCCACAGCTGTGAACTTGGGAACCTTTTTTTTTTTTACTTTTTAAAAGCATTTTTTTACTACCTATTTGCCCGAACTGGTAGTTTAAAAAATGCTTAAAAAGGAAAAAAAAAGTTCTGACAATCAGCTGAGTGACGCGCAGTCATCGGAACTTTTTTAAAAATACTTTTAAAAGCATTTTTAATTACTGGTTCCAGAGAACCGGTAGTAAAAAAATGCATAAAAAGTAAAAAACAAAGTTCCGACGATTGTGCGTCGCTCAGCTGATCATCGGAACTTTTTTTTTTTACATTTTTTTTACTACCAGCGAACCAGTAGCATTTTTTACTACTGGTTCAGGCAAACCGGCCCGAACCGGAAGCATTTCACACCTGATCTAGATCCCCAAGATTCTTCATACCTCATTGCAGGAGAGGAGGTTTCCAAAGGCTGTCAGGAGGGTGTGGTTTGAATCTTCCTCCAGAAGCCCTTCCTGGTTGTAGAGGTGTTAAACAACTACTGCCCAGTCTACAACCTTCCTTTTCTAGTGGGAAACTATGCTTCATTGCACACAGTAATTTCAGCTTAGAGGAAATGGAAGATTCAAGCTGTTATGGGATGGCTTTAATTATTGTAACGGATGACAGTTACCAGGATCTTGATAGGGGAGTGCATCTCTCCTGATCTTTTTAGATCGTTCAATGGTCTCTGACATCATCAATCATGATAATTTTCTGGATCAGCTACTGGGTCTGGGGAACAGAGACTATTTTGCAGTGGTCCTGCTTCTTCATTAATGGACAATTCTAGTCTGTGAAGGGAGGATGAACATTTTGGTTTGGTGGCAACTTGCTTCTGCTGTGCCATAGAAGTCAATCTTCTCTCCTCTCCTATTTAATACTTAATATCCTAATTAAGGCACTGGAAGAAAGTATGCAAAAGTTTGTGGTTTACAAACTCCTCTGGGCCACACTGTTATAAACTTGAAGTCTTATTGCAATACCTAGAAGCTGTAAGAATGTGGTTGGGAGAGAACAAGCTAAATTTGAACTTTGTTTATCCATTGAGGTCCACATCTGCATCTCTTGATGGAGAAATGGCACCTCTTAAAGGGAAATCATACCTCTGAAGGATCAGGGGACTTGGAGTACTTTACAGTTCCTATTGGAACAGCAAATAATGGTTGTGGCCAGAAGAGACTGGATCTTTGCTAAGGTGCCAATTGCAGCCCTACCTGGAGCAAGAGAACTTTGCTGCAGTGACACACTGTAACAGTTTGTATTACTATAAAGCACGGGTGTCAAACTTGTGACATCACATTGCCATTTTTTTCTCTTCATGGAGCTGGGATGGGCATGGCCTACATGTGACGCATCCAGTCCATGGGCTGCCAGTTTGACACCTCTGCTATAACGTTCTCTACATTGGAGCATTTCAAGACCACTCAGAGGGTCTAATTCCATGATGGCAAATCTATGGCACGAGGTGGCACTCAGAGCCATCTTTCTGGGCATGTGAGTTGTTGCCCAACTCACCTGCAGCTAAGCATGTGTGCGTGCCCCAGCTGGTGTTCGGGCCTCCGGTGTGCATCTGTACATTTCAGGAGACCCAGCTGGTCTTCAGAGCTCTCCTGCACATGTGTGTGTGTTGGTGCATACACACAAGAGTATTTGCGCACAGTGCGCACATGCATAAATAGCATTTGCATTGCATGCATGAAACCTGTGCGCATGTGCAGATGGTGCATTTGCACATGCAGTGCACGAGGGAAGCTGTGAGAAACCTGTGTGCATGTGCAGATGGTGCGATTGTGCTTGCAGCACATGAGGGGCACATGCAAGAGCCATGCACATGCGCAGATGATGCAGTTGCGCATGCAGTGCATAGCACATGTGCGCCCAAAGCACACAAAGCACATACCTGTTTGGCATTCATTGAGTAAAAGGTTCACCATCACTGGTCTAGTTGTTCCATAGTGAGGCAACTGATAGGAACACATCACAACCAAGTCAAAGATGGATATTTTAATGGTTTATAGGATTGTATTTCCTACAAGCATTCTTCAGGATTCCAATAGGGTATAAATAAATAAGCAACAAAGCAAAGCACTCGCACTATGATAATACTTGTATCTAGAGCTAGTTAACAGAGATTAGAGCAGAAGGAAATAATTCAGAAAAGATAGATCCAGAATTTAAACATGGGTCTCTGTAAGCAAATAAAATATTAAATGTGGGAAGAATGATGAGAGGCATTGTTTGCTTCATGATTTTGAGTCTTTTCTGAAATTTAGGTTGGAGAGGGAAGATAATGTTGAGCTGAGGAGGCCTTTAGTTTTTCACTTGGAAATTCAGACTTAAAGAGTCAGTAGTCAAAGGAGTTTATTCATATGATGAGATTTGATGAGTGTAGATATCTACAGCTGAAAATGCTTACCAATGGGCTTCATTCTGATGTCCTTCCATACCCTATTCTTTTATTGCTATGTAACTATTCACCCACCTCATTCAAATTAGGAGCTCTACATCTAAGAGGAGGAACTCCATTCTATACTGATTTGATATGGGGGAAAAACCCACTCCTGCAGTGGGTATGTGGGCACATGCCAGTATTGACTCCTGGCAATTACCCAGCCAACTCCCTGCAGTTTTTTTTGGCAATAGAGAATGACTAGCCCAAGTCACCTTGCTGAGTTTGTGCCTAAGGCAGGACTAGAAATCAGTCTCCCAGTTCCTAGGATTTTTTAAAACCATGGGCAATTTTTAATCAGTGGAAAAACTGGTGGAAAGGAATAGGAATCCCTCCTTGCAGACATTGCTCCCAATCTGAACTAAGTCACTTCGCCCGAACTGGTAGTAAAAAATGCTACTAGTTTGCTGAACCGATAGTAAAAAAATGTAAAAAAAAAAAGTTCCGACGATCAGCTGAGTGAATGCATGATCGTTGGAACTTTTTTTTTCACTTTTTAAGCATTTTTTTACTACTGGTTCAGGCAAATAGGTAGTAAAAAAATGCTTTTAAAAAGTAAAAAAAAAGGCTTGGATGATCATGCAGCACAGCTGTGATCGTCCAAGCCTTTTTAAAAAAAATTTAAAGCATTTTTTTCTACCTGTTCGCCCAAACCGGTAGTAAAAAAATGCTTTAAAAAGGTTTTTAAAAAGTTCCCAAGATCACAGCTGTGGCGCACGATCTTGGGAACCTTTTTTTTTACTTTTTAAAAGCATTTTTAGTACCTGTTCGGGTGAATAGGTAGTAAAAAAATGCTTTAAAAGTATAAAGAACAGCGGGGGGGAGGGGAATCGGCTGTGGCGCGCAATCTTGGGAACCTTTTTTTTAACTTTTTTAAAGCATTTTTTACTACCTATTCGCCTGAACTGGTAGTAAAAAATGTTTTTAAAAAGTTAAAAAAAAGGTTCCCAAGATTGCGCGCCACAGCCGATTCCCCTCCCCCCCGCTGTTCTACTTACCTTCCCAAGCCTCCTTTTGGCATGTAGTGCGCATGCGTGTGCAGCACACGTTTGGTATGAACTGTGCATGTGTGCGCTCAACACACACTTGGCGCATGGCGCGCATGGCGCGCATGGCGCGCATGGGCGGCCAGTGAACCATAGCAAACCGGTTCAGATTTCACCGCTGCTGCTCATTATATACTTTTGTGTCATGAGGTTCGTATTACAGGCCCAATAACCCACTTCAAAAATAGTCTTGGTATTCCTCACAAGTGTCTCAATTTTGATCTGAAGAATCAGGCTCAAGATATAGCAGGTTTGGTGCTTCTGATTCAATGCTTCACTGCTCTTGCTGAATATTTTACCCTATGTATAACTTGAGTAAAGGTCTGAGTGGTTGAGAAAATGGGACCAGCAGCCCTACAGGCCCCAGCTTCCTGACTCCCAGCTTGCTCATTGGCCTTCAGGAAAGTCTGAGCTGCTATTCACTGCAGTGGGAGCATCCCTGATGGATTCCTTGTCAATGATTATTCAATTTCCAGCTTGACCTTTCGATTCTAAATAACATGGCAATATCAATGTGGTCCAGCCTGCAGCTCAAGTGTAGAATTAACTGTATCAGCTGCTCACAGGAGACCTGCAAAATCCCGGAGGAAACTGAGCTCAGCCAGTTTTTCTAACCAGCTCTAGGAATTATCTCCTCCTTCTGCAGCCCTTCTAATGTTCGTCTAAATATCACTGCACTCCCAGCTGTTTAATTCTAATAAATACTCATCTATTCTCCAAAGAGACAAATGTTAGGTCTCAGGTGGGGCCTGAGCTAGTCTGCAGGCAGAAGGGAGAAATAGAGGGAAGGCAGCAGCTGTCGGCGATCAAAGCTTCATCCCCATTTGAGGAAACTGGAGGCATGGGGGGGGGCATATATGCATATAGTCAGACAGAACAATAGAATTTGGCAAAAGGCTAGAAGTGAGCAAGACAACTATTCGATCTTTCTGTTCTGTGAATGGCTATGATGCAAAAGGGAGTTTATTTCACAATCAACGGGCAAGCTGGTTGTGGCTTTCACTGAATAAATCTGCTGTTAACCCAGATGGGATGGGATGAATGCTCTGTCCATGTTCTGACATTTGAAATGTTAAAAAGCATATTTCACTAATGCAAATGTCCTCAACATGTATATATTTGTGAATGGTATGTGTTGATCTTTAAAAAAAAGAAAAATATCACATTGTATAGTCAGATAGTTGTATTATGCAGAATTGCTAACGTTATAAGTAGTCCTTGACTTACAGCCATTTGTTTAATGACTGTTCAAAGCTATAATGGCACTGAAAAAAGTGACTTATCGCTGTTTTTTATACTTAGAACCATTGCAGCATCCCCATAGTCATGTGATCAACATTTGGATGCTTGATCAACTAGCATGTATTTATGACAGTTGCAGAATCCCATGACCACCTTTTCAACAAGCAAAGTCAAAGGGGAAGCCAGATTCACTTAACAACCATGTTACTAACTTAACAACTGCAGTGATTCACTTCTGAACTTCTGAATTGTACTCCTTTCTCAAATAAAAGAGCCAGTGTGATTAATCAACCATTAGCTGTTACCAGTCAAATGAAGACATCAAAGCCTATCTGACATTATTATTTATGTATTTATTTTAAATAAATAATAAACTCATGGTGGCAAATTTATGATTTTACTCGCACATCAAGTGAATAAAGCTCCTTTAGATTTAGGAAAATATGTGCTGTGAAACTTAGTGGCCATATAAAAGCTCTTCATTTAATATTTGATCATCTCCATGAAGCCTTCAGCACCAGCACCACCCCTCAGCTATACATCTGGAAGCTCTAGTTTCTGCCAGCTCTCCATCATTGGTCAATCAGAACATACAATGTATATGAGTTGCCCCTATCACATCACCGGTCAGCTTGTGAAGCAGCAAAAAGGAGGTTACTCTTTATCAATCAATTCAGAGACAGACTAGCTCTGCCATTAGACCCACCTTCCCTGAACAACTGCATGTGCTACTTAAAAATCTGGATAACCTTCAGGAGATTTCTGATAGTATTCACAAAGATTTCACGAAGTTCAGCATCTGCTTCCCAAAATATCTGTAAAGCAACAGAGAAATACCTCATCTTTGACAAAAGATACTGACAAAGACATCCTGGACCAAATTTAGAAACAAGCTCAGAAGATTACTGAATTCCAGCTCAAAGCAAGGGGAGTGTTATATAGAATCATAGAACCATAGGGACCTCAGAGGTTTTCTAGTCTAACCTCCTGTTAAAGCAGGAGACCCTATACCAGTGATGGTGAATCTTTCAGGGACCAAGTGCCCAAACTGCAACCCAAAACCCACTTATTTATCACAAAATGCCAATATGGCAATTTTACCAGAATAATGAGGTTTTGTGAGGAATTTCAATCACTCTTTCACAACTTGACTTCTCCCTGGTGGCACTGGATTTTTTTAACAGGACAACTCAGGAATGATGGGAGTGTAGTGCAGTAGCTTCTGGAGGGTCATCACATCCTTATTCCTTCCTTCCTTCCTTCGTTTTTCTTCCTTCCTTCCTTCCTTCCTTCCTTCCTTCCTTCCTTCCTTCCTTCCTTCCTTCCTTC